>CM019065.1:100093771-100488568 GCA_009667805.1 Leptobrachium leishanense
TGCCATTAACACCAACTTTTTGCAGTTGCTAAAATTATGCGAGCAAAGGCTATGCGGTAATTAACGCGAAATAGATTGTAATACCATAGTCGTATCAGCGCACATTCACGCTCACAATGTTAAGTATAGGACGCCCAAAGTACAGTAAGCTCGCGCAGGGTTCCCGCAGGTTCCCCCACGGTAGACGATTGCGCACGGTTGTTGCGCTGACTATGTAATACGGGATTCGGCGCAAATGGTTTTACCCCACGCGTTAATGTTTTTTTGCGCCGGCGCAACCGTTTTCGTGTAGATTGTAATTTAGCCCTAAGTATTTATTTTTGGAGTGGATAACAATGGACATTTACAACACATGTAACATTATTATTATTATTTATTAAGCACCAACACATTCCGCAAAGCTGAACAAGGTGCAATGGGTAAAGACCGGACAATTCTACAATACATACAGGAGGCAGGTCAGTATTCCTGCCAGAAGATACAGAAGGACGAGAGGGCACTATTGCCGTGGGAACATACAATCTAGATGGGTGAGAGGATTGGAAACAGGAGGGGGGGCTGCAGTGATGAGTTAATGCAGGGAGAGGTGAGGAACGTTATAAGTTGCCTACTGATGACCATCTGTACAGAAGGAGATAAGGAAAAACATGGCACAAAAAGACACGAATACTTAACTGTGGAATAACATATATTTATTATAGGCCACAGCTAAAACCCCACCAAATATAAAATACCATATAATAAAATATTAACAACAAATAGACAGTGCTGACAGGTAACTCCACACTTCCACCGTACCTCCCCCAAACCAAGCCAACTAAAACTCCGCCCCATCTTCCATACATCTGATCCACCAAATACCACCTTAAATAAAGGAACCCTACCCCAGCACTGCCTACAAGCCCCGCTGTGACAAAGGGGAAAAATAAAAACCTAGAATCCAACCTAAACCCCCGCCCCCTATAACCAAAATAAAGGGAGGGAGGTTGGGGATTTCTTCACGAGTCTACCTCAGGAGAAAAAGACGTGCAGAGCTACAAAGTACGCGCCTTATATATCCTCCTGAAACTGAAACCCTGGCCCTACCAGTTCCCACTCTAACTCCTCACGCGCTAAACCCCTGCTAATAAAAATTCCCTCCTTGCGTCCTGGCATCAGAGGCAACTTAAGGGTTATATGCCTGCGTTGCTTCAGGCCTTCACTCTTTTCTTTGAAGTGACACAGAAGACTCCGTTTTTATATATTTTTTTCTTTTAATTATGCAAAAATAATGGCTTTGTATAGTGGTCTGTTATCACTGTGCTACTATATGTCCCTGCTGTTAAAGATAGTTATATTTAAAGTGATGACCAATGAATCCCAGTATATTCATATGTGAGGGACATTCGCTCTTTCATAGCCGTGTCAAAATGACACTTTGTTTGCAAAAGCGTTAGCATGAGTGTAACTGAGAAGTGACTCGTTATTTCTGTGCCTCTACTTGGTAAAAATGATAGCATTACTTCTAACTAGAAATGTCGGGGACTGACAGTAATGACAATTCGTATAACATCCTGACACCTGCTTCTCTCTTAGAAATGTCATTCTTTTGGCATATGACTAATCCATCAAAGATGGTCTATACGCAGCGACGTGCAATACGGTAGGAAGCATGTAAAATGCAACGGGAAGATTTTAAATAGCTGGCATACCGAGTATAATTCAAAGTAATAAATGGAAGCTACTTTAACCTATCCATCTTAAGCAGAGAAAGAACATCATACAAATCTACAGGCATGGGAAAAAAACTCATATAATATGCAGTGGTAATATTTGGATTTGTGGGGGTTATGTGAAATTGGATTTGTGGACTGGTTTACAGTGTAAAATTAAATATTTAGATTTTTAGATAGTATATATGTTTCTATGTCACTTTGTGTAATATGTAACTGTTCATGACGGAATTAGAATGCTCGTATCGAAAGTAGAATGTGTGCATTTTAAAACTACACTTTATATTTGGGGCCATATTACAATCATCGTACTAAAACGGGGAGGCTAAGGAGAAAAACCTACGCCTGCAGGTTTCTCCTTAACATCCCCATTTTAGTGGGATATTACGGTGCAGGCGCTAATCCAGCAGTTTGCACCATAACAAGGTGCTAAGCCTCGGGATGCTTGTGGCAGCGCCAAGCGCCGCCGCAAGCATCCCCTCCATGGAGTCCATAAGACTCAATTGAGGCTAACGCTGCTGGGTCACATGACCTGCTGGATCATGCCTCACGAGATCCGGCTGGTCAGCGGAGTGATTCGTAAAGGGAGACTGTGGGACTTTTCCCCCCAGTCTCTCTCTGCTCCCAGCAGCAAAAAGAAGGAGCGGATTGAGCCGCCGTTCTCACCGCAGGATGAGAGGTGAGTATCTGTAATTTTTGTCAGCTGTTGCTGACTGATTCTGCAGAATCGGAATCCGTTAGCACCAGCTCCAAGCTGTGGATAACTTTTGTATTGTGGTACTGCAAGTTAGGCTAATGTCAGACGAACGCAGTCTGACTGCACTCTGCGTGCGTGCATAACGGACAGACGTACTGACGGAAGATACTGTAGACACCACACAGTCCATTTTTTATGATGGATGTAGAAAAAAGGGAAGTATGGAAAACAAAATTAATATGAAAAAGGATATGAAAAGGCATTTTGTGCGTCAAGGTGCTGGACGTCGCAATGCGCTGCGTCTGACTTCTCATCACGCACACAGAACGCTACGTGGACGTGGCGCACTCTGTGCGTCCGTGTTAGCTGTTTTACGTTCTTGCCTAACTTGCGTCCGTTTGCCACGTGCGTTATGCATGCGCAGTTCGGTGCGGACGCACTTAGTGTGTGGGTCTCTATTGCTCATGATTCTATGCTACGACGGACGCTAAACTGTGCGGCAACACAGACGTGATCACTGCGGTTGTCTGACACGGGCCTAAGGTGCAGATCCTTACTTGGAGGTTATAGGATGAGGGAACTGCTGGGGGAAGCAGTCTATTCAGATAGGGTGGTAGCTTCCCAGAAAAGCTCTTAAACACCAGATTGGAAAGGTGAAGGGTACGTCTAGATTCCAGTGACGGTCAGTTTAGCTCTTTTAACATGTCACAATGGTGGGTCATGTAGTTACATAGCAGCACCAAACGTCAGAATGAGTTATACAATGTAGTAAGTCTATGAAGGTGTGTTTGCAGGGCAGCTGCATACACTACATCTCCGTATTCAATAGCCGGCATAAGCATTTGTTGTACAATCTGCTTTCTCACCGTGGGGCTCAAGCAGGATTTGATTCTGTACAGGGCACCTAGTTTGGCCCCCATAGCGAAAAACTCTTATCTAAACTTCACCCCAAAGGATAGGTTTGGGTCTAACCACATACCTAGATATTTGAGAGAAGTGACTGTGGTCAGCGTGTCATTTGATTTTTTCCTGACACATACAGTCAGGTCCAGAAATATTGGGACATCGACACAATTCTAACATCTTTGGCTCTATACACCACCACAATGGAGTTGGAATGAAACAAACACAATGTGCTTTAACTGCAGACTGTCAGCTTTAATTTGAGGGTATGTACATCCAACTCAGGTGAACGGTGTACAGCAGTTTGCAGATGTGCCTCCCACTTGTTAAGGGACCAAAATGTCACGGTGTCCGCGGCCCCCCCCCCGGCGCCTGGCAGCGGCTTCCTCGCTGCTCGCTGGCCAGGCGCCGAGTGATATCGCGGAACGCTTCCGCACACGTGGGACGCCGGGGGGCGGGGCCAGGCGCATGACGCGGACCCGCCGAGTTTAAAACCCGGCTTCACATTCTCACTGGTGCCCTGACGTGGTAGTTACTTCCCGCAGAGCTCTTGTATTCTGTTGATATTATTGGCTATTCTGTGTATTGACCCTTGGCATTTGGCAAACTGACCATTCTGTGTACCGACCCCTGGCATTGGCAAACGAACCATTCTGTGTACCGACCCCTGGCATTGGCAAACGAACCATTCTGTGTACCGACCCCTGGCATTGGCAAACGAACCATTCTGTGTACCGACCCCTGGCATTGGCAAACGAACTATTCTGTGCATAACCCCTGGTATTGGCGTTTACTCTTCTATCTTGGTATTGAGGTCAGTCTGTGTGGCATCCTAAGCACGCATCAGACTACCTCTTCTATTATTTAGGTCTTGGGAAGAGCCAACCATTCTAGGTCTTGTGTACCCTCCTAGTATCGTTCTTTGTGTATACCTATCTTGACGTATACTGTATCTGTCTAGACGTGCCGACCACTCTAAGGATCGGAAGGGTAGTGAGCGGTCTGCGTAAAGGGACCACCATCTTGGTAACCAGAGGGATCCGTGACATTACGTCAGGGCCTATGGATCCCGCAGACCTCTCTTCTCAGTTGACAAGAATTGCAGCTCGACAAGAAGAGCAGGACCACAGGATGGACCAGATTGCTCTTGCTCTGCAAACCCTGTTGAATCGATCCACTACTGGTACTGCAAGTCCTCCAGAACCAGTATTGCCTAGGGCCAGTTCGGCCTCACCCGAGGGGTGTAGGCTCAGTATGAAGGCACCCGTACGCTATGATGGTACGCCTAACTTGTGTCGGGGTTTTTTGACCCAACTGGAGATTCTATTCGAGAACAATCCAGGGTCCTGTGTATCCGATAAAGCCAAAGTAGGCTACCTAATTAACCATTTAACTGATAAAGCGTTACTGTGGGCCACGCCATTGTGGGAAAACAAAAAGCCCATCATATATGACTATGAGGGCTTTACCTCTGAACTAAAACGTACGTTTGATCCCTCTAGAAGGGCCACCAATGCAGGCAGGTCCTTATTCCACATTAAGCAAGGTAATAGGAGAGTCTCCGACTATGCCATAGAATTTAAGACCTTGACTTCTGAGGTACACTGGCCTAACGACGTTTTAACCTTGGCGTTTACCGAAGGCCTGAACGAGGCTTTGATGTTTGAGCTGGCTCCCTTGAAGTTGCCAGAACATCTGGACCATTTGGTTGATTTCTGTATTGCCATGGACGACCAAATTAGGGACAGGAGGCATTCTAGAGACAGACCCAGAAGGGTTTTGCCTCCTTTACCCTTGGTACCCAGACACACCAGTACGTCAGGTACTCCAGAGCCAGAAAGAACCGATCTACCGGTCGTGGAACCCATGCAGATAGGTAGAACAGGTATTTCAGAGGCTGAGAGAACTCACAGAAGGGAAAGGGGGCTCTGTTTTTACTGTGCCGGGGCAGGGCATTTTCGTCTTCAATGTCCTCAAAGACCCAGGGGTGGCAGGGGTGACACTGGCAAGCCGGGCCAGAGAACACCTACTAGCCAGGTAATCGGTTCGCTCTATGCCTCCTTTGTTGATAACGAAAAAAAAAAAAACCCGGATTCTGGTGCCCATCTCCTTAACCTGGGAGGGGGTGCACCTCGAGACTGAGGCGTTCCTAGACTCTGGAGCCTCAGGTAACTTTATGGATAGAGTGTTTGCCTCCAAGAACCTCATGCCTCTAGTTCTCAAAGAAAGACCTCTAATGGTGGAGGCCATAGACGGGAAACCCTTGTCATGTCCCCATATCACCCACGACACTATAGAGGTATGCATGAAAACAGGAGTGTTGCACCGGGAAACCATACGATTCCAGATTATTGACTCTCCCTCATGCCCCGTCGTCCTAGGGTTTCCATGGTTGACTGAGCATAACCCGGTGATTGATTGGGTCCAGAGAGACATAAGATGTTGGGGTCCCAGTTGCCAGTTGAAATGCATGGGCAGGGTCACTGTTATTGGTAGCCTTAATATCGCCACAGCACCTCCTTTATCCACAGTAGTCCCTGACTGTTATCAGGCATTAAAGGAGGTTTTTTCGAAGGCCAGGACTGAGGTTTTACCACCACATCGCCCGTATGACTGTGCCATAGAGTTACTCCCCGGTACTATGCCTCCCAGAGGACATGTATACCCCTTGTCGCAAAAGGAGAACGATATTATGGAGGAATATATAAAGGAGAATCTTGAGCGTGGATTCATTAGACGGTCCTCCTCCCCAGCAGGAGCTGGTTTCTTTTTCGTCTCCAAGAAAGAGGGAGACTTGCGACCATGCATAGATTATAGAGGTTTAAACAGAATAACCATAAGAAATGCATATCCCATACCCCTTATAACAGAGTTGTTCGACCGACTGAAAGGGGCCCGTATATACACGAAGCTCGATTTACGCGGGGCCTACAATCTGATAAGGGTGAAAAAGGGGCACGAGTGGAAGACGGCTTTTAATACGCGTAGCGGGCATTACGAATACCTGGTAATGCCCTTTGGGTTATGTAACGCGCCAGCTGTGTTTCAGGATCTCATAAATGACACCCTAAGGGATTTTCTGCAAACATTCGTCATAGTGTATCTCGATGACATCCTGATATACTCTCCAGATAAGGAGACCCATCACGCCCATGTGCAACAAGTGTTAAGGAGACTATTGAAGGCCGGCTTATACTGCAAATTAGAAAAGTGCCTATTTGATAGAGAGATGGTGCACTTCCTTGGGTATATCATAACCCCTGAGGGGTTTCAAATGGATCCTGGTAAATTGTCGGCAATCCTCGACTGGCCCCTACCCCAAGGGCTTAAAGCCATCCAGAGGTTTCTAGGTTTTACCAACTATTATCGAAGGTTCATTAAAGACTTTTCGACCTTGGTAGCTCCTCTCACGGCCATGACTAAAAAAGGGGTGGGAAATCAGAAGTGGACACCCCAGGCCAGGCAAGCCTTCGAGGTCCTCAAACAGGCATTCACGACTGCCCCTGTTCTCCGACATCCTGATCCAGCTCTGCCCTTCCAACTCGAGGTTGACGCCTCCGAACTCGGTCTTGGAGCAGTCTTGTCCCAAAGGCGGGCACCCGATAAACCTTTGCATCCATGCGGCTTCTATTCCCGGAAGTTGTCTCCGGCCGAGAGAAACTATGACATCGGTAATAGAGAGTTGTTAGCAGTTATCGCAGCCTTGGCAGAGTGGAGATACTTATTAGAGGGATCTACGGACCCAATCGTTATCATAACTGATCATAAGAATCTCACTTACATTGGAGACGCGAAACGATTGAACGCCAGACAAGCGAGATGGTCTTTGTTTCTTTCAAGTTTTAATTTCATCCTCACATATAGACCTGGGTCAAGAAACATTAAAGCAGATGCGTTATCTAGACAGTATGAATCCTATGAACATAACGTTCAGGATCAACATCCCATTGTACCTCAGGAGAGGATTATAGCCTCTACCACGATTAGTGTCTCATCCCCTCTGATGATCCGATTGCAGACTGTCCAAGATAAGGCTCCGGGGGGGAGACCTCCCGCGAAGCTCTTTGTACCTGAGAAGGAAAGAGAAGAAGTCCTTAAGATTTACCATGACAATAAAACCTCTGGGCACATGGGGATCACCAAAACAGTGGCTAGCATCCGAAAACTGCTATGGTGGCCCACGATGCGCCGGGATATTAAAGATTACATAGCCGTGTGCGAGGTATGCACAAGAAATAAGAGTCCTAAGACAGCGCCCATTGGTTTACTCCAGCCCCTGCCTATCCCGAACGACCATGGTCGCAGATAGCCATGGATTTTATAGTAGAGTTACCCGAGTCCAAAGGGAATACTGTTATACTCACGATTATAGATCGCTTTTCCAAAATGGGTCACTATGTTCCTCTTCGGAAGCTACCGTCAGCAGCCGAGCTGGTGCCCATTTTCATCGCCAACGTGGTCCGCATACACGGTATCCCTCTTGGGATTGTTTCTGATAGGGGGACCCAGTTTGTCTCCAGATTCTGGAGGGGGTTCTGCAAGAATGTGGGAATAGACCTGTCCTTCTCCTCGGCCTATCACCCCCAAACGAACGGGGCAGCAGAAAGGGCCAATCAAAATGTTGAGAAGTATCTCAGGTGTTTCATATCTGAACGACAGGATAATTGGTCAGACCTGCTACCTTGGGCCGAGTATGCCCTAAACAGTGCCGTGAGTGAAGCCAGTGGTCATTCCCCTTTCTTCACGGTTTACGGATTTGATCCTCCCGTGCTTCCCACTGCATTTCCTGATACCGCAATTCCTGCTCTGGATGAGCACTTGGCGTCATTGACTGAGACCTGGGGGAGGGTTAAACAGGCACTGGAGAGGAGCAGTATTGTCCAGAAAACGAAGGCCGATAGACGTAGGGGACCAGCACCTGTGTATCAAGTCGGGGACAGGGTTTGGCTTTCGTCGCGAAACATTAAGCTCTTAGTGCCATCGATGAAACTAGCCCCCAGATACATAGGCCCTTACAAGATACTGCGGCGACTCAACCCGGTCTCCTATGCCTTGGCACTGCCCTCCCATATCAGGATACACAACGTGTTCCACGTGAGCCTTTTAAAACCGCTTTTGTGTAATCGGTACACCAGGGCCCGTGTCCGCCTCCTCCGGTCTCTGTGGAGGGCGAGGAGGAGTTTGAAGTTAAGGCCATTCTGGACGCCAGGGTTTCTAGGGGGGTCCTTCAGTACTTAGTGGACTGGGTGGGCTACGGTCCGGAGGACCGCTCTTGGCTTCCGGCTACTGAGGTTCATGCCCCTCGCTTGGTGAAGGCCTTCTATTTGGCTCATCCCTGTGCCCCTGGGGGTCGTCCAGTGGCCGCCCGTAGAGGGGGGGTTCTGTCACGGTGTCCGCGGCCCCCCCCCCCGGCGCCTGGCAGCGGCGCTTCCTCGCTGCTCGCTGGCCAGGCGCCGAGTGATATCGCGGAACGCTTCCGCACACGTGGGACGCCGGGGGGCGGGGCCAGGCGCATGACGCGGACCCGCCGAGTTTAAAACCCGGCTTCACATTCTCACTGGTGCCCTGACGTGGTAGTTACTTCCCGCAGAGCTCTTGTATTCTGTTGATATTATTGGCTATTCTGTGTATTGACCCTTGGCATTTGGCAAACTGACCATTCTGTGTACCGACCCCTGGCATTGGCAAACGAACCATTCTGTGTACCGACCCCTGGCATTGGCAAACGAACCATTCTGTGTACCGACCCCTGGCATTGGCAAACGAACCATTCTGTGTACCGACCCCTGGCATTGGCAAACGAACTATTCTGTGCATAACCCCTGGTATTGGCGTTTACTCTTCTATCTTGGTATTGAGGTCAGTCTGTGTGGCATCCTAAGCACGCATCAGACTACCTCTTCTATTATTTAGGTCTTGGGAAGAGCCAACCATTCTAGGTCTTGTGTACCCTCCTAGTATCGTTCTTTGTGTATACCTATCTTGACGTATACTGTATCTGTCTAGACGTGCCGACCACTCTAAGGATCGGAAGGGTAGTGAGCGGTCTGCGTAAAGGGACCACCATCCATCTTGGTAACCAGAGGGATCCGTGACACAAAAGTAATGGGACAATTGGCTTCTCAACTGTTCCATGGCCAGGTGTGTGATATTCCCTCATTACCCCAATTACAATGTGCAGATAAAAGGCCCAGAGTTCATTTCAAGTGTGCTATTTGCATTTGGAATCTGTTGCTGTCAACTCTCAAGATGAGATCCAAAGACCTGTCACTATCAGTGAAGCAAGCCATCATTAGGCTGAAGAAACCAAATAAACACATCAGAGAGATAGCAAGAACATTAGGCGGGCCAAAACAACTGTTGGAACATTCTCAAAAAGAAGGAACGCACCGGTGAACTCAGCAACACCAAAAGACCCGGGAGACCACGGAAAACAATTGTGGTGGATGACCGAAGAATTCTTTCCCTGGTGAAGAAAACACCCTTCACAACAGTTGGCCAGATCAAGAACACTCTCCAGGAGGTAGGTGTATGTGTGTCAAAGTCAACAATCAAGAGAAGACTTCACCAGAGTGAATACAGAGGGTTCACCACAAAATGTAAACCATTGGTGAGCCTCAAAAACAGGAAGGCCAGATTAGAGTTTGCCAAACAACACTTAACAAAGCCTTCACAGTTCTGGAACAAGATCCTATGGACAGATGAGACCAAGATCAACTTGTACCAGAGTGATGGGAAGAGAAGAGTATGGAGAAGGAAAGGAACTGCTCATGATCCTAAGCAGACCACCTCATCGGTGAAGCATGATGGTGGTAGTGTCATGGTGTGGGCATGTATGTCTGCCAATGGAACTGGTTCTCTTGTATTTATTGATGATGTGACTGCTGACAAAAGCAGCAGGATGAATTCTGAAGTGTTTCAGGCAATATTATCTGCTCACATTCAGCCAAATGCTGCAGAACTCATTGGACGGCGCTTCACAGTGCAGATGGACAATGACCCAAAGCATACTGCAAAAGCAACCAAAGAGTTTTTGAAGGGACAGAAGTGGAATGTTATGCAATGGCCAAGTCAATCACCTGACCTGAATCCCATTGAGCATGCATTTCACTTGCTGAAGACAAAACTGAAGGGAAAATGCCCCAAGAACAAGCAGGAACTGAAGACAGTTGCAGTAGAGGCCTGGCAGAGCATCACCAGGGATGAAACCCAGCGTCTGGTGATGTCTATGCGTTCCAGACTTCAGGCTGTGATTGACTGCAAAGGATTTGCAACCACGTATTAAGAAGGGAAAGTTTGATTTATGATTATTATTCTGTCCCATTACTTTTGGTCCCTTAACAAGTGGGAGGCCCATCTGCAAACTGCTGTAAGTCCTACACCGTTCACCTGAGTTGGATGTACATACCCTCAAATTAAAGCTGACAGTCTGCAGTTAAAGCACATTGAGTTTGTTTCATTCCAACTCCATTGTGGTGGTGTATAGAGCCAAAGATGTTAGAATTGTGTTTGCAATTTATGTAGTTTAGGTGTTGTTCCAAAGAGCATTGTGACAGGTTTGTCAGTATTTAGAAAAGGTTTGTTGTGTTTGATCCACTTTTCTACCTCTGTGAATTGTTCTTGCAGCACTGCCTCCAGCTGCGGGAGATTTGGATTTGCTGGTATAGATTACGGTGGCGTGTGCGTACATTTATTTATTTATTTATTTATTTATAAAGGATTTTACCAGGAAGGATACATTGAGATTTCTCTCGTTTTCAAGTATGTCCTGGGTTCAAGTACATTGAAGTGTTACAGTTACAGAAATACAAAGTAATACAATGTAAGATATTAACAACACAAATATACAGATTAACAGAAAATAAATATGTAGGAAATATAGTCACTAGGTTACATGTTTACAGGTGCATTCTGTATTGAGGTATGTTAATAGGGAAATTTTGAGTGACTTAAGACTGGTGGAAGATTTGATGGTGTCTGGGAGGTTATTCCATAATTGTGGTGCTCTGTAGGAAAATGAGGACCGAGCCACTGTCTTTTTGTATTGTGGTATTGCAAGTAAGGTGCTGGTCCTGGATCGGAGGTTATAGGATGAGGGAGCTGCTGGGGGAAGCAGTCTATTCAGGTAGGGTGGCAGCTTCCCAGAGATGCTCTTAAACACCAGGCTGGAAAGGTGAAGGGTGCGTCTGGATTCTAGCGATGGCCAGTTTAGCTGTTTTAACATGTCACAATGGTGGGTCATGTAGTTACATTGTAGCGCAAAGCGGCAGAATGAGTTATACAGTGTAGTAAGTTTATGAAGGTGTGTTTGCGGGGCGGCTGCATACACTACATCTCCGTAATCAATAGCCGGCATAAGCATTTGCTGTACAATCTGCTTTCTTACTGCGGGACTCAGGCAGGATTTGTTTCTGTACAGGGCACCTAGTTTGGGGTAAAGTTTAGATGAGAGTTTTTCGATGTGGGGCCAAAGGATAGATTAGGGTCCAACCACATACCTAGATATTTGAGAGAAGTGACTGTGGTCAGTGTGCCATTTGATATTGTCCCAACACATAGATGGGGATTTTGCAATTTGTGTAGTTTAGGTGCTGTTCCAAAGAGCATCGTTACAGTTTTTTCAGTATTTAAAAAAAGTTTGTTGTTTTTGATCCACTTTTCTACCTCTGTGAATTGTTCTTGCAGCACGGCCTCCAGCTGCGGGAGATTTGGTTTGCTGGTATAGATCACAGTGTCGTCTGCGTACATATGTACAGTTGAGGCTTTGCAGACGTTGGGCAGATCATTTATGAATATTGTGAATAGCAGGGGGCCTAGTATTGAGCCTTGGGGTACACCGCAAGTGACTGGGAGCGGGAGGGAGGAGCTGCCAGAAATTGACACATATTGTGATCGGTCGGATACATATGATTGAAACCAGGTTAGCGTGCGATCACCAATGCCAGAGTTTTTAAGTTTTCCTAACAAGATGCCATGGTCTACAGTGTCAAAGGCCTTGGCAAAATCAAGGAAGATGGCTCCAGTTAGGTTTCCTTGTTCCATCCCCGCTTGGATATCATTGCAGACTTTTAAAAGGGCGGTTGTGGTTGAGTGATTTGGGCGAAAGCCTGATTGATCCGGGGTTAAGTAGTTCCAATATTGATAATAATCACGTAATTGTGTGTAGACACATTTTTCCAAGACTTTTGACATTACAGGGAGCAACGATATCGGACGGTAGTTGGATACCAAAGTACTGTCACCACTTTTATGGATAGGTACCACTCTTGCAGTCTTCCAGAGCTTGGGTATGTAACCAGTTGCCAGTGACTCATTTATTAGGGTTGCGACTGGATTTGCAATTGCTGGCGCACTGATTTTCAGCAGCATTGCTGGTATTTGATCAGGTCCAGACTGGTATTTCATTTTTTGCTTACGGAGAAGTTTAGTAACGACACTGACAGGCACTGGTCTAAAACTGAATTCCTGTCTGATACAGGGACTTTGCACAGTTGGGGGGCCTGACCTGCATGAGGCCTCTCTGATTGCATGTCATTTCCTAGCTTGGCAATCAAAGTGGTGGCACATCCAACAAAATAATCATTAAAGGCATTTGCTACATCTAGCGGGTGTTGCAGGGTTTGGTTGTTTACTTTGACAGCAGCCGGCTGGGAGTGGACTGGGGGTGCTTGTATGTTACTTATGGTTCTCCAAAAGTTTCTAGGGTTTGAGATGTTATTGTTTAGATTTTCATTGAAGTAATGGGCTTTGGCCATTTTTGTTTGTTTTGTGCATTCATTCCGACATTTTCGGTATTCGTAGTGATCGTTCATGGAACCAGTACTCTTGAAATTTGACCACCGTGAATCTCTAAGCTGGTACATTAGTGTAAGATCAGCTGTAACCCAGGGGAGATGAGTCCCTTTTACTCGCACTTTACGCAGCGGGGCATGGGAATTCCAGACTTGCAGGAGCTCAGACTGAAAGTATTCAACTGCACAGTCTAGGTCTGGGATTAGGTTTAGCCTGTACCAGGGGAGCTGTTTGAGATCACTTAGGAAGGATTCAAGAATAAATTTCTTGAAAGACCTGGTGGTTATTACCTTTGGGGTAGATTTCAAGGCCTTAATTTTGCGCACGCAGTACACTAGACAATGGTCACTAAAGCTATTAGCAAGAACGCCTGCCTCCTGTATTCTATCAGGAGATGAGGAGAGAATCCAGTCCAACAAGGTATGGTTGGGGCTTTTCATATTAATGCGAGTGGGGGAGGAGATTAATTGAGTTAGCTGCAAAGTTTTAAACAGCGAGCAGTGTTTATTGTTTTTAGGATTTAGCCAATCTGTATTAAAATCGCCAAGGACCAGCAGTTCACTTTTTTGGTTTTGGGCAAGTAGGTTATTAAGGATTTGAGATATGTCAGAGAGGGAGTGCACTGGAGAGCTCGGTGGGCGATAGAACCCAGCAACAATGATTGATTTACTGAATGGGATCTCAATTATACCAGAGAAGAAATCAAAGGTGACAGGAGAGCTAGAAGTCTGTAAGGGGGTGAACTTTATGGACTCCTCAACATAAATAACAATTCCCCTTCCTCTCTTTGCTCTGTCTTTTCTAAAACATGAATACCCCTGTATTGATATGGCAGAGTCTGGTACTTTTGGGGTTAACCATGACTCTGTGAGCACAATGATTTTGGGTTTGTAATAACAACACCAAGCCTGAAGCTCATCCAATTTAGGGAGTAAACTGCGGATGTTACAGTGCACAAATGAGAGGCCTTTTTTAGTGGGGAGACTAAAGGTTGTGTCACCTATAGGACCAGGGTTAGTTTCCACATCGTTTGACCAGGGAAAGTAGCAGAATAAATAGGAATTTGGACAGTGTTTTCTTTTGATAATGTGGTTGCAGAGTTTTAAATCTTTGTGTGGGGGTAGGAGGGCTGGATTTTAACACTCTCCACCAGCACTCAGCTGATAGGTTAAAAGAACTGAGCAGGCTGTGGTGTATTGGCACTGGTTTTCCATCCTGGGGCAATTGGAAAGGTGTATAGAAGGAGAGAGTAGCTTAGAGAGAAGGGATGATAAAGAAAAGAGAAGCAATAGTGGGATAAACATTATAGTGAAAGGTGTTGGAGGTGAGTAAACAGGAAATAGAGAGGTACCAGAGTAAATGGTGTAGGTTGCTGCGATATCACATGATCAATTAGTTGGGTATATATCAAATGAAAACCTTGGGGTGGGTGGGTGAGGGGAGGGTGGGCGGGAGCAAAGTCCAGCTGGATGAGGGTACTGAGTTGTTCTGTGCAAGGGCCTGGTGCAAACACTGAGTGAGGTTGGGGTGTGTGCTTCAGTGAATGGAGCCTCTACACAAGATGCCTCATTGTGGAAAGTCCAGCTGGATGAGGGTACTGAGTTGTTCTGTGCAAGGGCCTGGTGCAAACACTGAGTGAGGTTGGGGTGTGTGCTTCAGTGAATGGAGCACATGTGTACAGTTGAGGTGTTGCAGACGCTGGGCAGATCATTTATGAATATCGTGAATAGTGGGGGGCCGGGTATTGAGCCTTGGGGTACACCGCAAATGACTGGGAGGGAAATGCTGTCAGAAATGGACACATATTGCGATCAATCGGATATATACGATTGAAACCAGGTTAGCATGAGATCACCAATACTTGAGTTTAAGGTTTTTTAATAGGATGCCATGGTCTACTGTGTCAAATGCCTTGGCAAAAATTAAGGAAGATGGCTCCAGTTAGGTTTCCTTGCTCCATGCCAGCTTGTATATCATTGCAAACTTTTAAAGGAGCCGTTGTAGTTGAATGATTTGGACAAAAAGCTAGATTGATCTGGGGTTAAATAATTTGAATATTGATAATAAACACATAATTGCGTGTACACACATTTTTCCAAAAATTTTGACATTACAGGGAGCAATGATATCGGATGGTAGTTGGAAACCAAAGTATTGTCGCCACCGTTATGTATGGGTACTACCCTCGCAGTCTTCCAGAGTTTGGGTATGTACCCATTCGCTATTGATTCATTGATTAGGGTTGCGACAGGTTTTGCAATGTAAACCCGCTGCGGAATTTGTGGTGCTATATAAATTAAGTATAATAATAATTTTTTAAAAAAAAGCAGAGGACTTGCCTCTTCCCTGAAGGCTGTCAATCAGTAGCCGCCAGACAGCCTACATAAGCTTTGGTTCAGGAAAAGTCAAAACAACACACAAATGTGGACTGGAGGAGTCGACAGTTGCAATGACTGCTCAACTGGCCAATTGATAATGCTTTTCGATGAGTAAAAGGTATTACATTTTTTTAAAATGAGAACAAAAATCAAAAGGAATGGGCATTAACAGTATTAACAGTTTTTTTCCTTAAAATCTTAGCATGTACCTTTTAACAATGAAACCTTATTATAATAATAATAATAATAATAATAAACCAACTCTTTTCAAGACTTAATCAACTGCATTGAGAATCTGTCTGGAGTGTATTTCCTCTCATATTTTGCTACAGATTCAGATGGCGTAGCATCCCTGGGTACATTTCTTGAAAACCATAACACAGGTTACAGATTTGTGTGTAATGCACTCTGTAAAACCTCACAGCACATAAATGCATCATCAACCTTTAATTCTAATATGGTTATCTAATACATGAAATGGTTTTCTCTTCCCTGTAGGAGTAATCAATTTGAAACATGATGGTTCCTCCGAGTAGGGGATATGCAGCCACTCAGATTTAAAATAATTTAAATAACAAAATTGCATGAGCTAAACCTCACCATTGACTCTGAAGGTCTAGTATTCATGATGCACATTACAGTCACACCTTGCTATGCTATATACTGCATATAAATAAACTAGCTCAACACTAAAGGCCCTATTCCAGCTGATACCAAAGGCTGTGAATGTTCACTGTAGTTGCACCTTTTTCTTTATTCCTTGACCTTCTGCCTTTTTTAAAATCTCTTTTGAAGCTACGTTTGCTTTTTGTTTTTATTCCATTTTTCTACCCTCATTTATAAAATGTAATCACATTTTATTATTTAGATCCTTTTAGGTAGTGATGGGCCGAACATCCCCGTGTTCGGTTCGCATTTGAACACGAACATTTGAAAATGTTCAGATTCGAACACGAATAAGATTCGAACTCAATGCAAGTCAATGGGACAAGAACGTTCGAATTTTAGAGTGCCCTCCAAGAGAGCATATATGCAATATATCTGCCATAAAAGGTGTATGGGGGTCCGGGTTGTGCCCTGGGGGACAGGAAACAAGAAAAAAAAGTTAAAAAAAAAAAACATTTTTAAAGGAACAGTGATTTTTCCATGACATAAAGGTTAAGAATAAAAATGAAAAATTCCTTCAAATATCGTGCCTAGGAGGTCCCCATAACCTGCCCGTGAAGTGGCGGATTTGTAGGATGTATAGAAACATTTAAAAAGAAAATAAATGACATTTCAAATGACGGTAAATGGTTTTCCTTTAATCTATTTGTAGCGCTGTTTTAAGAAATGTTGCTGCATTTACTTGGTGTGGCCACCAGAGGGAGACAGGTGCAATATGAACTATACTGGACACAAACGGAACTACAAATTCCATCATGCTTTGCGAGAGAGACAGGAAGTGGGTGGGAGAGAGAGAAGGACATCCGCAGCCTCGTCCGAAGGAGAGCCAGTGTGAGCCGAGCGACGAAAGGTAGAAGACGCACATGAGACTGCCAGGGATCGAGACCAGGCCGGAGAGCAGGCGTGGCCTAGCGGGTGCTGCTGATCAGAGACAGTGACTTGGCGGAGACCTATCTATATATTGCTGAGAGGTTTTGCACAGAGACATAGTTCAGGTTTGGACCCCGAGTAAGGAGACCGCGATGATCCATTGGGAGTGCAGGCGGTAGGCCGTAGTTCTCGTTGCGGAGATCAGACAAGCAGGAGAAGCGGATCCGGTGGCACAGAGTTCCAGTGTAATCCAGCAGAGAGACATCCTTGATCCTTGCAGTGGAACAGATTGTCTAACGGATGGGTGAGAGGCCTTCCAGGCCACAGTCTCAAGTTTAACAAAGCACGCTGCATTATTGTTTAAATCTACAGGGCCCCAACGTGACTAGTCGAAGATTTTCTCATTCCATTCACTGGCCAGTTGAATATAGTACCCGGGTACCTGAGTTCACACACACACACCTTTCTGAGACATTACTTTTGCGGGACTTACATTCCAGAAACGAAGGGGTTAAACTTTCCTTTTTTGCTGCCGCGTGTTTTTTTCCCGCATTACGAAGTCCTGTCGTTCATATACCGTGTTTACATTATATATGCCGCTTTATTGGGATCAGTAAAGTATATAATCTATAAAATCCACAACAGTGCTGGTGTATAATTATTCCCTAGTGCGGTGATACTAACCCGAGGTTAAATTCAGCGGCTCCTCCGGGAGTGAGCGCTACACGTGGGGGCTCGTCCGGGATTCCAGTCTCTATAATAGAACCGCATTTAAAGGGTTAATAATGGATCCAGACACTGCTGCCAAATGGTGTGAGGAGCAAGATAGCCAGATAGAGTTAAGCATAGTCATGGATATTCCTGCAGACACTTGGGCTGAAGATCAGATTGGCCGAGCCGTGGCCTCGCTGACACCAGATCATCGGGGGTTAATTCTGGACATTAAAGCGAACCCGGATACTTCTCACACGTATGTTCTTTTTGAGTGGAGAAAGGGTGTGCCAGTGTGTTTTCAGGGCGCGAGCGTGAAGCTGACCGATGAGGTGGAAGTTCAACTGATTCAGCCAAGTGTGCCACGTGGCGATCCCGCGAGTGTTCCCGCGCCCAGTCCGCTGGCCATGATCGGGCCTGAATTCATAGTGGCTATTGGAGATTTGCTGGCTAAATGTCAAAAAACAAGCCCTCCACACACTGACTTTGGTTATCGACGGTTGAGGAATTTTACAGGAAACGTACCAACTCCGGCGGGAGAAGAAACCTTTGGAGAACGGGTAGAACAGGCGATGCAGGCTCTGGATGAGTGGGACGTCCCTGAAGCACAGAAGAAGCAAAGAATTACTGAGAGCTTAAAGGGACCTGAGCCAGAGGCTGTCAGAAACCTGAAATTGAGTAAGCAAGACTGCACTGCTTTAGATTACCTAAACGTATTACAGGAAGTCTTTGGGGGAACAGAAAAGGCTGCCGAGCTCATGAACCAGTATGAACATACTTGCCAGCGAAAGGGTGAGAAGATGACTGAATATATGAGGCGCCTAGATAAGATTCTGCACCACAATAGATAAAATCCGAATGCAGCAGATATTGAGGGGCGCTCAACCTCTAGATCCTGTGATGATACAGCTGAGAACCAGAGAAGGTAACCGAGAATTGAAATACCTGGAACTAATTCGAGCTGTTAGAGAGGAAGAGGCTCTGCTAGAAGAAAAGTCTTTAAGGAGAGGAGAAAGAGTTTACGCACAACCAGTAAGACATAACGAATATCTGCAAACTGAAGATGATTCGTTGGACGCCTATGGATCTGAAGTTGACGGACAATAGCATCTGTTAGTTCCTATATCCACAGAGAGTACTGCCAAAGAGCCAACCCTTCCTGCATATAGTGAGCTACACAAGACGGTTAAGAAGGTACAAGAAGCTCAAGCTGAGCTGAAACAAGCGCTCACTGACCTGTGCCGAGTACTTTTGAAGGTGGCAGAGACACAGACCGATATGCAGAAGTTCCTCACTGATATGGGGACAGCGGGAGTTGCTATGGCGTCTGGCCCGGGTCTTTCAACCGAGTCACCATGAACAAGTGCGTCTCCGTCTTCAAAGAAGAGATGTTTCAACTGTGGGGAAATAGGTCATTTCCGAGCACAATGCAAAAGCAAAAGGCCTGATGGAAATAGAGTAGAAGAGTTCCTAAAAGCATTGGAAGGGCTGCTATCTACCTCACAGGCGGGAAACACCAGAGGGTCCAAGTGAAGGAGCAAACTATGTACCCAATGGTTGAAAACCGCACCAAAATTAAAGCCAGAGTTTTGCCAACTGCTGAGCCTACCAGGACTGAAAGAGTTACTCCCTTAGTCCTATGTCATGGGGAAGCAATGCACACCCAAAACCTACACAGGTCAAGAAAAAGGCCAGGGTACAGCGAACTGGGTCTAAACCTCCTGCGGCTACGACAAAGTTTCCTGACCAGCTGATAGGTCCTTCTCCCATCGTTCCAATCCAAGTGGAGGGAGTTTACACTAAAGCTCTGTTAGACTCAGGGGCTCAAGTGACATTGATCTATCGAGACTTCTACAAGAAACACTTGAAGCACATACCTCTTCAGAAATTAAAGGACCTTGAGATCTGGGGTATCGGCACTGAAAAGCTTCCCTATGACGGATATCTACAGGTGAAGTTAGAAATCGGATCCGAAGTCATCGGACAGTCTGGAGGTTGTGATGCATTGGCCATTGTGTGCCCTCGGCCTTCAGGGGCCAACAGAAGTTCTATGATAGTGGGGACGAATACTGATCTGGTGCGACATCTTCTGACTCCTATAGTAATGGAAGAAGGTTCTACCAGGGGAGTACACCCAATGTTACGTCCGGTCTATCAGCGAATGGTCAAAGAACAGAAGGCACCTGCCGAAGTGGGGCGCCTGTGGAGATTGGGAGGAACAGAGAAGGTTCTGCAATCAGGAGAAGTGGCGAGTTTCCAGGCTTCAGTCAAGTTGAATGGATCACAATCGGGTCCCTACATGGTACTGGAAACTGATCTCAATTATGGGAGTGAAGCCGAAGTAGAAGTAATCCCTGAAATAATCTCCACAAGAGCTTTGAAACGGACACGAGGAAGAGTCTCAGTTAGTGTGTGTAATGTGTCCGATTCTCCAGTGATCCTGAAAGCACGAATGCCCATCGGGCAAGTAGCATCTGCTACGCCTCTCTCCCCTACCGATTTAGGGGGGGGAGTGAATAAAGAGATTCCAGCTGAAAGGTTCTATACCAAGGACGCTCCTATTTCACCTGAATGGAAGAAACGTCTTCAGTCCCAGATCCTATAATGGAGGGACTTGTTCTCGAAGGATGAGTTCGACGTGGGTTTAGCTAAGAGTACTGAACATCGCATTTGACTACAGGAAGATAAGCCGTTTCGAGAAAGGTCAAGACGAGTTCCGCTGGGAGACTTGGATGATCTACGAGAACAGCTGAATGAACTACAGAGGACTAAAGTGATTCAAGAGTCCAGGAGTCCGTACGCTTCTCCAATAGTGATGGTTCAGAAGAAGAACGGTTCTATCCGTCTATGTATAGACTATCGCACACTAAATCAGAGAACCATTCCGGACCAATATGCCACTCCTCGGATAGAAGATGCCTTACAGTGTTTGTCTGGAGCAAAGTGGTTTAGTGTACTAGACCTGCGAAGTGGGAATCATCAGATACCAATGCATCCTGAGTAGGGATGAGCTGTTCGGTTCGGACGGTTCGGAGTTAACTTAGCCTGTTTGATTTGATCGCGAACACAGAACATTTCCGGGTGTTCGCCGCATGTTCGACCACAATGGACCACAATGCATTTTCCCACTGGCCTGAAGCTCGTAATTGGCTACAGCCTTGCACCTGACCACAGGTCTGGTGCAATACAGGTTCAACAGTATGCCAATCACGGCTCAGAGTCCTGATTGGGCAAATTTTGCCCAATCATGGGCTCACAGAGCTAAGTCCCGCAACACACTATATAAGGTTTCAACGCGCCGATTCTGCACGCATTTCAGAGGAGATTTCAAAGAAGATAGTTGTGTGTGTTGTTACTGTCGGTCTGCCACACTACTGGGGGGGTCTGGGGGGGTCTCATTTCGACCAAATATCAGGGAATTTAGGTGATGTGTGTCTTGTCACTGTGCCAGCAAGTCTTTTTGGGGGTTACAAATTTCTTTAAAACATTTGTGAATTGAGGTGATCTGTGTCTTGTCACACAACCAGTACCACGCAGTATTTTGGGGCTCACAAATTTCTTTAAAACATTTGTGAATTGAGGTGATCTGTGTCTTGTCACACAACCAGTACCACGCAGTAATTTGGGTGTCACTAATTTCTTTAAAACATTTGTGAATTGAGGTGATCTGTGTCTCGTCACACAACCAGTACCACGCAGTATTTTGGGTGTCACTAATTTCTTTAAAACATTTGTGAATTGAGGTGATCTGTGTCTTGTCACACAACCAGTACCACGCAGTAATTTGGGTGTCACTAATTTCTTTAAAACATTTGTGAATTGAGGTGATCTGTGTCTTGTCACACAACCAGTACCACGCAGTATTTTGGGGCTCACTAATTTCTTTAAAACATTTGTGAATTGAGGTGATCTGTGTCTTGTCACACAACCAGTACCACGCAGTATTTTGGGTGTCACTAATTTCTTTAAAACATTTGTAAATTGAGGTGATCTGTGTCTTGTCACTAGCTGCCACCCATCAAGGGGTCTCACTGATTTATAGGAGGTGTCTGAGACTTGTAATCTGTGTCTTGTCACTGGCTGCCAGCTATCAGGGTGTCTCACTGAGTTATACCAGAGTTCTATAAATCTTTATACCAGAGTTGAATCAGAGTTCTGTATATATTTAATCTATATATCACTCACCATGTCTGAAAGAACAAAAAGGACAGGCAGACGCTCCCAGACACAGAAAAGAGGGCAAGCAGCCCCTGTGTCGGGAGGCTGTGCCTCTGGTCGTGGTGGACGTGGTGCATCCTCTGCAGGGGCACGCTTGTCCTTTCTAACTGGTCTTAAGCAGCAGCAACATACAGAGGATTTGGTGGATTGGCTAACCAGGCCATCCTCATCCTCCGAGTCCTCTGCCAGCCAGGCTTCTAGTGCTTTACAGTCCACCTCAGCTGCCAAAGCATCTAATGCAGCCTCCATGTCCACAGCTACTCCTGCCATAGCCTCGCTATCACACACGGAGGAGTCAGCTGAATTGTTTGACTACAATGAGAGTGACATACTGCTTGAGGATGCGCAGCAAGTACAGTGCTCTGATTCAATCTCTGAGGTTGAGGAAGGGAGTATAATCAACATAGAGGAAGGGGGTGCCAGTGATGACACACAAATAACTGGCACTCATGTTGCCCCAGCAGCTGCAGCATACTGCCAAGTTGGCTCCAGTGACGAGGAGATAGGGGATGATGATGACAATGATGATGAGGTCACTGACTCCACCTGGGTGCCTGATCGAACAGAGGAATTAAGTGAGGAAGAGGGGGAGGAGGAGGCACAGCAAACACGAGGCACAACATCCTCTGTGACCAAGCGTAGCACTAGCCAGTCCAAGGCATCACATGTCAGAGCTGCTCCGGTGCAGAGCGCTGTTGTCTCAAAGAACAGATGCAGGAACTCTGTTGTCTGGGAGTTCTTTAAGAAATGTGCAGTAGAGCGCACCGTTGCTATTTGTAATCTATGTCAGATGAGGCTTAAGCGTGGGAAAGATACCGGACACTTGGGTACCACGTGCTTGAGGCGACATATGAACAACTGCCACACATCCCGTTGGAACAAAACTTTGCGTAGGTCCTCCTCATCCTCATCTGTCTCTACCCCCACTGTATGTCCTGCCATGTCATTGCCTACAACCTCCACCAACAGGGATGATGCTACAATAATGGATGTACCAGCTCCTTCCTCACAATGTGACATCATCCCAGCAGCTGAAGATTTACGCAGTCAGATTACGTTGCCGCAGCTGCTGCAGCGAAAGAAAAAATATAGTCCCAACCATCCCCAAGCACAGCGTCTAAATGCCAGCTTAGCAAAATTACTCGCATTGCAGCTGCTGCCTTTCCAGCTGGTGGACTCTGCTCCCTTCCGTGAATTTGCTGAATGTGCTGTACCACAGTGGCAGGTTCCAAAACGCCTTTACTTTTCACGCAAGGCCATTCCAGCACTATACCAGCACGTGGAAGACAATGTTATCCAGTCATTGGGAAAGGCAGTCAGCAGCAAGGTGCATGTGACTTTAGACACGTGGTCCAGCAAGCATGGACAGGGTCGTTACATTTCCTTCACGGCACACTGGGTAACTCTGTTTGCAGCTGCAAGGGATCCAAGACGGGGCTCTGTGCTGGAGCTTGTTCATCCACCACGCCTCCAGAAAGCTGCTTGTATGATGTCTGTCTGCTTCACCACCACCACCTTTCCCGCTTCCTCCTCCTCCTCCTTCTCTGTCTCTGGCGAAGTGGCAGTTAAACCGACGCCAGACAGGGTCTACGCAATGGCTCAAGCAAAAAGATGCCATACTGTGCTTGAGCTGGTTTGTTTAGGGGACAGGAGCCACACCGGGCCAGAAATTCTGTCAGCTCTGCAGGGGCAGGTGCAGAGATGGTTAACACCACGCCAGCTTCAGCTGGGAATGATCGTCTGCGATAATGGCAGCAACCATCTCTCCGCCCTACGCAAGGGTAAATTGACGCATGTACCATGCCTAGCACACGTCCTAAATCTAGTGGTACAGCGTTTCCTAACCAAGTACCCAGGGCTGCCAGAGCTTCTCATCCAGGCCAGAAAAGTCTGCAGCCACTTCAGACGGTCATTCCCAGCAAGTGTTTGCCTGGCAGAAATTCTAAGAGAATTCCACCTTCCCACAAACCGTCTGATCTGTGACATGCCCACCAGGTGGAACTCGACATTAGCAATGCTGCAGCATCTGCACAAGCAGCAGAGGGCCATCAACGAGTACCTGTGTGAGTATGGCACAAGGACAGGTTCAGGTCAACTTCATTTTTTTTCCAACCCGCAGTGGCTGATGATCAAGGATGCATGCACTGTACTGTCACCATTTGAGGTGGCACCGCGGATGGTGAGCACGGACAGTGCATGCATCAGTGACACAATTCCTTTAGTGTTCCTGCTGGAGCACACTCTGCGGGGAATTATAGATGTGGCTCTAGAGGCAGAGCAGCGGGAGGAAGAGGAGGCCTTCCCTAGCTCTCAAGGCCCCAGTCTTTCCGCAGACAGCATTCCAGCGGGTCCTACTCAGATCAGACAGGAGGAGGATGATGAGGAGGAGGAGGCAGAATATTTAAGTAGTGGGGGCATTGAAGGTGGGGATTCCTCAAGGGAGGGTTTCGTGTGCCCAGAAACACAAGGGCTAGTGTGTGGCTGGGAGGAGGAAGTGCACAATACGGTCATCCTCAGGAAGACTCGGAAGCTAATGCCACCTCCAACCTACGCTGCATGGGCTCCCTAATGATGCAAAGCCTGCTAATGGACCCCAGAATTCGTGCTATCAAGGAGACGGATCATTACTGGTTGGCAACCCTTCTTGATCCACGATACAAGGGTAAAGTTGCAGAGCTCATCCTGCCCGCACAGAGGGAGCACAGGATGAAAAATCTTGGACGCTCTAAAGCGACACTTGTGTAACCCCTTTCCAGGCACTGGTAGATTATCAAGTGCTGACACACATGCTTCTGAGGCTGCGGGTGATCAGAGGAATAGTGGTGAAGGCCAGGGCTGCTTGAATGATGCATTTTTAATTTTTTTTAGTCCTCGACGCCCATTGACGTCAAATGTAGGCACCCATTGCCAGCGTCTTCACCATATGGTGCAGGACTACCTAGGGGCAAGGGCAGACCTGGATACCTTTCCAGCAGATGATCCACTGGCTTACTGGGTGTTGAGATTGGATCACTGGCCAGAAATTAGCCAATATGCTATGCAGCTACTATGTTGCCCTTCATCTAGTGTGCTTTCCAAAAGGACGTTCAGTGCCACTGGAGGTTTTGTCACAGACAAAAGAGTGCGTCTGTCCACCGACTCTGTAGACCGGCTGACATTTATAAAAATGAATCAGTCCTGGATCAGCAGTTATCAATCCCCTGATGCTGACGTAACGGAATAGATCGGGTATGTCTTCTGCATGCACAAAACCTCCAGCACTGAACTCTTCCACAATACCACAAAAGGGTTACGGTGTGAATGCACTTGCTGTCATGAAAGGCACAATATTTGGCTGCACTGATGCCTGTGCCAGATTTATATCATTTTAATTTTTTGAACAGCAGGTTCCAACCCTGCACTCTTCCACAATACCACAAAAGGGTTACGGTGTGAATGCACTTGCTGCCATGAAAGGCACAATATTTGGCTGCACTGATGCTTGTGCCAGATTTATATCATTTTAATTTTTTGAACAGCAGGGTCCAACCCTGCACTCTTCCACAATACCACAGAGGGGTTACTGTATTATGATGGCACTTGCAGGCTTGGCACCAAAAGCACAATATCTGGGTGCACTGATGCCTTGACCAGAATCATATCTTTTCAATATAGGACCACATGGTCCACCCCTGCATTCTTCCACAATACCACAGAGGGGTTACTGTATGATGATACTTGCTGGCCTGGCACCAAAGGCACAATATCTGGGTGCACTGACGCCTTGACCAGAATCATATCTTTTCAATATAGGACCACATGGTCCACCCCTGCACTCTTCCACAATACCACAGAGGGGTTACTGTATTATGATGGCACTTGCAGGCCTGGCACCAAAAGCACAATATCTGGGTGCACAGACGCCTTGACCAGAATCATATCTTTTCAATATAGGACCACATGGTCCACCCCTGCATTCTTCCACAATACTACAGAGGGGTTACTGTATGATGAAACTTGGTGGCCTGGCAGTCTTGCACCAAAGGCAGAATATCTGGGTGCACTGACGCCTTAACCAGATGCATATCTTTTTAATATAGGACCGCAAGGTTCACCCCTGCATTCTTCCACAATACCACAGAGGGGTTACTGTATGATAGTACTTGCAGGCCTGGCACCAAAAGCCTAGAAATCCGCCACTTCACGGGCAGGTTATGGGGACCTCCTAGGCACGATATTTGAAGGAATTTTTCGTTTTTATTTTTAACTCTTATTTCATGGAAAACTCACTGTCCCTTTAAAAATGTTTTTTTTAAAACTTTTTGTCCTTGTTTCCTGTCCCCCAGGGCACTACCCGGACCCCCATACACCTTTTATGGCAAATATGTAGCATATATGCCCTCTTGGAGGGCACTCTAAAAACCAAATTTTCAGCCCCATTGACTTGCATGGAGTTCGAGTTCAGGTTCGGGTTCGGACCCGAACATATGGGAAGTTCGGGTTCGGGCCAGAACCGAACTCGGGGGGTGTTCGGCTCATCCCTAATCCTGAGGACAAAGAGAAGACTGCGTTCATCTGCCCACTGGGGTTCTTTGAGTTCAACAGGATGCCTCAAGGCCTTACAGGGGCTCCCGCCACGTTCCAACGGTTAATGGAGAAGACAGTCGGGGACATGAACCTGATCGACGTGTTGGTGTATCTCGATGATATTATTGTGTTTGGGAAGACTCTGGAAGAACATGAGCAGCGGTTGGAAAAGGTCTTGAAGCGGCTCCACGAAGAGGGGTTGAAACTGTCTTTGGAGAAGTGTCAATTTTGTCTACCTTCCGTTACGTACTTGGGACATGTTTCAGCAGAAGGCGTTTCGACGGATCCCCGAAAGTTGGAAGCCGTAGCTTCCTGGCCTAGACCCTGAAATGTTACTGAACTTCGATCTTTCCTGGGGTTCTGCTCATATTACCGAAGATTCGTAGGAGGATTTTCAAAGATAGCTCAACCCCTGAACAAGCTCCTACAAAAGTAAGACGCAGGAGAAAGCCCCAAAGCCTCTGATCAAAGTTCGTTGGCTCCGGGGCCAAGGAAGGCTCAAGAATCCATCCAAGAAGAATGGACTAATCAATGCTTTCGTGAAACTGAAAGAGAGTCTAACTCGAGCTCCTGCCCTGGCTTACGCTGATCCTCATAAGCCGGACGAATTGCATGTGGATGCCAGCAGAGAAGGTCTAGGGGGAGTCCTATACCAAGAATATGGTAGGTTGTTGAGGCCTGTAGCGTATGTGAGTCGAAGCCTTACGCCTTCGGAGAGGAACTATCCTACTCACAAATTAGAGTTCCTAGCCTTGAAGTGGGCGGTAGTAGACAAGCTGAAAGATTATCTGTATGGAGCCGAATTTGAGATAAAGACTGACAACAATCCGCTTACGTACGTCCTTACTACGGCGAAACTGGATGCAACGGGATATCGGTGGTTGGCCGCTCTGTCAGGGTTTCGGTTCAGCCTTAAGTATCGCCCTGGAGTGAATAATCGAGATGCAGATGCTTTGTCGAGAAGACCCTACACTACAGAATGGACTCCGCTAACTCCAGATGGGGTACAAGCCTTGTGTCAAGGAGCAGAGCGCCGGGTCAAGGGAGTAGTTGAAGCAGAAGCTATAGGAGTCATGGCTGCGGCCGTCCCAGAGTTTTATTGTAATCCTACACAGCTGAGGGATGAAAGTCTGCCTACGTTTTCGAAACAGGACCTGAGAGCTGATCAGGCTACAAATCCTCCTATTGCATTAACAGTAAAAGCCATAAACACGAACCAAAGGGAAATTCTACTGACAAGTTCCCCTGAAGGGGCCCGATTGGTATACAAAGAGTGGGAACAGCTGAAGATGTTGGATGGGGTGGTCTTCCGAAGGGGCCCCTCGAACAATGCTGAAGAGACACAACAGTTGTTCCTTCCCACCAAACACAGAGAGGGCGTGCTGAGATCATTACACGATGAGCATGGGCATTTGGGTGCAGAGAACTTTTAAGTTAGTGCGAGACAGATTTTATTGGCCCTGTATGAGATCTGAAGTTGAAAGTTACTGCCATTCGTGTCTGAGGTGTATCCAGAGGAAGACCCTACCAACTCGAACTGCTCCAATGAGCCACCTACAAAGTCAAGGACCCATGGATTTGGTGTGCATTGATTTCCTGTGCTTAGAGCCGGATGCTAGTGGGCAGGGAAATATTCTAGTAGTGACTGATCATTTCACACGTTATGCCCAAGCTTTCTCTACTAAAGACCAACGTGCTCCTACAGTAGCAAAGGTTTTGATGGAGAAGTTTTTTGTTCATTATGGCCTACCAAGGAGAATCCATTCGGATCAGGGCAGAGACTTTAAGAGCCGGCCTGTTGGGCAATTGCTGGAACTGTTAGGAATTCAGAAGACCCGAACCACTCCATATCACCCTCAAGGTGACGCCCAACCTGAAAGATTTAATCGCACGCTGCTAAATATGTTGGGGACACTGTCAAACCGAGAGAAGCAGAATTGGAGTCGTCACATAGCTAAGCTGGTGCATGCATATATAACAGTACGGAGAGTGACGCTACTGGATACTCGCCTTACAGTCTCTTGTTCGGAAGAGAAGCTCGACTGCCTGTTGACTTGGCATTTGGGTTATCTCTTGATCAGACATCTGTGGCCTCTCATAAAAATTATGTGGATAGACTTCGGAAAAATTTGGCTTCTGCGTTTGAACAGGCCCGTTTGACATCAGGAAACAGAGAACAGAGGCACAAACGAAACTATGACTTGAGAGTTCGTATACAGGATCTACAACCTGGTGATAGGGTTTTGTTGAAGAACTTGGGTGTTTCTGCAAGGCATAAGTTGGCGGATAGATGGAGTTCACAAGTCTACATTGTCTGCAAGCAACTGCCGGGTCTGCCAGTTTACCAAATCCGACTGGATGGAAAGGCCGGGCCTCTTAAAAACTGGCACCAAAATCATCTGTTGCCTTTGAGGGAAGTGGTAAGGATACCAGTTGGAGACGAACTTTCTTTGCCGAATCCGCCTGTTCCACGCTTGACTCCCGTTACTCGGTCTCAGCAGACACAGGTTGTTGAAGAGAGTGAAGGGGATAGTGAGGAAGGAAGTTTTTGTCTGGACTGGGTGCGCTCGCCTGAGCCCGAAGAGGCCATTCCAGGTTCCGAACGGTGGGAAAGTAACATGAGGCCTGAGGCTCCTGAATTCCAATTGGAAGTTTCCGAGACTTTGGAAATCCCTGTAGTTCCCGAAAATGTGTCTTTAGATTATAGTTATATGCCTTCACTGGAAGGCTCATATTCAGAAGAGATGTCTGCTCCAGTTGTGGACGAAAGAGTTGAGCCCGAAAATGTGGCATTCCCACCCGAAGAGGAGATGATTGAACCAGAGTCTAAACGTTCTATCCGACCCCCTCAGAGACTCACCTACGATTCACCAGGACATAGCACTGAAGAGGCTGTTACCACAGTACGAAGGTTACCTGAAGTGTCTGCTATGCTAGTTGAGGTAGTCAGGAGTATGAGTCAACTTGAGGATGTATATCTGACCCATTGTATGTTTGCTGCTGAACCAGAATATATTGCTTAATGTAAATGCTGGAATGTCATGTAACTGTTTACACTTCCTTGGAGAGACCCAAGAATTCAAGGGGGTGGGAGAGTGTAGCGCTGTTTTAAGATATGTTGCTGCATTTACTTGGTTTGGCCACCAGAGGGAGACAGGCGCAATTTGAACTATACTGGACACAAACGGAACCACAAATTCCATCGTGCTTTGCGAGAGAGACAGGAAGTGGGTGGGAGAGAGAGAAGGACATCCGCAGCCTCGTCCGAAGGAGAGCCAGTGTGAGCCGAGCGACGAAAGGTAGAAGACGCACATGAGACTGCCAGGGATCGAGACCAGGCCGGAGAGCAGGCGTGGCCTAGCGGGTGCTGCTGATCAGAGACAGTGACTTGGCGGAGACCTATCTATATATCGCTGAGAGGTTTTGCACAGAGACATAGTTCCAGTTTGGACCCCGAGTAAGGAGACCGCGATGATCCATTGGGAGTGCAGACGGTAGGCCGTAGTTCTCGTTGCGGAGATCAGACAAGCAGGAGAAGCGGATCCGGTGGCACAGAGTTCCAGTGTAATCCAGCGGAGAGACATCCTTGATCGGGCAGCGGAACAGATTGTCTAATGCAGGGGTCTGCAACCTGTGGCTCCGGAGCCGCATGCGGCTCTTTCATCGCTCTGCTGCGGCTCCCAGGCCGACGCTCCTCCTAGGGCACAGCCATCCCCAACCCGGAGTTTCCCCAGACTCCGTCGGCCACTGTGTCTGATCCATCACCATCATCACTCTGTGCGCTTGCTCTGGGTGCAGTGTGATGGAAGACTCCGGCTCGCGGTGGCTGTCCAATAGAGAGTGAGGGGAGCAGGGATAACCCTGCCCCCTTCGCATGATTGAGCGCTACCACGCACCAGAAATTAAGAGGATGATGGAAACGAGGTACTTGGTGGCCTGGGAGTTATTAATTAATACACGGGGGACCTGGGGATTATTAATTAATACATGGGGGGCCTGGGGATTATTAATTAATACATGGGGGGCCTGGGGATTATTAATTAATACATGGGGGGCCTGGGGATTATTAATTAATACATGGGGGACCTGGGGATTATTAATTAATACATGGGGGGCCTGGGGATTATTAATTAATACATGGGGGACCTGGGGATTATTAATTAATACATGGGGGACTGGGGATTATTAATTAATACATGGGGGGATTTGGGGATTATAAATGTTATACATGGGGACTTGGGGAGGCTGGGGGTTAGTCATTTACACATGGAGGGGGCTGGGGAGTATTATATATGGGGGCTGTGGGGGTTATTATATGTGTGTGTGTATATATATATATATATGTGTGTGTGTGTGTATGTAATAATTATAAATAAATGGCATTCAGCGCTTGAGCAGGGTCCTCCTACTGTTCTGTGTTTTGTGTATGCATTTATGTTCTGCTCTCCCACTGTACAGCACTACGGAATTTGTTGGCGCTTTATAAATGCTTGTAACTGTAATTAATTTGAAATAAAAAAAATTTATATGAATGACATGGCGATTGCCTGCCTTGTGTGGGCTTAAAATGATTTTTTTAAAAAAATATTCTTAAATGTTTAGAGTACCCCTCCCCACCCCATAGCATAAAGGTAAAAAACAATATATGCAGTGTTATCTACATTTTAGATGTCAAAAGTGGTTTGCGGCTCCCAGTGTTTTCTTTTTTACGGGAAACTGGTCCAAATGGCTCTTTGAATGTTTAAGGTTGCAGACCCCTGGTCTAACGGATGGGTGAGAGGCCTTCCAGGCCACAATCTCAAGTTTAATGAAGCACGCTGCATTATTGTTTAAATCTACAGGGCCCCAACGTGACTAGTCGAAGATTTGCTCATTCCATTCACTGGCCAGTTGAATATAGTACCCGGGTACCGGAGTTCACACACACACATCTTTTTGAGACATTACTTTTGCGGGACTTACATTCCAGAAACGAAGGGGTTAAACTTTCCTTTTTTGCCGCTGCGTGTTTTTTTCCCGCATTACGAAGTCCTGTCGTTCATATACCATGTTTACATTATATATGCCGCTTTATTGGGATCAGTAAAGCATATAATCTATAACAGGGCTCAAAATTTAAAGTCCCAAGCTACTAGCCAGGCCTTAAGAGTTACTCGCCACTAGTTGCCTCACCTAATACCCTTATCCTGCCCTGCCTCTGCATTCCTACTCGCCCTCATGTAATTTCCACTCGCCAAAGGAGAGCAGGTGAGTGGAAAGTTTGAGGCCTGATCTATAAAATCCACAACAGTGCTGTTGTATAATTATTACCTAGTGCGGTCAGACTAACCCGAGGTTAAATTCAGTGGCTCCTCCGGGAGTGAGTGCTACATATTCATAAACAACTGCTTGGGGCGGCAGCCTGTATGAAAAGAGGAGACGTTTTAGGACACGCAGAACAAGTTTAGTGAATTTTTGGCTAAATTATTTTGAAACTTATGCAGGCTTTGAATGAAAGTAACAACAGGTGCATTGGACCTTTGGCGCCAGCTAGTGCCTTCACACCGTAACCCCTCTGAGTATTGTGGAAGAGTGCAGGGGTGGACTCTGCCATCAAATGTTAAAATTATATGAATCTGGTACACGCGTCAGTGCACCAAATATTGGGCCTTTGGTGCCAGCTAGTGCCTTCACAACGTAACCCCTCTGAGGTATTGTGGAAGAGTGCAGTGGTGGAGGTTTTGGGAATGCAGAAGAGATTTCCGATCTAGTCAGTTACATCAGCATCAGGGGATTGATAGCTGCTGATCCAGGACTGATTCATTTTTATAAATGTCAGCCGGTCTACAGAGTCGGTGGACAGACGCACTCTTTTGTCTGTGACAAAACCTCCAGCGGCACTGAATGTCCTTTCAGAGAGCACGCTGGATGCAGGTAGTCCTGCACCATATGGTGAAGATGCTGGCAATGGGTGCCTACATTTGACGTCCCTGGGCGTCGTGGACTAAAAATATTGCAGAAGGCATCAGTCAAGCGGCCTCCTTTACCGCTCTTCCTCTAATCAACCGCAGCCTCAGAAGCACCTGTGTCATCACTTGGTAACCTACCAGTGCCTGGAAAGGTGTTACACAAGTGTTGCTTTAGAGCGTCCTCAAGTTGTTTCATCCTGTCCTCCCTCTGTGAGGGCAGGATGAGCTCTGCAACCTTACCTTTGTATCATGGATCAAGAAGGGTTGCCAACCAGTAATGATCCCTCTCCTTGATAGCACGAATCCTGGGGTCCTTTACCAGGCTTTGTAGGATAAGGGAGCCCATGCAGCGTAGGTTGGAAGTTGTGACGGGATGAGGTGTTATCCGTTTGCGGGTGTGCTCCAATCTGACCCCCTCTTGATGGTGTCAGGCCCGACTAACGAGTGTCACGGCACTCGGCGTCTCGAGCGGCCTGAGATGACCCTGGCGTTACTTGGCGAGATGGTGCTGCCGGATTCAGTTGCCCCGTTCTGCGTAGTGGGAAGCTAGGAGACCGCAGAGTGTCTCCTGCACTGTGATTTTAGCTATGAAATGACGACACCAAACGGGGCTGTATGCTTCAAGTCAAATGCAGTTGAACTGACTCTTTACTCAAATGGGACACGCATTTAAACATCTCACACACAAAGGAGACATGCCCAGGCTTGAATGGGAACTCAATTTGCATACAATGGCACGCTTGCATCATCAGATTACACACACACACACAGAGCTAATGTACACAGAAATTAGCATACAATTGAATTTCAACACAGCCTTTCACTTCTAGCAATCAAGGGGAAATATAATACCTTTAAATGCATCACACAATTACACATCTGAATCCACACTCATACAATACAGGATACATGGTAATACATCACACCTATAAAACCACATCTAGAAAAGGTATAACTGTTCATTTCAACACGCAAAACCGAAAGAGTCTCAAATAAAGAAAAAGGTCTTTGAAATGTCCCAGGCTGTCAGTTCTGGGGCTCGCTGGTCAGAGCCCCTATGTCCGTTCCATGACATTCCTCCCCCCTTCAAACGAGTCCGACGGACCCGGTTGGACCCACACGGGTCAAATAGGGGAAGTCGGGGAGCTTGGATCTCCGGGTTCCCGGGCCGATTGCCGGGATAGACCGTCGGCATTCCCGTTCTGTGGCCCGGGCCGGTATTGGATAGAAAAGTTAAAAGGTTGGAGGGCCAGGCTCCACCGCAACAGGCGGCCGTTCTCCCCCGCCACCCGGTTGAGCCACACCAGGGGGTTGTGATCCGTCATTACGGTGAAGGACCGCCCGTACACATACGGCTGGAACTTTCGCAGGGCCCAAACCAAGGCCAGACATTCTTTCTCGACCGCTGCGTATCCCACCTCCCGGGGTAGGAGTTTGCGGCTGATGTAAGCCACCGGATGATCCCCCCCTGTCGTCCCCCACTTGGCTTAGTACGGCTCCCAGTCCGAACATCGATGCGTCTGTATGGACAATGAAGCGTTTGTTATAAATGGGAGCTGCCAAGAGGGGTGCTTGGGTTAGGGCGGTCTTCAGTTGTTGGAAGGCGGTTTCGCACTCTGGGGACCACAGGACTTGGCGGGGCAGGGTTTTCTTAGTCAGGTCGGTCAGGGGTTTGGCGAGGACGCTATAGTTGGGAATGAATTTCCAGTAGTACCCTGCCGTGCCCAAGAAAGCAAGGACCTGAGTCTTGGTGATGGGGGTGGGCCACTCCACAATGGCTTCTATCTTGGCCGGTTCTGGACGCTGGGTTCCCCGACCCACCCGGTGGCCGAGGTACTGTACCTCGGACATCCCTATCCTACACTTTGCGGGTTTAAGGGTCAGGTTGGCGTCCCTTATCCGAGCGAATACCGCCCCCAGATGGTGAAGGTGTTCCTCCCAAGTCTGGCTGTAGATGGCGATGTCGTCCAGGTACGCGCAAGCAAATTCCTGGAGGCCATCGAGGAGGCGATCGATCAACCGCTGAAAAGTGGCCGGGGCGTTCTTCATCCCGAACGGCATGACCCGAAACTGGTACAGGCCGAACAGGGTGATGAAGGCCGACTTCGGGGTCGCCTCCTCTGCAAGGGGAATCTGCCAGTACCCCTTGCACAGATCTACCGTGCTCAAGAAATGGCCCTGGGAGATCTGATCCAACAGCTCGTCGACTCGGGGCATGGGGTAAGCATCCGTGACAGTGCAGTCATTGAGCCTCCGGTAGTCGAAACAAAACCGGGTGGTACCATCCTTTTTGGGGACCAGGACTACGGGCGAGGCCCATGGACTGGCAGAGGGCTCGATAACTCCCAGCTCCAGCATCTCCCGGATTTCAGCCCGCATGGATTCGCGTACTGCCTCCGGGAGTCTGTATGCCGGTTGCCGAAGGGGACGCTGGCCGGGGGTTTCCACCTGGTGCACGGCCCGGCTGGTGTAGCCAGGGAGTGCGGAGAAGAGCTCCTGGTGCTCTTGGAGCAGCTGCCTGGCCTGCTCCTGCTTATGGGGACCCAACCCTTCCCCTAGCTGCACTTGTTCCACCCCTGAGGGCCGACCGTCTATCCCGGGAGGTCTACCAGGGGGAACTGTTCTGCCTCCTCGGTCGCAGGAGCGCAGATGGCAGATACCGTCTCGGGGCGCTCGTGGTATGCCTTCAGCATATTGACATGGAACGTCTGCTGGATCCTGGTGTCGGTACAGCTGACAACCACGTAGGTGGTCTCTCCCACTTGGGTGACCACCCGATAGGGGCCCTGCCAGGACGCCTGCAGCTTGTTCTGCCGCTGTGGTTTCAACACCAGGACCTTCTGCCCCACGAGAAACGAGCGGCTGCGGGCAGAGCGGTCGTACCATGCCTTCTGCTGGGCCTGGGCTGCCTGCATGTTCCCCTGAACCATCGCCGTGAGTTCGGTCAAGCGCTCTCGGAGCTCCAGGACGTAACTCACGGCAGGGAGCCCTTCGGCTTCCTGTCCCCCCTCCCACTGCGCCCGTACTAAGTCTAGGGGGCCTCGCACCCGTCGCCCATACAGGAGTTCGAAGGGGGAGAACCCGGTCGACTCTTGGGGGACCTCCCGGTAGGCAAATAACAGGTGGGGTAGGTATTTATCCCAGTCTTTCCTCTCTTGGGTGTAAGCGTGGATGAGCTGTTTCAGGGTCCCATTAAACCGCTCGCACAGCCCGTTCATCTGCGGGTGGTATGGGGCGCTGTGAAGGGCCTTAACCCCGCACAGACGCCAGAGCTGTTGGGTTAGCGCAGCGGTGAATTGGGAGCCCTGATCAGACAAGATTTCCTGAGGAAATCCCACCCTAGAGAACACCTGTAGGAGGCCATCGGCGACGGTGTCTGCCTGAATGTTAGACAGGGCCACTGCCTCGGGGTATCGGGTGGCGTAGTCCACCACGGTGAGAATATATCTCTTCCCGGTGGCGCTGGGGCGGGGTAAGGGACCAATTATGTCTACCGCCACCCGACTAAAGGGTTCTTGAATGATGGGCATGGGGTGAAGGGGGGCTTTCGGGTGGTCCCCAGTTTTCCCCGTTTTCTGGCAGGTCGGGCAGGTGCGGCAGTACTCCCGGACATCCTCACTAAGGCGAGGCCAGAAGAATGCTCGGGTTAACCGGTGTCGGGTCTTGGCCATTCCTAGATGGCCGGCGAGGGGAATGTCGTGGGCCAGTCTCAGGAGTTCCTTTCTGGGGGCCTGCGGTACTACTAGCTGTTTGTGGGGAGCCCGTGGTTTCTGAGCGTCTCCCCTATTGGTGTACCGATACAGTAGCCCATCTTCCCACTCAATGCTGTCGTCCCGTCCGTTGCCGGGACCCTGGCGGGCCCGGTCGCGGTACCTTTCTAGGGTGGGGTCAGTCTGGGTCTGGTGCCGGAGGGTGGCTGGAGAGCTCCACGTGAGGGGGTGGTCCGGGGTAGGAGATGTGGGTTCGTCCGGTCGGGGGGGAAGGTCTGGGAGGCTTGGGGGGTTTGGGAGGTCGGAGAGGTCTGGTTGGTCTCACCTGGGTCCCGACCGGAGTGCCTTGGTCGATCCGGTGGCTTTGTTGCCGGGTGGTCACTGGGGCGGCCGCGTCCGTGGCGTAGGCTGATACCAAGCGTCCCAGGTCGTTCCCCAGGAGGATTTCTGCCGGTAGTTGGTCGAGTAACCCAACCCGCACGGATCCCTCCCCTGACCCCCAATCCAAATGGACTCGGGCAGTAGCGAGTCGGAGCACCTTGCCTCCGGCTACGCGAACAGCGACGGTGCGGTCCAGCCGGTCTTTCCGGGGAATCAGGTGAAGCCGGACAAGCGTGATGGTAGCGCCGGAGTCGCGGAGACCTTCGGCAGCCCGCCCGTTAATCCATACTGCCTGTCTGTGGTGTTGGCGGTTGTCGGCGGATGCAGCCTGCACGGGATCGGCCTCATGCAGCATCCCCCATTCCTCCTGAGGGTCCCAGTATGGGGATTCCTCCTGGTAACAATGAGATGCGGGTGGGGCTCGGATGGGGCCCCGCGGAAGGGGCGGCTGGTTGGGGCAGTTCTGGCGGTAGTGGCCCATCTGGCCGCACCCATAACAACGGATGGTAGCCGTGGAAGGGGCCTGGTTTGGGAGCCGGGGTGCGGGCCAGCGTGTTGTTGGCTCCGGTCGGGGAGGTGGGGGTGTGGCACGGGGAGGTGGTAGGGTGGATCGGGAGGGTGGAGGTCGTTCCCCCCGTGGGACGTGCGCGTGTCCGTATACTCATCAGCCCAGGTGGCCGCTTGCTGCACCGTCTGGGGCTTGTTGTCCCTCACCCACTCCCGCCCGCCGGGGCGGTGTGGTCAAAAAACTGCTCGAGTAGGAACAGCTGAGTGACTTCTTCGAGGGTTCGAGCCTTGCTTCCGGCGAACCAGGTCTTCATGTCCCGTTGCAGCCGGTGCGCCCACTCCACATGGGTAGTACCGTGGGGCCGTCGGGAATTTTGGAATTTCATCCGACTGGCTTCGGGGGTGATGGCAAAACGGGCCAGCAGGGCTTGTTTCACCTGTTCGTAGTCCCGGGCTTCTTCGTCTGGGACAGTCCTGTAGGCCTCCTCAGCCCACCCTGTTAGTTTACACGCCAGGATCCCAACCCAAGTGGCCCATTGAACCTCGTGTAGTTGGCACGAGCGTTCAAAGTCCTGGAGGAAACTTTCTATTTCCTCCTCTGCCTCGTTGAAGCTCTTGAAGGCCTGGAAGGGCACCTTCCGTGCCGTTGGTCTTTCCCAGTTGGGGTTTCCTCCCTGTTGGTACTGGATTTCCGCCAGCCGTATCTCATGTTGGCGCACCCGCTCCTGCTCTTCTTCATGGGTGATGTCCCGGACGAAGTTCTGGAAGGTGGCTTCTGTTGGCGCGGCTCCACAAGCCGCTGCCCGCTGCTGTACCTTCCTCTGTAAGGAGTTTTCAGGGCTGGACGCCTGAGCTATGATCGGTGGTGAGGTTGCGGGCAGGTCCCTGGTCTGCTGATCCAGGGCCGCCAATTCTTCGACCAGGGCATCCTTGCTCTTTGAGCCCACGGTTTCTCCACGGTCCTCCAGCATGCCCCCCAGTGTGTCCCGTTTATAATTGGCATATGCTGCCATGAGGGTCTTCTGGGGGTGCAGAGAGCTATCCCACCGCTGCCACCAGTGTGACGGGATGAGGTGTTATCCGTTTGCGGGTGTGCTCCAATCTGACCCCCTCTTGATGGTGTCAGGCCCGACTAACGAGTGTCACGGCACTCGGCGTCTCGAGCGGCCTGAGATGACCCTGGCGTTACTTGGCGAGATGGTGCTGCCGGATTCAGTTGACCCGTTCTGCGTAGTGGGAAGCTAGGAGACCGCAGAGTGTCTCCTGCACTGTGATTTTAGCTATGAAATGACGACACCAAACGGGGCTGTATGCTTCAAGTCAAACGCAGTTGAACTGACTCTTTACTCAAATGGGACACGCATTTAAACATCTCACACACAAAGGAGACATGCCCAGGCTTGAATGGGAACTCAATTTGCATACAATGACATGCTTGCATCATCAGATTACACACACACACAGAGCTAATGTACACAGAAATTAGCATACAATTGAATTTCAAAACAGCCTTTCACTCCTAGCAACCAAGGGGAAATATAATACCTTTAAATGCATCACACAATTACACATCTGAATCCACACTCATACAATACAGGATACATGGTAATACATCACACCAATAAAACCACATCTAGAAAAGGTATAACTGTTCATTTCAACACGCAAAACCGAAAGAGTCTCAAATAAAGAAAAAGGTCTTTGAAATGTCCCAGGCTGTTAGTTCTGGGGCTCGCTGGTCAGAGCCCCTATGTCCGTTCCATGACAGAGGTCTCATTACCTTCCGAGTGTTCCTGGTTGCTGAGGATGACCGTATCGTGCACTTCCTCCTCCCAGCCACGTACTAGTCCTTGGGTTTCTGGGGACACAAAACCTTCCTTTGAGGAATTCCCACCTTCAATGCCACCACAACTTAAATATTCCTCATCCTCCTCCTGTCTGATCTGAGGACCCGCAGGAATACTGTCTGCGTAGAGACAGGGGCCTTGAGAGCTAGGGAAGTCCACCTCTTCCTCCCGCTGCTCTGCCTCTAGAGCCACATCTATAATTCCCCTCAGAGTGCGCTCCAGCAGGAACACTAAAGGAATTGTGTCACTGATGCATGCACTGTCCCTGCTCACCATCCTCATTGCCTCCTCAAATGGTGACAGTACAGTGCATGCATCCTTGATCATCAGCCACTGCGGGTGGGAAACCAAGTTGACCTGAACCTGTCCTTGTGCCATACTCACACATGTACTCATTGATGGCCCTCTGCTGCTTGTGCAGACGCTGCAGCATTGCCAATGTCGAGTTCCACCTGGTGGGCATGTCACAGATCAGACGGTCTGTGGGAAGGTGGAATTCTCTTTGAATTTCTGCCAGGCGAACGCTTGCTGGGAATGACTGTCTGAAGTGGCTGCAGACTTTTCTGGTCTGGCTGAGAAGCTCTGCCAGCCCTGGGTACCTGGTTAGGAAATGCTGTACCACCAGATTTAGGACGTGTGCTAGGCATGGTACATGAGTCAATTTACCCAGGCATAGGGCGGAGAGAAGGTTGCTGCCATTATCACAGATGACCATTCCCAGCTCAAGCTGGCATGGTATTAACCATCTCTGCGCCTGCCTCTGCAGAGCTGACAGAATTTCTGGCCCGGTGTGGCTCCTGTTCCCTAAACAAGCCAGCTCAAGCACAGTATGGCATCTTTTTGCCTGAGGCATTGTGTAGCCCCTGCCACGCATCGGTTTAACTGCCACTTCGCCAGAGAAGGAGGAGGAAGAGGAAGAGGTGGTAGAGCAGACAGACCTCATACAAGCAGCTTTCTGGGGGCGTGGTGGATGAACAAGCTCCAGCACAGATTCCCGTCCTGGATCCCTCCCAGCTGCAAGCAGAGTTACCCAGTGTGTCGTGAAGGAAATGTAACGGCCCTGTCCATGCTTGCTGGACCACGTGTCTGAAGTAATGTGCACCTTGCTGCTGACTGCCTTTCCCAATGACTCCATAACACTGCTGGTATAGTGCTGGAATGGCCTTCCGTGAAAAGAACTGGCATTTTGGAACCTGCCACTGTAGTACAGCACATTCGGCAAATTCACAGAAGGAGGCAGAGTCCACCAGCTGGAAAGGCAGCAGCTGTAATGCGAGTAATTTTGCCAAGCTGGCATTTAGACCCTGTGCTTGGGGATGGTTGGGACTATATTTTTTCTTACGCTGCAGCAGCTGGGGCAATGAAATCTGACCGCGTAAATCTGCAGCTGATGGGATGCTGTCACATTCTGAGGAAGGACCTGGTACACCCATTACTATAACATCATCCCTGTCAGTGGAGGTTGTAGGCATGGCATGACATATAGTGGGAGTAGAGACAGATGAGGGCCGATGGGAAATGTTGTGCAAATGGGATGCATGACAGGTGGTCATATGTCGCTTCAATCATGTAGTACCCAAGCGGCTGATGTTTCTCCCACGCTCGATCCTCTTCAGACATAGCTTACAAATAGCAATGCTGCGGTCTGCTGCACATGTCATGAAGAACTCCCAGACAGCAGAGTTCCTGGACGTGTGCTTTGAGACAACAGCGCTCTGCACCTGAGCAGCTCTGACATCTGATGCCTTGGACTGACTACGGTTGCTCATAGAGGACGTTGTGCCTCGTTTTTGTTGGGCCTCCTCCTCCTCCCTTGACTCCTCTGTTCGATCAGGCACCCAGGTGGAGTCAGTGACCTCGTCATCGTCATCTCCCCCTATCTCCTCATCACTGGAGCCAACTTGGCAGTATGCTGAAGCTGCTGGGGGAACATGAGTGCCAGTACTTTATGTGTCACTGGCACCCCCTCCCTCTAGGCTGATTTTACTCCCTTCCTCAACCTCAGAGTTTGAATCGGAGCACTGAAGTTGCTGCGCATCCTCAAGCAGCATGTCACTGTCATTGTGTCATTGTAGTCAAACAATTCAGCTGACTCCTCCGTGTATGATGGTGAGGCTACGGCAGGAGTAGCTGTGGACATGGAGGCTGAATTAGATGTTTTGGCAGCTGAGGTGGACTGTAAACCACTACAAGACTGGCTGGCAGAGGACTCAGAGGATGAGGATGGCCTGGTTAGCCAATCCTGCAAATCCTCTGTATGTTGCTGCTGCTTAAGACGGCCAGAACCAGTTAGAAAGGACAAGTGTGCCCCTGCAGTGGATGCACCTTGTCCACGACGACCAGGGGCACAGCCTTCCGACAGAGGCTGCTTGCCCTCTTATCTGTGTCTGGGAGCATCTGACTGTCCTTTTTGGTCTTTCTGACATGGTGAGCGATATATTGATTAAAGATATACAGAACTCTGAATCAACTCTGTTATAAAGATTGGCGATATGCAGAACTCTGATTCAACTGTGTTATCTAGATTAAAGATATTCAGAACTCTGGTATAACTCAGTGATACACCCTGTCCCTGATAGCTGGCAGTGCCAACACACAGATTCAAATTCCCAGAACTCTGGTATAACTCAGTGATACACCCTGATAGCCAGGCAGTGGCAACAAACACAGATTAAAATTCCCAGAACTCTGGTATAAGTCAGTGATACACCCTGATATGCAACAATCTCCTCTCTGGTTCACTCCTGCAACAAACACACGCTGGGGCTGCGGGGAAGCCTTATATAGTGTGCTGCTGGACTTAGCTCTGTGAGCCCATGATTGGGCAAAATTTGCCCAATCAGGACTCTGAGCCATGATTGGCATAGTCTTGCACCTAAACTGTGGTCAGGTGCAGGCTATAGCCAATTACAAGCTTCAGGCCAGTGGAAAAAGTGCATTGTGGTCCATTGTGGTGCATTGTGGGCGAACATGCGGCGAACACGCGGAAATGTTCGCTGCTCGACAAACGGTCGAACGGCCAATGTTAGATGCAAACTCATGTTCGCATCGAACCACCAGTCCATCCCTACTTTTAGGTTGGTTCCTTTTGGAACATTTACCCACACTTACACACACACTTCTGTGCTAAGATTTGTATGTGCGTGTGTGCGTGTTCCCCCACAAATCTTCTATCAGTCCTTAGAACTCCTCTAGGCAACTACAGGCACAGGGGCCCTAACGTTCATTGCTTTTTCTGCCATTATAATCCTTAGAAAATGAGCAATGCAGCTCCTAGGGCAGAGCTATCAAACTCTGGCCCCCAAACTTTTCTGAACTACAATTCCCATGATTCCCTGGCCAGTTATTCCATTAATGGAATTCTGGGAATTGTAGGCAACAACAAATGGGGGTGACCGTGAGTTTGACAGCCCTGCTCTAGGAATAGGGTTGCCAGGTCGGCCATATTTTCCTGGACACATAGGCCCCTATTACATTCTCTGCACAAATGTGCTCGCGCAGCGCAATTTTTTTGCGCGCCTTGTCCAGCGAAAATTAACGTTATATTCGGATCCGAACGCATTTTCTCATCCGTCAAAAAATATCGTTAGTAAAAAAAATGCGCAAAACGAAGTGTAATACACGCGCAGTAACGTTGCGCATGTAAATCAGTGTGCAGACTGTTTTTTTCGCGGGATTCAGCCAACCAGAATTAAGAACCTTAATTGACATCAATTCACCTTAATTGACTCATTAATGTTTTTGCGCCTGTCAAAATAAATCTGAGTATACATGCTGCAGCAATAAAAAAAATATGCACGAATTCACAATTTTTTGTTTGGATATGTGTAGAATGTGTAACTATACTGTGTTTTTTTTTGTGCTGGTGTATTTTATTTCGGCCAGAACGTTCAGATTTGCAGTTACCACCAGCTCTTCAAAGACGTTAAAATTATGCGTGCAAACGCCGTTCGTAGGAAGTTGCGCATCTATTAAAATACCATCCGCTTAATGCATTTGCGCTCACAATGTTAAGTATGAGATGCACACAGTTCATCACGATCCCGCAAGTCCATCAGCGTTAAACGATAACGCGCATCGTTTGTGTGAACGTTGAAATACGACGTTCTGCGCAAATGGTTTTGTCCTCCCGCAAATGCGCATTTGCGTGGGCGCAAAACCGATGCGCAAGGAATGTAATAGGGGCCATAACGTTTTCATGCAGAGAGAGCGCACAGGGGAAAGTGCTGCCCTGCAACATGTATAATTCATATACTGCAGGAAGGAAGTCAAGGCAGGTCACCTAGCATTCCTTTTTGATTTCTTACCTGCAGTGTATGGATTCTACATGCTGCGTGACAGCATTTTTCATGTAGTGAGGAAAAAGAGAAGTTTGTGTGGGTCCTGAGGATGAGCAACGGCACTAGTGGCCTGCTTTATGGTGGGTGCTCACTCAGGTCTCACAGGGTTTCTGCTCGATTGTGCCATTACAGGGACGAATGCTCCATATGCAAATCAGCCTGCTCTCACCCTGAACGGGTGGCCAGTACTGATTGCCAAGGATGTCATCCCTGCACGAGAGGGGCAGCAACCCCCCACGATCATTTCAGCCTTGTTAGGCCTCGTCAGAAGGGTATAGCTGACACCCCTCTAGGCACACCAAGCAAGGGTCTGGATTACCCTTTAGGCTGGTATCAGACGAGCGCAGTGTGAACGTCCGTTTTTGCGCACATAATAATGTCCGTAGCAGCATAGAATAATCGCCAATGGAGCCCCCCACACGAAGTGCGTCTGCACCGAACTGCGGGCGCACAACGCACGCGGCAAACGGACGCGAGTTAGGCAAGAACGTAAAATCGCTAGAACGGACGTGCGGCGTGAGCTGCGTCCGTATCGTCCGCATAGCTTTGTGTGTGAGTGATGAATGAAGTCAGACGGACTGCATTTGTGCGTCCAGCATTTTTGACGGACAAAATGGTTTTCATATTTAATTTATTTTCCCTCCTACATCCGTCAAAAATAACGAGGGTAAAAAAATGGACTGTGTGGTCACTACTGCGTCTCCCTCAGAAAGTGCGTCCGTACTGCACGGGCGCACAGTCCGTACAAAATGCGCTTGTCTGACACCAGCCTTATACTTGTAGTGAGAAAAAAAGAGAGGTTTGTGAGGGTCCTCCATTTCTTGTGCAGGGATGACATCCTTGGCATTCAGTACTAGCCACCCTTTCTGGGTGAGAGCAGGCTGATTTCCATATGGAGCATTTGTCCTAGTAATGGCACAATCTAGCAAAAACTCTGTGACACCTGAGCGGGCCCCACCGTAGAGCAGGCCACTAGTGTCGTTGCTCGTCCTCAGGACCCTAACAAACCTCTATTTCTTTTTAACAGCATTTTTCATGCACTGCCCATCAGCATGAATAAATTATATGTGTCCAGGAAAACATGGCCTATCTGGTGTGTAAAACATAGTCATGTTAGGGCAGGGCTCGAAATTTCAAGTCCCAAGCTACTAACCAGGCCCTAAGAGTTACTCGCCACCAGTTGCTCCACCTAACCCGTACCCAGCCCTTAACTTGGACCCTAAACACACCCCCTTAAATTATCTTATGAAACTACACTGTTAAAGGTTTTATTTAGAATAAAGTTACAAAAAAAACATTAATACATAGACATCAGACCGCAGATACATGTATACCCAGACATCAGACACCAGATACGTGTATACCCAGTCATCAGACCCTAGTGTGAGCAGAGCGAGGAGGCAGGGAAGCTCCTCTCTTCAACCCCCTGCCAGGGACAGAGACGAGCTTGGTCAGGTTAGGCAGCTGATTCCTGCCACTGTGCATCTTGGGGAAGGGGGGACTGCATGGTGGCACTGCTGGAATACGCAGCATAAAATAATTTACTGTGCTGCCTGCGTGTGCATTTCCACTCGCCCTCACTTAATTTCCACTCGCCAAATGCTAGTAGGCGAGTGGAAATTTTGAGCCCTGTGTTAGGGTAATAATTTCGTATTGAATCACATGCAACAATTGCATTACACTGTGCATAAAATTTTAGATTTTAGACTATAATTGTAAATACATTTGATTTTAAAGTTGCATGAATGCAAGAATACTCAACCACAATAAAGAGGAATGGTTGGGGAGTAGTCAGAGATTTTTACTGCTTCAGTGAGCTGTAATAATACAGAATGAAACAAAATGAAAGTGACATACTGTTAAGAGTCTACAGGCATCAATCATAGATTGCTATAGTTGTCATTTAATACCTGATGGAAATGCCTGCTGTTTATTACAGATTTTTAAATTTATGTGATGAAGGTAAATACAAATCTTAGTATGGGATAAATTTATTTATAAATTATAAATGAATGTATTCCATGCGAAGATTATCAGGGTTATTGATCGAAAGGTTAAACTCTGGAGAACTTTTGGAGAAGGGAAAATTCTATCAGGTCTATTCAAAGAAAGGTGGAAACAAGAAGAGAACAATCTAGACCAAATAGCCGATTTGGAAAGTGAGGTAAATGGGAGAATTTTTCTGGCTTGGCTTTTTTGACCTAGAATTTTCACTTCTCCAGTCATTCTCCTGGTTTTCACCTCTCTCTGAATAACCCTGATAGTCAAAATAGCCGAACCAGAACAATTCTCCCATTTATCTCACTTTCCAAATCAGCTATTTCGACCTAGAATTTTCACTTCTCCAAAAGTTCTCCAGAGTTTCACCTTTCTCTGAAAAACCTGTATATTTAACCCTTTCACTGCTGAGGCTTTTCCCGCCTCTGTGCTGAGGTCATTTTTACCGGTTTTGCTCATCATGTTTAAACGTGTTTTGAAGGCTTATTTTAGTATATTACCCAGACATATTATATATCGTTCTTTCCGTCAGACTCGGTAGATTCATAATATGTCATTATTATATGTATACGTTATGTCATGTCTGTATATTATAACAAAAAATGCAATAAAATATGTATTTTCAATAATTTACAACGTGTAAAGTGTTTTTTTTCACATTTTAACATGCGAGCAATTGCGGTTATATTTTGTATGGGGTGCGCTCGTTAAAAAAATTAGAGATGGGGACTCGTTACATTTTTTTGGGGGGAAAATTACGCGATTTTTAACAAACGCACCGCATACAAAAATCGTTAGTGCAGCATCATTGTTCACATTATAATTGAAATGGGAACAATATTGCTACACTAAAAAACAAAAAAAAGAAAAAAAAATGTTTATTTTTTTTTTTATAATTTTTTTTAAAATATATTTTTATTTTTAATTTTAATTTTAATTTTTTTAAAAAACTTTTTTCACATTCGTGTTTGGTATCGTTGGAACGGCCATGCTCTGGCCGATCCAACCATACCAAACATTAACCCCTAGCTGCCACGGATCGGGAGATAGGGAGTTCATTGGAACTCCCTATCTCCACCGTTGGTGGCAGTTAGGGTTAACTCTAGGACTGGCGTCATCGTGCTACGCACGATGACGCCAGTCCTCAGGGGGAGTTCCCGGAGGCTTGGCCGACATCCAAGATGTCGGCCAGCTCCGGGAAAGGATCGCGAACCGGCGCTTTTCAGCGCCGATTCGCGATCCAGCTCCCCAGGGGTTAATGCCAGGCACCATTTGGAAGGGCAGGCTGTGCCCTTCCAAATGGTGCCTGGGTTAACTCCCGCAACGCCGCCGATCAGGAGGGAGAGAGGTCCGAAGGACCTCCCCCCCTCCCTTTCAGGCGCCTCCTCCGCACATGCGGGGGGGGCGCCTGAATTAGGTGTCATCGCGCTGTCGCGATGACACCTAATTCCAGCGGTTACGGTCCCGGATGCGCGGCTGACATCGAGGATGTCAGCCCGCACCGGGGGGCCAGCGATCGGCCGGAACCCGGCCGAACGCTGACCCCAATGGGAGGACGCGCTCAGCGCGTCCTCCACACAGCAGCGGTAATGCGGAGGACGCGCTGAGCGCGTCCTCCGCATTGAAGTGGTTAATACAGTATTTACCATGGAGAATTGTGAAAAATTTGGCCATAATGTTTGTTTTAGAAAAGTTTCCTGCTAGTTTACTTTGTTCAGGTTTGTATTTATATTCCCAGAATTAAATTTAGTATTTAATTTTTTTTTCCATTTCTGGTGGCACAGGATTAAAAAGTTATTGAGAGTCTTCCAGGAATGTATGATATGATGCTGGAAGAATAATGTTAAAAAATGTGTGTCATAAAACAATATTTCGTACAGCAAGCTCACCTACAGGTGTAATTTGTGTTTATCCCTTATGCTAGAAAAATCAATTGTACCTATAGATTATGATTAGATTTACAGGTCGATTCAAAGAAAGGTGAATCTCAGGAGAATTGACTGAAGAGAAAATCCAGGTCAAAACAGCCAAACCAGAAAAATTCTCCCATTTATCTCACCTTCCAAATCAGCTATTTGGTCTAGATTGTTCACTTCTCCTGCTAATTCTCCTGATTTTCACCTTTTAGTGAATAGACCTGTAATTAGACATATTAAGTTAAGGATCTTACACTCCTCATCCAACAGAAAGTTATGCGGGGAGTCAAATAATTAGAATATTACTTCAATAAATAAAATTAGGAGTTATCTACAATACAAAATAATGCTTTGGTTCAGGGGTATATTTGTTTTAGGTGTTGCCCTAGGCATTTCAAATTCTGCTGCCCACCACCAGCCAAATGATATGAAATATGAACTTGTACCTAAACATACCATTAAGACAAATATACACAGAATATTTAGGATTTTTACCTTACCAAAAATGTCATTTTGAACAGTGGTAATGTACCTTATTTACACCAACAGGGTTATTCAAAGGGTACTGTACTGTTTTTCAAATGTTGTTCAATGTATTTTAACCCTGTCTATACTGTGCCTATTGTACAGCGCTGCGGAATATGCCGGCGCTTTATAAATAAAGAATAATAATAAAAATAATAATAATAAGGGGGTTATTCAAAGAGAACCAAATTTGGACTGAACTGAATTTCCCCGTACTCTGCAATTTAGTGACAATTTGGCTTTTCAGAAAGTAGGCAATTTTCCAAATATTGGCGAATTGTCAGCGAAATGTGGTGATCTTAGGTGGCAGTGATCTCCCCATAGAGAATAATGGTTAATCTATTCCGAGAACACCGGACAGCCCTGACAAGTTGGCGAAATGCTCAGATTTTTGGTGCTTTCGTTAGACAGGCTAAACAGGCGAATCCCATAGGTTTCAAAGTAAAAAAAACTCCCATTTTTATCAAATTTTTATTCAACCGTTTATTCTTTTCATTTGCAGCAAACAATCTTATTAATTTGTCTTTTTTGAATTTTTTAAGGCATTTTTCTGGATTTTTTCTGTGAAATTTTTAATTTCAGCCTTTTTTTAAATGGCTTTTTTTTCCCAGTAACAGAACTTTTTATTGTTTTCATGCATTATTTTTGTTTAAAACACTTTTTAAAAATTCCTCTTTTTTTCAAAAATTTTTTATCCCTGTCCGGCGGCTCATTGATTTATTTATTTTTTTCGGTCAGAGGCATTTGGCGATGTTTCACGAATCATTGGTTGCATTCGGCGGTTTGAGGCTGCATTTGGTGGTTTATTGGATGGGTCCGGTGATCCTTTTCGGCGGCGTTCATTGGTTTATCGTATGCGTTCGGTGATAATTTTCGGTGGCGTTCACCGGTTTATCGGCTGTGTTCGGGTTTATCGGCTATGTTAGGTGGATACATTCGGTACACTTCGAGGACCCTGCAGGGAATGCTGAATTCACAGCAGGCTCGGCAAATTCATCTCACCAAATGAAAGAGCGCCGAAACTTTGGTGCTATTTGTATAACCCCTTTAGACTGTCAGGGTTATTCAAAGAGATCCGAATGGCTGCCGAAAGGTAACCGAATGCTGAAAATCAGCGTATGATTACCTTTCCTGGCCATTCGGCTATTCAGAGAGCAGGCAGTTCGTCAAATGTTGGCGAATTGCCTGCACATATGGTGCCTGTTCGAGGGCAGTGAAATCCCCATAGAGAGACAATGCTTTGTCTATTCAGAGAGCAAAAACCAATAGGGAAAAGTTGTCGAATTGCCCTGCTGTTCGGTGGTTTAACCCCTTAACGCCGCAGGACGTACATTTACGTCCTGCATTAGGCGGGCTTTGACGCCGCAGGACGTAAATGTACGTCCTCGGCGTTTACAGCCCCCCCGGGAGATACTCACCTCTTCCGGTCCCTCCCACGCTGCTCTGACTCCCGCGGAGTCAGATCAGTGTGATCCCTCCTCCGGCGCTGTGACGTCATCGCGCCGGTGGCGCGATGACGTCAGTTTCAGGCGTCCCCCCCCTGCCGGAGCAGGGGAAGCCCCTGGAGGGGAGGGGAGGGATCCTTCGGATCCCTCTATCTCCCGATCACCTGGTCCCCGGCGGCTGTGGCCAGCATCGCTGGAAGGGTCACAGCCTGACCTTTCCAGCGATGTATGGGGGGTTAACCCCTTAGTTGCCAGGTCACGACCTGGCACTAATTTGTGCCCGATCGCGGCCTATTTCCGGTGGGGGCCGCCATCTTGGATGGCAGCCCTCACCTCTGGGTCACCTCCCCGGTCAACTGACTCATCGCGCCATGCGCGATGATGTCAGTTAACCGGGAACCCCCTAGCTGCAAAGGGATTTCCTATGGAAATCCCTTGCAGGAGATAGGGGGGTTCTTTGAACCCCTTTATCTCCTGATCGGTGGCAGCTAGGGGGTCATGGCTGATATTGCTGGAAAGGCCAGAGCATGGCCTTTCCAATGATATCAAACATGACCATGGTAAAAGTAAAATAAAAGTGTAAAAAAAGTAAAATAAAAATAATAAAAAAATAATAAATTAAATAATAAAAAAATAATAAATATAATAATAAAAAAATTTTTGTTTTTTTTAATGCAGCACTATTGTTCACATTTCAATTATAATGTGAACAATGATGCTTCACTAATGATTTTTTTTTGGGGGGGTTTAGCTAAAATCACCCAATTTCTCCCCAAAAAAAAAATGGGTTACCCGTTCTAATTTTTTTAACAAATCTACCCAATAGAATATGACCGCAGAGCCTCGGATAATAAAATTTAAAAAAAAAAACACTTTACACACTGTGGAAGATTGAAATTTTATTGAAAATTCAAATTGTTTTACATTTTTTGTTATAATAAACAGACAGGTCATGACATATACATATAATAATGATATATTATTAATCTGCCGAGTCTGACGGAAAGAACGATATATAATTTGTCTGGGTGGTATAAGAATACGTGACTTAAAAATGGACAAAATGAGCTCAGCAAACTTCTACTTCCGAAACAGCGCCGAAGTTGTAAAATTACTCCCGTCCTTAAGGGGTTAATTTGACAGGTTTATACAGGCCAATGCCATAGGGTTCAATGTTAAAAACATTCCCGTTTTAATCCAATATCTAATAAACCGTTGATTATAATATTCTGCAGTAAAAAGTCTCTTTATTTATAGATTTTTTTTAGGATCTTTTTAAGCATTTTTGGGATTTTTTTGCAGAAATATTTTTTCTTTTTTTCGGGTTTCGGTGTGCATTTGCCTGGGTTTTGCGTTGACTGTTCGGCATGTTTTCGGCGGCTTTTCCCTGCACTACGACGGCCCCGTAGTGCTTGCTGAATACACCGCAGGGTTGCAGAAATGGGATCGCCAAATCGCACCGAGTTGAAGAGAACGAAAAGTCACCGAACGTGCGGTGACTTTTCGATTCTCTTTGAATAACCCTCTGTGTATGTAGGTGTTTTTGTGTGTATTTGTAGGTGTGAGTCGTGGTGATAGGGGTGAGGGATAATGCAAAGTGGTTTTCCAAAACCATTGGTTATGGAAAACCCCTTGATGTTGAAGGTATTAATAGCAGCTGATAAAAGTTACATTTGTACAGGATGTTACATAAGTTTATATAAATGTGTTTTATTTACCTCTTTGGAACAGCACCTAAACTACACAAATTGCAAAATCCCCATCTATGTGTTGGGACAAAATCAAATGGCACGCTGACCACAGTCACTTCTCTCAAATATCTAGGTATGTGGTTGGACCCTAATCTATCCTTTGGCCCCCACATCGAAAAACTCTCATCTAAATTTTACCCCAAACTAGGTGCCCTGTACAGAAACAAATCCTGCCTGAGTCCCGCAGTAAGAAAGCAGATTGTACAACAAATGCTTATGCCGGCTATTGATTACGGAGATGTAGTGTATGCAGCCGCCCCACAAACACAACTTCAGAAACTTACTACACTGTATAACTCCTTCTGCCGCTTTGCATTACTGGGAAGCTGCCACCCTACCTGAATAGACTGCTTCCCCCAGCAGCTCCCTCATCCTATAACCTCCGATCCAGGACCAGCACCTTACTTGCAATACCACAATACAAAAAGACAATGGCTCAGTCCTCATTTTCCTACAGAGCACCGCAGTTATGGAATAACCTCCCAGACACCATCAAATCTTCCCCCAGTCTTAAGTCACTCAAGAGCTCCTTACTAACATACCTCAATACAGAATGCACCTGTAAACCTGTAACCTAGTGACTATATTTCCTACATATTTATATTCTGTTAATCTGTATATATGTGTTGTTTTTTATTTTTTTTAATATCTTGCATTGTATTACTTTGTATTTCTGTAACTGTAACACTTCAATGTTCTTGAACCCAGGACATACTTGAAAACGAGAGAAATCTCAATGTATCCTTCCTGGTAAAATCCTTTATAAATAAATAAATAAATAAATTTACCAATGATACTAGTTCTTTAACATTTTGACCTACAAAACATCCAGTGCCTAACGATGAACAGTATTTTCTGTAGCAATCAACAGTATTCTTCAGGGGATTGCAGAATAAAATGCACTTTGCAGCGTGTTATACAAGTAGAGATGATCTTATTTAATAAGGCTCTTGTGGGCTCCCCCTGGCATTGTGTAAGGTTACGAAAATAATACACATTTTTTTTATTGCACATAGAGAAATATGAATTTAAAATATGAGTCCACAAACTGTGCCTTTAAATTGGTTTTAGCGTACTCGGGTTCATTCCTTTTATCATGTCAAGAAAAGTAACATTTTCATCTTCAAACTGGGTCCTGTGTAACACATAGATGAAAAAAAGAAAACATCAGCTCTGCAGGCAACAATAGACATAAAGCCGGCGACGGTTTAACTATTTCAGTGAGGATCATCGTACATTTTATGAGCTTTGACAGAATACTAGGAGGAAAATAATATATGGGTATAGAGAAATACATCTAAGTAACTGGGGATTCTCATAAAAACGCTCATAAAAAATACATTACATGGTAATGTACAGATGTTGAAAACATCTGCTGGTGAATGAATATGCTGTGTATATACAGTACTTGGGAAAACAAATAAATCTTTCAAGCACGTCTATCATTTTCTTCTGCTGGGGGGACTTACAGCTGGAATGATCGTATTAAGTGATTTTATTGCGCCTAGGACAGGCTTTTATGAAACTGGTGATTGCATCGTTTTTACGGCTTGTCAGGGACTCCAGTCTGAAATAATATTTTGATGGCAATATTGGTTCTGTTTAATTTTGTTTAATTGTGTGCTAAGCTAGGTAGTCTATCTACTATCTTTGCTATACCTGTGGAACCTCAAAGGCCTGCTTCCTTTCCTTTGCTTCAAATAGGGGTTAATCCAGTAGGTAAAGGACTAACAGCCAAGCCACCGGTTTAAACCATTAAACTGAGTCCCTAGGTGTTACATTTATTTTTTAGATGAGTGTTGTTTTTACACGTGTGGTGCATTGTCTGTGCAGTATCAGCACAGATTTACCTCTTGTTTTGTGGTTTTTGACACTTTTCCATTTTCGGTTTCTGTGCTCACTGCTGAGCCATTTCACCTATGTGTGCTGAGCTCATGTTGACCATTTTTTGCTCATCGTGTTTAATAGAGATGTGCAATTTGTTTCGTTCCAAATCCAAATTCGGACGAAATTCACCATTTTCGTATTTCGGAAGCATTTCCGAAAATGAAATGGCCATCTGAAAATTCAGATCAATACGAAATTTCGGCGCAGATCAATTTGGCGATTCGGATCAGTTAGTTTTTCCTTTTTTTATTGGTTATTTAAAAATGGGAAGTAGATTACTACCAATAGAATGAAAGTTTCTTTACGTATTTATTTTTTTATGCATTTTTGGGTGAAATTTTAGGTTTCTTAACTTTTTTTTAAAGAAACAAGGCTTTTTAACTCCTAGGTTTCAATGCAGCATATGAATCCACACACTGCTGGGAAGCGCCTCTCTGCAGTATAATTAATGCAGCATATGAATCCACACACTGCTGGGAAGTGCCTCTCTCCAGTATAATTAATGCAGCATATGAATCCGCACACCGAGGGGAAGTGCCTCTCTGCAGTATAATTCAGCATATGTCCTCACTTAAATGACAGTTCTCCCCTCTGTTGGATGAGTGTAAACCTCAAACAGAACAGAAAACAAAAATAATGGTGCAGTATGTCAAGGCAGTATACTATTAAAATAAAGATAAGAGGATTGCACTCACATGGTGTGGTGTCTTAGTATGAGACACCAGATGTTTATAGCGGCTGGCAGAATTATGGAAGGAACGCCAGACTTCCCTTGGTGGTGCTCCAACGTCTGTGGTGGTCCTCCAATCTTTGGGTACTCCAAGAGCCTTGATGTTGTTTCAGTATCCGTTCCCCTGATCCTCAGCAGCGGTGTAGATCACAATCATGTGGGGTACAGCAGCCAGGAAACAGGAAGAATAGGGACAGCAAGCAAGGTATAATGGGATTTAGTGGTATAAAATAATTAAAATAATCTTAGTACATCCAAACGCGTTTCGCGGTATGAAGCCGCTTCCTCAGTAGATGTCCTACTGAGTAAGCGGCTTCATACCGCGACATCTACTGAGGAAGCGGCTTCATACCGCGAAACGCGTTTGGATGTACTAAGATTATTTTAATTATTTTATACCAATAAATCCCATTATACCTTGCTTGCTGTCCCTATTCTTCCTGTTTCCTGGCTGCTGTACCCCACATGATTGTGATCTACACCGCTGCTGAGGATCAGGGGAACGGATACTGAAACAACATCAAGGCTCTTGGAGTACCCAAAGATTGGAGGACCACCACAGACGTTGGAGCACCACCAAGGGAAGTCTGGCGTTCCTTCCATAATTCTGCCAGCCGCTATAAACATCTGGTGTCTGATACTAAGACACCACACCATGTGAGTGCAATCCTCTTATCTTTATTTTAATAGTATACTGCCTTGACATACTGCACCATTATTTTTGTTTTCTGTTCTGTTTGAGGTTTACTCTCATCCAACAGAGGGGAGAACTGTCATTTAAGTGAGGACATCCCTGTCAGTGTGAAGGAAGCGCCTGTCCCGCCACATTTTTTCTCTATTTATGCTTCTAACTGGGTTCTAGGGATAAGCCCGAGTGAACGGACAAGCTGCTGATTTACTGTGAGAAACATTCACAATTTACGGTTTTAGTGCTGCCTTTTTTTTTTTTTTCTTTTTTTTTGCTCTTAAAGGTCTTGAGGGGTTAATTAACCCTCAACACATGAACAATTGTGAAAGGAACCACTAGGTGGCGCCCAGAACACAGATTCTTCTGTTTTATAATTCAGCATATGAATCGACACACTGCCGGGCAGCGCCTCTCTGCAGTATAATTAATGCAGCATATGAATCCGCACACCGAGGGGAAGTGACTCTCTCCAGTATAATGCAGCATTGAATACACACATTGCTGGGAAGCGCCTCTCTGCAGTATAATTAATGCAGCATATGAATCCACACACTGCGGGGCAGCACCTCTCTGCAGATCGATTTGGTCATTCGGATCGATTCATTTTTTAAATCCGTTAGTCTTTCGTTTTTTATGAGTTATAACTAATGCAGCATTTGAATCCACATACTGCTTGGAACTTCCCAGCAGTGTGTGGATTCATATGCTGGATTAATTATACTGCAGAAATGTGCTGCCTGGCAGTGTGCAGATTCATATGCTGCATTAATTATACTGCAGAGAAGCACTTCCCCTCAGTGTGCGGGGGAAAAAAAAAAAAAAAGGTCATGCACATCCCTAATGTTTAACCGGGATTTGAAGTCATGTTTTATTGTAGGACCCTGACAAAATATCTCCTTATTTTCAGCAGACTTGGAAGAGTCATATTATATAATTATTATATGTATACGTCATGTCCTGCCAGAATGCTATAACAAAAATATAAAAGATGCAAATTTCCATTAAGATTTCAAACATTAAGGCTAGGGTCAGACTGGGGCAGTGCGAACGCGCGTGCAGGCGCACCAAATCACGGCCGTAGTAGCAGCACATGACGGCCAATGACGGCCAATATACGCAGTACGGGCGTACAAAAGTGCGTCCACGCCACGCAACCGGCCAACTGAACGCATTTTTCGTACAACGTGTACCGCTAGTACAGACGTACAGAGTGCGCTGCGGCCGCATAGCAGCGTGTGTGCGTGATTAGGAGACGTCAGACGCTGCTATTGTGCGGCCTACAAAACGTCCAAACAGCCAAAGTTTCCAGGTTTTGTTGGAGCGTACCTGCGACTGTCGAAAATGTCTGCTGGATCAGAGATCGATGTGGAGAGGCTGATCAGCGCTGTGGGGGAGCATCCTGAGATATGGGACACGGCCTGCGACAGGTACAAAGACAAGGGGAAGAAGGCCAACGCATGGGTCGTGGTGTCCCGTGTCGTGTACCCTGATTATGATACGTGGTCCGAGAAAGAGCAGCATATCCAGAGTGAGTATTTGATTATTTTAATCATAATGCCATACATGTCAATCTCAATAATAATAATAAAAACAAATATGTAATCATTGGGGTGAAATCTCAAATGCTCCCCAGCTGCCAGGGCACCTGACCTGCATCACTCGTAAAATAATTAGACAGAGCATCGCGAAACCTGTTGCTGTATCTATTCACAGCTATGATGTCATCGTTCACATCATCTTCAAGACCGACAACTGTGAGGGTATCATCAAAATTAAAACCATCCCTGGCACGCACATAATTATGTAGGATGCAACAGCATTTGACTATATCCACACAGAAATCAACCTGTACATCCAGCGGTCTATGTAAAATCCTCCACTTGTTGGTCAGTATGCCAAAGCTGCACTCCACATACCGTCTCGCCCGCGACAGCCTATAATTAAAAACCCGCTTCTTCACATTCAGGTGTGTCCCTGAGTAGGGCCTTAGGAGGTGTGTAGGATAGGCCGAATGCTTCATCACCACGAAGGCATAGGGGACTGCCACGTCACTGCCAGGCAATGGTGCGGGTCTGGGGATGTTCAGGGACCCACTCTCAATTTCATTCCACAGTGTGGAGTTCCTGAACAGTGTGGAGTCAGAGTCCTTGCCGTATGAACCGACATCCACATAGACGAAACTATAGTTGGCATCTGCAACCGCCAGTAGGCCAATGGAAAAGTAATGTTTATAATTCTGATACAGAGAGCCACTGTGCGGTGGCTTCACTATGCGGACATGTTTGCCATCCACGGCTCCCAGGCAGTTTGGAAAGTTGGCTCTCTCCCAGAATCCTGCTGCAATTTCTAGACATGCCTTGTGTGTCGGTTTTGGCAAACATTGGTCCTTCATGGTTTCCCATATGGTTTGGCACACCTTGCGGACGATCTCACCAGCTGTTGATCTGCCAACGCGGAAGTTATAATGCAGATCCTTCAAACTGCATCCACTAGCGAGATACCTAGAAGACAAAACAAAACTGTTTGAATATGATCACATACCATGAACACAAGCTAATGTCACACTCATCATGTTTTGCAGCAAAGAGGCGATGAACAAATGGCGCACAGTACGCGACAATTATACGCGGGTGCAGAAGAAGCAAGCCATGGCTGCGCGCTCTGGAGCTGGCTCCAAGAAGGTCCGTGGATATATCTACACGGAGCAACTGTCATTCCTCCGAAGGACCCAGGAGCCGCGCAGTAGCGTCAGCAGCATCGACCAGCCATCGACCTCCGGCTCACAGGTCCAACACATGGTGCCAGGAGGTTCTGCCAGCTGCCAGGAGGAGGTGAACCGGGGTGGTGCAGAGTCGCAACTGGAGGAGGATGTGGAGACAGGACAGGTGGCAGGTACCGCAACAACGGTCAGCACCAGACCTGCACAGAAGAGAAGGGCACCAGCTACAGACCTGGAGCAGGCCATGGTTACCTTCATGGAGGCTCAAACCAACCATCCACACACAACGCTGCATGCTTGCGGACTCCATGGACATGTCATTCTTCAATTCCTGTATGATCCTCCTCAACAAGATGAGCGAGGCTGAGAAGGTGGAGTACCGGCGCAGATCTCTGGCTATATTGGACGACATCCTTTCCCGTCCCCATCATGCAGCCGGTTACAATGCTGTGCCACAATCCACCAATGCCAGTGGCTCATCCCTCCCCAGTGAGGTGCTGTCCACCCACCCAGCCATGCCCCCTGGAGCCAGGCCACACACAGAGTCGGAGTCCTGCTCTAGCCACACCACCGGCCCTCATGACCCAGATGCTCGGCGGTATCATGATCTGTGATACATGTCATGAATATGTTTTAGTTTTGTTTGTCATGTGTTATTTGGTTTCATGTTTAATATATCATGACCTCAGTTAACAAGTTATAATATATGTCGAGAATATATTACTGTTATTTTATTTCATGTTTCATATTATATTATTATTTTGGTCTACATTGTTGTCGGAGTCATTTATGATTATGTACGTGTGATGTGATGCCTGTGTGTGTGTGTGTGTATGCATGTGACAGTGGGCATGTGACTACAGACATGATGCACTCATGTCAGGTGACTGGCAGCGATGTCATGTATGCAGGTGTTTGACAGTACGTACCGCAAAGTGATGACCAGCAACTCCTCCGGTGGTATGGCGGCCCTCAAGTTGGTGTCCCTCTTGGTCAGTGGCTCGCGTACCCGCGACAACAGTTCATCAAAGGAGGGGATGCACATCCGCATGTAGTTGAAAAACTTCACGGGGTCCCTCTCTCGCAGTGGCCTGTACAGAGTCACAAAGTGTCCATGCGTGGGTCTGGCAGCGTTAATTTGATGAACCCAGGTTCGCCGCTTTCTCTTCCTCTTAAGGTACAGGTACCCCATTGCAGCAAACACAAAGACGTGTACTGGATCCATCTTTGAAAAAACGCCACCATACCCAAAATGGCTTTTTATAACCCTACCCCTTATGTTTTTCATTCATCAATTAATTAGATTCATCGGATTTTTCTATTTTTTTACAGCTCCGTCATGAAATACGTCCAGAATTGCGCATTGTCTGACCGCTTTGGCGTATTTCGTGAAAAAATGCGTTCGCACGCACCACCGTACGTTTTGACCCTGGACGTCAGAAATGCGTTCGTCTGACCCTGGCCTTACAGCTTCTAAGATTATTTTTTTTCACACTTTATCATTCCAACCTTGGTGGTTATATATTTTATGAGGTACTCTTGTTAAAAAAAAAATAGAAATTGGTACCTGTTGCTGCATTTTTCTGAAGAAAATAGGTAATTTTAACTAAAACTGAAAAAAACTTAATATTTTGCTTGTATTTTGGAGCAGTGTGTTTTATGAATAATATAACTGCGTAAAACAATAATCTTCCTTGCGGTGTGAGAAATGTGAAAGTGAGTAACGGCAGTGGTATTGCTTATTATATACTGAACAAATGGACAATTCCATTGCTTTGCAACAAAAAATAAATAAATTTAAAAAACCTATTTTATGTATGTGGTTTTTTTTTTTACCTGACATTTTACATGGTCATGTTTGGTATCATTAGAACGGCCAGACTCTGACCTGTGCAATCACACCTAATATGACTTTGTGGGGGGGTGTAAAGAATGAAAATACAGGGCTCCAAAGTACCCACGGTGTCCTTGCAGCAGTGTGCTGATTTAAGTGTTTGATGAAACAATGCTTAATAACGCATTATGCCATCGCCTTCACACTTTCTGGCATTGTGGGAAATGACAAAGTGAGTAAGTGCAGCATCACTATTCACTTTATAATTGAAAAGTGAACAATAGTGCTGCATTATGAAAGAGAAAGAAAAGAGATTTTTTAAAAAATTTATTTTTTTTATTTTTTCAATGAACCATGCTCTGACCTTTCCAATGATACCAAGCATGGCCTGGTATCTTGCACGGTTCAGGAGATACAGGGGTCCAAAGGACCCCACCCCTTATCTCTGGTATTAGGATTTCCATGTCTGGCTGAGGGAGGTCCCTTTATGATGTTATCGCGACCATGTGTGATGACATCAGTAGGCGGTGGGAGGTTCCAAGGTGTGGTATGATTCCAGTAAGTCAGACCAGCCCAGGATTCCCATCAAACCCGCGGAGGTCTCCCCTGAGGCTACGGGGAAACCTAGACGGAGGGGGAAGTCCTACGCATGCTGCAGGGAATCCACATGACCTCTCCCACACATCTTCTGCAGACAATGGTTTAATAACAGGGTTATTCAGAAAGAGGTGAAAACCTTGAGAATTGCCAGGAGAATGAACAATCTAGACCAAATAGCCAATTTGGAAAGCGAGCTAAATGGGAGAATTTTTCTGATTTGACCTAGAATTTTCAATTCTCCAGCCATTCTCAAGGTCTTCACCTCTTTCTGAATAACCCTGTATATTTAATAAAAGTTAGGTTTCAGATTTCTAGACTCCAGGTCCAAGTCATCCGTTCACCTTTCTCTTTGATTTCTTACCTGCAGCATATGAATTCTACATGCTGCAGGGTTGTATTTTCTCACAGTGCATCAGCATGAATAAATTCTATCAGGGTTATTCAGAGAGCGGTGAAAAGCAGGAGAATGACTGGAGAATGGAAAATTCTAGGTCGAAATAGCCAAACCAGAAAAATTCTCCCATTCATCTCACTTTCCAAATCGGCTATTTTGACCTAGAATTTTCCATTCTCCAGTCAGTCTCCTGCTTTTCACAGCTCTCTGAATAACCCTGAATGTGTCCAGGAAAACATAGCCGTTAAAAGAGCATATATTACTTTCATTTTCAGCAAAAACCCTTTTTATTTTTTTGTTGTCTAGAACACCTTTTTGTATTTTTTTTGTATTTTTTAGATGAAAATTTTGTATCCCAATTTTAAAAGAAGGTTTTTTTAAAAAAATTTAAATGTATTTTATTAGGCAAACCAATACTACTTACACATACAAGATATTGTACAGGAAACAGAAATATACACTGTCCGAAAGCGTAAAAGCCATAGAACCTTTTATATATATCGGAAGGGGAAGGAGAGACAGGAATCCAGGGGGGAGAGAGGAAAAAGAAGAGCGAGAAGAGGAAAAGAAAGCTAGAAAGATAGAGGACTGGGTGTCACCAGTAAGGAGACAATGAATTCTCCCGTCAGAGCGAGGTCAATAAATGTTTTCGAATCACAATATGGGTCGGTATACTCAAAGTCCTGCTTCAATCCACACTTTGTGGAAGGCCGGCAGAGTATGTTTTACCACGGCTGTGAGTTCGTCCATTACCAGTGTATCCCGAATTTTCGCGTATAATTTAGCCATAACAGGGATATCCTGGTGCTTCTATGTCTCTGCCACCGCCCGCCTAGCCGCCAATAAGATTTTAGAGATCAGCTTATTTTCATGTCTCGTAAAGTCGTCCAATGGTCGGGAGAGTAGTAAGTTCCAAGGACCACAAGGACCTTCCCTTCCTAATGCGTCGGCCAGCATTGCCACAATTTCCGTCCAGAAGATTTTAATCTTTGGCCACATATGTAGGAAAGTACCCTTAGAGCCACAAGATCGCCAACAGAGATCCGGCTGGACCGGTGACATATGTGATAGCTGTGTTGGTGTCACATACCAGCGCATTAACATTTTCAGAGGCTGCTCTTGCATGGTCGTGCAGATGGAGACGCCCCGTGAGGCCTCCCAAATGTCCAGCCAGTCCTCTGAGTCCAAAGTCTCTCCCAGGTCATGCTCCCAGGTTTTTACATAATAGAGCTCCCTCCAATCTAGTTAGTTTATAGTACAAGGTAGAAATCATCCTCTTTGGGTATTTGCCACTCAGGCATATAGATTCGAAGAAGGACAGTGCAGATTGGGAGGCAGCTTTAATGTGTCGGATCAATGCGAATGCCCGTAGTTGCATCGCCGGAAAAAACGGGCCTCTCTTTCCAAGGACCGTCGGGCCGAGTATGGTCAAGGGTACAAGACGGTTTTCACGGTATAGATGACACAGGCGGTGGATTCCCGCCTCGAGAAGCGGTTGAAGAGGGAGAGAAACCTTCCCAGCTGGGAACTCCCTGCTGGTGTCAAAGGTGACGGTAGGGTGGTGAGTTCGGTTTTCACTGCCAATTTGTCCCAGAGTCTGATAGCGTTCACAATCGCAGGACAGTCTGTTGACAGGAGTGGTCTATGTTCACAGGCTAGCCAGATCCAGTGATGCGGTAAGTTAGGGGCCATAAACGCACTTTCCAGCTCCACCCACCTCCCAGCTGTGACCCCCGCATGCCATGCCCCGACCTGAGCAAGTTGCACGGTGTAATAATAAGAAAAGAGGCTCAGGAGACCCAGACCACCCAGTGACCTGGGCCTATACAGGGTGGCCCGAGCCACCCTATGCCTCCTCCCCGCCCATACAAAAGCATCAATTGCTCCCTGCATCGAGTGGACATCCGAGGGGTCAAGCGCTACTGGCAAAGTTTGAAAAAAATACAAAAGGCGAGGCAGTACATTCATCTTAATGCAATTTATCCTTCCCACCCACGATATGACATATTTGTCCCAACATTCGAGATCATGTTTAAGTGATGCGTATAAGGCAGCATAGTTCACCTCATATAAGCGATCCGGGAAGCCAGTTAGCTTAATACCTAGATAGCGAAGCTCTGAAGCGAAAACCTGCATAGGGAACCCCGCCGTCAATTCACGCAAAACCGCTGCAGGTACCAGTATCGGGAGAACTGTGGACTTGGCGACATTGACTTTGTATCCTGACAGCCGGGAAAACTCATCCAGTCGGTACATTAAGGCTGACAGCGAAAGTCTCAGGTTCAGTCAAGGAAAGTAAGTCATCATCCACGTATGCCGAGACCTTAAACTGCTGTCCCCCCACTAGGAAACCCCGGGTGTCCCCATCAGCTTGGGTAGTCATCATGAGAGGTTCTAAAAATAGGGCAAAGAGAGAGGGCGAGAGAGTTCAGCCATGTCTTGTTCCATTATGTATAGGGAAGGGAATCGGATCTGTGCTGTTATCAATATCTGAGCCTTAGGGGACGTATAGAGGGCATGTATCAGGCACAGGAAATCATCCGGGAAGCCCGTGTGTGACAGGAGAGCAAAAAGAAAGGGCCACTCTGCCCTATCAAATGCCTTCTCTGCATTCAGCGAAAGGAAGAGAGAAGGCACTTTCTGTGAGCGGGCCCACCAGATCAGATCCGCCGTCCTGCGGGTGTTCTCAAATGCCTGTCACCTGGGCATAAACCCCATCTGATCCGGTATGAGCATACCTCCTGTCCTGAGAGAGTTAAGCAATGTGCATAAGCGGGGGATCAGTGTGGCGGCGAAGCATTTATAATACTGACCAGTGAGGCCATCGGGCCTCGGGGCCTTGTGCGATTTCAATTCACCCACCGTTACACACAGTTCCTCCTCAGTAAAAGGGGAGTCCAGGGCCGCTATCTGTGGTTCAGTCAAGTGGGGCGCGAAAGAAGGTTTTCTTTTATTCTGTAACAGACATTTTTATTATTTTTTAAAGGACACTTTTTATTGTTTACACATTTTAATACATACCTATTAGGTGTTAGGATAATAGGAGAGTTCTTTTTTCTATTTTTTGCAGTTCGATGGATTTCACTGATGCTAATTCGGAGCAGTTAGGCTGTTTTCGCCAACGTCCGATAACCGCTTTGGCGATTTCAATTTCTAAAAAATATGGTGACCATTCGCTATATAGTGAGTTCACCATATTTTCAGCGAAATGGAATCACTGTCGTGTGCCGAAGTACGGTGAAAATTAAGCTTTGTGAATAGAACCTTAAGTCGTTTTCTTTTGGAGATATGGAAAGAAAGCAGTAAAAGTTATTTATAAAGGGAAAAAGCATCTTATTTTTATAACAGAGGAGTTAAAAATTTGAAAAGCCATTTAGTGTCTAGTCACAGCAATCCAAAGAAATTGCCAAATTGGTTTAAGTTACCAGATGGCTTTTATAGATGTGGATGATGTCCAGCATGCAAATGTCTCAATCTATCTAAAGCTTACTTTCCGACATTTAAGAACAGAGAGGGAGACGATAGACTGATTAAATCAGAGGGACTATAATGTGTAGATCAAGGAATGTGCCGGTCAAGGAGTGATGACGTCTTGGACCACGACCCAATCAAGGAGACTAGACGGAAATGGAGCTTCTCCACGTGGGGAGCTTCGAAATGTTTGATTGTGAGACCAATCAAGGAGGACAAAATAAAGGACGACCAGAGGGTTGGGATAATCATTACTGCTGAGGAAGCCGGAGGATACGCATGTCCAGTCGAAACGTGTTCGGTATTATTATATAGTATTTTATGTACTAGTTACTTTTGGTCTTATCAGATGCATTTTCAACCATTTGGAGTTTTTTTTATGGAAATAAATAAAAATTTTACTTCTCTAATACGTGTGGAAGGAGGCTTTCTCAGGAGTTGTGCCAGTGACAAAATAACCCCCGGGTAACAGGCTCAGGAGTGTAAGTGTGCTGATTTAATTCCTGATTTTAAGTCTGGTTTTGGGTCTGCACCATAATGTTTCTCCTTGTCCTTCGAGGTTCATCTACAGGAGTGCGCCCAATGGGAGAAGAGGGCTAGTGGAGGCCCCATAAGAATATCACCCACTGGCAATCGCAATCAGAGCCAGATAATAGGCTCTGTAAAGTGAGTGAATTTCCACCTTTCTAGAGAAATTTTTGATATTGTTTGTAGAGTATTACACTATGTTCTGTCAATTTCTTATTTTTCTTGAGTTAACCCTGTTGAAAAATGCAGTTCATGGAATGTTAAGTGTGTTTTTCCATATTGGTTTATCCATCTGCACTGGGTATCGCCACACTCCTCTCTTTGTTTTGCATGCTCAGTGTCGAAGATAGGGTCGACACATGTGGGTGTAAGGGCGATTGTGCTATTTTGGTATTGTTCTTCTAAACCACATTTACACAATATTGCGCCATCCTCCCATATTCTTATTTTATTAGACTAAGGAAAGCTATGCTCCCTGCTGTCTCCGCAAAGACTAAATCTTCTAATCCTTGGGAGTTTTTGATGTCTCAGAATTACCTACGTAATAGAATATGTGTTGAAGTACCTGTAACACTTCATGCATGGTTTACCAACAGTCTCATTAAAATGTTATGGTCTGCAGAACCCATTTTGCATAAATCAAGCAATGAATAAAATTAAAAATTGTATTTCTACCTCCGTTTTTTTCTTTAAAAAAATCTAAACGATAGGGATATACAGTACCTGTGGAACTAAATGCAAAATACACACAGAGGTTGGAACTCGCTACGCCTTCCCAGGTTTAGACACAGAAAATGTGTTAACATTTAAAATCTGTGCACCATTTCATGCCACAATAAAGTGAGGTCTTTCTACAGTATAAAGAGTGGTGTACTTATTGGAACCCGGTGGCACTTGGGTGTATTATTGCTTAACCCCTTCAATATCTTGTGCTTTTCATTGAAAAAATAATATGATACCATTTATTTCAATCATGGGCTGTAAAGTTAATAGTTAAGTATAGAGTAAAATAGAAATATTGCACAGAAATTGTTGTTCTGAGATGTTAAAAAATTGAAATAACGTAAATATGCTCATTTTTAATTTTTGATGTATTTATTATAACCCCCTGACTGTAACAGCAGTGAGTGACCAGAGCTCTCCCAGAATTCTGTCCTCGCCTTGGCTGTTGTAATGCAATGGCAAAGTTTTTGACCTTTTTGTTCCAGTGAGATCTGGGGCTGCTCTTTGCAGCTTGTATTACAGAGGGACAGGAGTGAGTTTTCAGTTATATAATTACATAGTTACATAGGCTGAAAAAAGACATGCGTCCATCAGGTTCAGCCTCTCACACATCACCTACTGCTGTTGATCCAAAAGAAGGCAAAAAACCCAGTCTGAAGCGCTAGCCAATATGCAACACAATGGAAAAAAAATCCTTCTTGACCCCAGAATGGTGTCAGATTTCTCCTTGGATCAAGAAGCTTTTACCCACATATAAAATATTATAACCCTTAATATTCTGTGTCTGCAGGAAGTCATCCAGTCGGTGTTTAAAAGTCTGTACCGTCTCTGACCCAACCACCTCAACAGGCAGAGAATTCCAGAGCTTTTTTTTTCTCACCGTAAAATAACCCTGCCTATGCTTTAGGCTGAATTTCCTTTCGTCCAGTCTAAATGGGTGACCTTGTGTCCTGTGTATAGTCCTATTAATGAATAGGTTGGCAGACAATGGTTTATAATGACCCCATATATATTTATTTAAGGTTATCAGATCCCCTCTAAGGCGCCGTTTCTCTAAACTAAACAGGTTTAAGCTCGTTAGTCTTTCCTCATAACTTAAACCTTCCATTCCCCTTATTAATTTAGTCGCCCATCTCTGTACTTTTTCTAGTGCTATAATATCCTTTCCTAAGACAGGTGCCCAAAATTGCACGGCATATTCAAGGTGCAGTCGTACCATCGATTTCTAAAAAGGCAAAAAAATGTTTTCATCCTGAGAGTGAATTCCCCTTTTAATGCATTCCAAAACCTTGCCGGCTGCTGTTTGCCAATGGGCATTGTTACTTAGTTTGAAGTCTATGATTATTCCCAAATCCTTCAGTGAACTTCGTTTCTCCACAGTTAGCACACTAATCCTGCCTTGAAAAGATATGTAAGTGGGGTTTGGTATGCTAATTTAAGGCTGTCAAACTCCGGCACCTCCAGATGTTTCTGAGCTACAACTCCCATGATTCCTGGCCATCTGTTGCATTAAAATCATTCTGGGATATGTAGACATCAACATCTAGGGGGGCCATGAGTTTGATAGCCGTGTGCTTACTCTTTGACGTTGAAAGAGGATATTAGCTCTTTTTTTCAAACGTACAAAGGAATTTCTTTTCATTATAGGACAACAGCCTATGAAACTGGCCAAAATGTACTGTATTTAACCTCTTCAAAACCAAGCGATTTTTGTTGAAAAAAAATGTTATAACATTTATTTGAAACACGGGATGTAAAGTAAACAACTAAATATAGGGTGAAATAGATGTTTCGCACAGAAATTGTTAATTTAAGATAATTAAAAAATATAAATAATGATATTTGCCCATTTTTAATTTTTCATGTATTTGTTTATCCTTTACAGAAATATTGTTATAATGTAAGATTTTGCACTCTAGATGGTGTCCCTTATCTTACTCAATTTCCAAAAGGGTCTACATTATTATCATACAGGCAGAAATGACCTTTGTGTTAGATACAATAACTGTGATTAAAATAAATTATAAAAATGTTCAGATGGGGGTTTGTAGTGATCACAATGAGATTATTCGCAATGCATCTTCCAAAAAACCACCAATAGAATATAAAAATAATATCTGTATGTGACATAATGCCTGCATATGTAAATTACAGTAACACCTTGTATCTGCAGGGATTTTCTCTCATTATAACCCCTGAATCCAATCCCTGTACACAGGTGAGTGATTTGGAGGTCTCCTGGTATTCTGACCCATCCCTGGCTGCTGTAATGCAGCAGTAATCTATTTGAACTTTTTGTTATAGTGAGGACTAGGGCTCTATTTGCAGCTGGTTTTATATCTCTCCAAGGTGCGTGGAGAGACATAAAATAAAGGATTTTGTTTTTCCACAGGGGACACGCTAATCCTGCTTTTAAATGGTGTGGAAATTGTCTTTTGTATACTAAAGAGTACTTTACAATGCAAAATCGAGATAACTCGATTTTGGGTGTGAAGGGGTTAACCACTATAAGCCTCATCTGAAAACAGTCAAATACCAATTTCTTTATATTCTGTTCATGTCAAACTTTCTTAATGTTTACTATGGCACACAATTTGAGAAACTCCATAGTTTAACCCAATTCTCGGTATATATAGAAACCTCTATAGAATTCACTAACGAAATGTAAAATTATCATAAAACACTTATATGTTGATTTTGAAAGTATTTAAGTCTAGAAAAGAGACTTTACAGTAGCTCTACAAAGTGCAGCGAGTTTTTTCTACTCATTTAAGAGAAATGTCAAATATAATTTCACACTTTTAAAACCTTTAAATCCTAACAAAAACAAAATTTCTGCTACTGTTCATGTCAATAAAATATTATTCAAAGGCATCTGAGCTTCTAAAGGCCACATCAAAATTTTAATTTTAACCTTTTGGAGTATTTGATTTGGACTATGTCAGAATGGTTCATTGCAGAAGAGATACAAGTCAGATTGCACACATTCTCCACTATATTTTCCTTTTTATAAATACTGACCCACCAGGAAAATCACTGTCATGAGGATTTCCCATTGTTTAAATGACAAGAAGGTAATTAGAGTGGGGTTAGATTTGGGAAGAAATGTCATGTAGAATTGAATGCCTGTAGAAAAGAAATAAAAGACTTGAGACAGAAAACCTGACCAAAGTTCATGTTTTAATGAGAAAATTTGACATAAGGAATGACTGTTCAGCTTTCTTTTGCTTGGCAATAGGTTTATGATCAAGAAGGATGAAAATGAAGAATGTTCAAAAGCCGCAGATCACCACTAATTGCTCATGTAGAAACTATCCAGTGCTGTCTGCATTAGTAAATTAATATTGAAATGACAGAAGAGATTCAGCATGTTCTACATTCTTGCAGTATTGAAGTGCTTGTGTTTGTAGACTGGAGTCTTAGAGGTGTTTAGGTTGATACATGAACCATTTGGCTTCACTTATAACATACGTCAATCAGGGTTATTCAAAGAGATCCGAATTGGGGCCGAAAGGTAACCGAACGCTGAAAATCAGCGTTCTGTTACCTTTCTTGGCCATTTGACTATTCATAGAGCAGGCAGTTCGCCAAATGTTGGCGAATTGCCTGCACATACGGTGCCTGTTCGGTGCCTGTTCGAGGGCAGTGAAATCCCCATAGCTTTGTTTATTCAGAGAACAAAAACCAGCAGTGAAAAGTTGCCGAAATGCCCTGCCATTCAGTGGTTTCATTCGACAGGTTTATTCAGGCGAATCCCATAGGCTTCAGTGTTAAAAATATTCCTGTTTTAATTCAATATCTTATAAACTGTTTATTATGATTTTATGCAATAAAGAGTCTCTTTATCTACAGATTTTTTAGGATGTTTTAAGCATTTTTCAGGATTTTTTTGCCAATTTTATTCGTTTTTTTAAAAAAAAAAAAATTTAAACTTTTCTTTTTTTCTGTAACAGCCCTTTTTATTATCATTCATTGAACCTCGTGTAAATTTCAGACATTTTCGCTCAGTAGTTTCTTTGCAAACAGCTTTTCACTTTTCAAACATTCAAGCGCACTGTTTTTTTTCACTCCATTCGTCTGCAGTGTCGGGTTTTTCCTGCGGCTGCACTGCGCTCTGATCGACTCCTGCTCGGGTTTCTCCAGCGTCTTTGGCTGGTTCTTGCTGAATACACTGTAGGGTCGCCAAAATGGGATCGCCAAATCACACCGAATTGAAGCTAACGAAAATTCACCGAACGTGCGGTGACTTTTTGATTCTCTTTGAATAACCCTGAATGTGTTCGTACATAAAGTAAATTTTTGCACCCCTTAGTTCCTGTCTCAGAGTAATCCTGGTAAGCACCTCTAAAAAAGAAAGCGGACAAAAAATTACCATATCTCAAAACCTGACAATAAAGGGATACTATAGGGTTAAAACAGGTGGGGGGTGAAAAATTACCTCCTTCACCCCCCTCCTGCTATCCTATCCGTGTCATCTCTTACAAAAACTCTCCCGATTCCAGCACTGATTGCATTCTGATCTCTGTATTGATAGGCATGGCCGGGTTTATAACTAGGCAGAGTAGGCATGTGACTACCACAAGGCATAAATAAAAAAATATATATTTTTCTTACAATCATTTAGACCATTCTATCTCTGGAGCCCTAAGGGCTAGAGGGACATATGTGGTATCATTGGAAAGGCCAGATTATGGCATTTCAAGTGATACCAAATATATCCAGGTTAGATTTATGGAAAAGTTAAATATCAAATAAAATATTTTTCTATTTATTTTCTAACGCAGCACTATTATTCAGTTTACAATTATATAGTGAACAATGATGCTGCGCTAACTCACCTTCTCATTTCCCACGCTGCCAGCAAGTGTTGAGCTGATGATGCAACGCATTGCTTCATCGAAAACCTAGACCATGGCACTGCAGTGAGGATCGACAGCAGGACTTTGGAACTTGCATCTTTGAGTTGTACTCTGCACAAGGTTAATTGAAGTGTCATTGGAAAGGTCAGAGTCTGGTCTTTACAAGGATACCAAACATGACCATGTAATGTGTTGAAATAAAAAACTGAAAAAAGTAAATCCGAAATATTTTTCTTTCTCTGTTCTACGGCAGAGGCAATATATGCTTTTACTCTGTTCTTAATCTTTCAAGATTCTTTTATTTCAGGAATAGTACCAGAGGATTGGAGAAAAGCTGACGTGGTCCCTATATTTAAGAAAGGTTTAAAATTTGTGCCTGGGAATTATAGACCTGTGAGTTTAACATCTGTGGCTGGGAAAGTATTTGAGGGGTTACTAAGGGATAATATTCAGGAATTTATTGGGAGGTATAATGTAATTGGCAAAAATCAGCATGGTTTCATGAAACACAGATCATGTCAGACCAACCTAATTACGTTCTATGAGGAAGTAAGTAGAAGTATAGATCAGGGGGTCGCAGTGGATGTGATTTACTTAGATTTTGCCAAAGCTTTCGACACAGTTCCACACAAAAGGTTACTATTTAAATTAAGAAAAAATGGTCTAGATGAAGATACTTGTTCTTGGATAGAAAACTGGCTAAAAGATAGGGTACATAGAGTGGTCATAAATGGTACATTTTCAAGATGGACACCAGTGGTAAGTGGTGTCCCTCAGGGGTCTGTTATAGGACCAATACTATTCAATTAGTGTTTGCAGATGACACAAAGCTAGGAAAAGAAATACAATGTGAGCAGGATGTTACTTCGCTGCAGAGGGATTTAGATAGATTGGGGGACTGGGCATTTAAATGGCAGATGAAATTTAATCTAGATAAATGCAAAGTTATGCACTTTGGAGTGAAGAACACACAAGCAATTTATACCCTAAATGGTACGGAGTTAGGGAAATCCAAGCAGGAGAAGGATTTGGGAATAATCATAGACTTCAAACTAAGTAACAATGTGCAATGTCAAACAGCAGCCGCCAAGGCCAGCAAAGTACTGGCATGCATTAAAAGGGGAGTTCACTCACGGGATGAAAACATAATTTTGCCTCTGTATAAATCAATGGTCAGGCCGCACCTTGAATATGCCGTGCAATTTTGGGCACCTGTCTTAAAAAAAGATATTATATCGCTAGAAAAAGTGCAGAGACGGGCAACTAAATTAATAAGGGGGATGGAAGGGTTAAGTTATGAGGAAAGACTAACAAGCTTAAACCTGTTTAGTTTAGAGAAAAGGCGCCTTAGAGGGGATCTGATAACCTTATATAAATATATACGGGGCCATTATCAACCATTGTCTGATAACCTATTCATTAACAGGACTATACACAGGACACGGGGTCATCCATTTAGACTGGAAGAAAGAAAATTTAGCTTAAAGCATAGGAAGGGTTATTTTACGGTGAGAACAATAAAGCTGTGGAATTCTCTGCCTGTTGAGGTGGTTGGGTCAGAGTCTGTACAGACTTTTAAAAAGCGACTGGATGACTTCCTGCAGACACAGAATATTAAGGGTTATAATATTTAATATGTGGGTAAAAGCTTCTTGATCCAAGGAGAAATCTGACTGCCATTCTGGGGTCAAGAAGGAAATTTTTCCCAGTATGTTGCATATTGGCGAGCATTTCAGACTGGGTTTTTTGCCTTCTTTTGGATCAACAGCAGTAGGTTATGTGGGAGAGGCTGAACCCGATGGACGCATGTCTTTTTTCAGCCTATATAACTATGTAACATATAAAACGAACAATGCAGCTGCACTAACTCAACTAAGGCATCAGATTTTGCCTCTTCTATTGATCTTGGAGAGAAACAGTTTTCCCCAAACAGAAAATTTAAAAACATTTTGGCATGTTTCTTTTTTGTTTTGTGTGTGTGTGTGGGGGGGGGGGGGGTAGGGGTGCTCCACATTTCTATAGGCTCCTGAGATGCAAATTCAGCGCATGGGTGCTCCAGCCAATCCATTGGTTCTCACTGCAGGAAAGCTGGATCCCAAAGGTCTCGGAGCTCAGAAAGCCATATCTCAGTACTCCCTATGCCGCAATTCTAGACAGGATTAAGCTAAGAAGTCTATTATATATTGTAACCAAATTTAGAATTCTGAGCTTTTTTTGTAGCTATTCAAATCCCCGATTCTCTTTATTAATGCTTTACCTGCCACTGTACATTTTACTGCTCTGTGTCTTTTTCTGAGAACAGATGATATAATTTGCAGGTTTTATATTTCATTTTATAAGGAGGTAAAATTATATTTAATTCTTGGGAATCCATTTTATATGCAATAATTCCTGGCTGGCTTTTGCCGCCTCTGACAACGCACATTGATGCTAAGTCTGTTTTGAAGAATTATTCCCAAATCATTCTCATTTAATGATCTCTTTAAACATAAACACAGAGTATAAATTGCTGATTTACTCTGTCTCAGGGAATTAGAGGGATTACTGCACAGAATCAGAGCTGGTTGGTTAATGAGATGGAATAATTGTAAAAATGCAGCATAAAGGCGTCGCAGCTCGATTTCCTAGGTTGATTTTTATGGACCGGGTTGACTTTTTATTTTCTAGAATGCATGTTTTGGAATGGAGAAAGTAGACTGTGAAAATTCAGCTAAATTTGAAAGAGCTGACAACAAAAATGTCTGTATTTCAATGAATCCACAAAGAGCTAAACACTCGTATTATGTGCATCGACCCGTTTCGAGAAAATCCATTGCATGTAACTTCTATTAACTTACTAAGCAAAATAAAAATAAAGACATATTTCTTGTCAGGCATTTCGACAAAGATCAAAATATCTCAATTTCTGTAGAGTTTAGAAATGGTTTGTTAGCAGATTTCATCAGACTGCGTCTTCTTGACCCCAGACTTGAAACACAGCATTATTGTGTTGTCTTCAAAATGCCCTTGTGTACTCAGCTTAAATGTCTCTCACCAGCCTTTCTCACATAAGATAACACAAATCCTTAAGTCACAGTAGACAACTGTTTAACCTGCCTTTGGGTAAGCAAAACGAATGACATTGGTAAGATATATATATTTATTTATGACTACAATATCTAATCAATGACCCTGGTCTAATATATTCCCACACACGTTCCCTTTATGGTGAACAAAAGCCTTTATCGGTGAGGAGATACAATCCTAAATGACCAGAATTATTCAAACCAGATGACACATTTTTCTAATCAAAAGACTTGGTCTAGAATCCAGATTTCACATACTTATTGAGTTTATTGGAAAAATATGAGTTCTAGATGTGGGTAAATGTCTTTGTGTCATATTGCTTCATGCATCAGAAGAACACAGAAATACTTTAGGCAGTTATATAAGCAGCAATTTTTCGATTACAGGTTGAGCGCCTGTTATCCAGAATTTTCGAGGCTCCAAGCATTAGGGATTTTGGATTTCAGAATCTGAGAGAATCTTATGTTTCAGAGAAAGGAGATCTCCACAGAAGAGCTGTGGTCGCCTTCCTGCTACAGCTCCCAGTGAGCACACTCTGCTGGCTTCCTTCGTGGACATGCTGCCAGAGTCCGCGAGACTCAGGGCAACATGTCCCATTCTAGGGATGCCCAGAGGCTTCCAGGATGTGCTGCGATCTGCTGCAGCACTCCATAGCCGATTTCCCAAGCTGCGGCGGCCTTTTGGAGCACCCTTGGTACCGGCTGGGTGGAGTAGAGGTAACATCACTGCTCTATAACCGTGGAGAGAGAATGTGGAGACATAGGTTCGATCCCGGCAAGAGCACCTCTCCAGTAAGTGTCCTTGGGCAAGACACCTAACGGTACATACTCGCCAACCAGGACATACTTGAAGACGAGAGACATTTCAATGTATCCTTCCTGGTAAAATCCCTTCGCAAAAAAACTGGAGAACTCTGAAAAACTGTGTCTGACCTGTAGGTTATCTTTTGCTTGAAGCTGTTGTAGCACCTTTACCAAAATCACAGGTTTTGATTATTATCATATTTCAGTTATATAATGCCTCAGATTTCACAGATGGGTGAACTAAAAAATAATACTTTAGAAGAACACAAGGATGATACATTATGATTAAAGGATCCTGCTCCCAAAGGAACTTACAATGTACAAGGGATATAAATAAATAGGTTAGTATAAATTGTGAGATTTCTTGCCTGAAATACTTCCTGGAGACGTATTCTGCCTGAGACTCACGATTGCATACCACAACTGCAGAGCAGAGACATGGTTGAACCTACTTTTCTGAGATTAAATGGTGAATGGTAATTGGAATGCAGTTTATATTGTGGGTTAAGAGAGTATGTAGCATTAGATGTCTTGCTAAAGGACTCTTCCTGTTCAGGTGTTTTGACTGGAATTCAAACCTGATTCCCTGTCAGGATCTGGATGCTCTGACCCCCCCCCTGCGCCCCTTTGAACCCAGGGACATGCCACATCCTGCATGACAAATGCAGGTTCCATGATTTTCTACTTAGTTTTCCATACTTGTCCTGGAGCCTCACCGGAACCGTATTCTGCCTGATCAGACTATTCTAAGATCCCTCTGCTGTTTATATTCTGGACATTCCACTCATACCACCGGTATCCTCCTTTACCCCCTTGTGCCCCCTTCTATATGCTTGATATATTCGTGTACCAGATCCTTGCTTAGACCCTGACTATTCTCTATTGCCTGTTCCATTGTACAGTTGCCTGGATTATACGTTATCTGTGTTATTTGTATTATTGTATATTCATTACCTGCCCTTCCTATTCCCTCCGTGTCTACAACTCTCTCTCTGTCTCTAGTATTCTCAACTCCCCTTGTCCATTCCTGTTTATCCTGCCTCCTAGCTCCTCCAATATCCAGTTCTCCCATTCCCACTACTCCCAGCCATCCTCCTGTTGACTCTAAGCCCTTTGTTCCTGCATCTCCTCCTTCTCCAATCTGTTCCCATCTTGCCCAGCCTCCCTCATAGTTTGGTTATACCTCCAGTGTCCTCTGTTATGCTTTAGTTCAGTCTGTCTGTTTATTTGCTTGTTTCAATAAACTCCTGTGGTTACCCCGCTACCTGCTTATCTGTCCTATTCACTGCATCTTGGGATCACACACACACTCCTGCACATAATGCTAGGCCCCGATCCTGACATTCCCCAAGGTTGTAGAGTAGAGATGTTACCACAATACCATGTAGACAATTTGTAGACGTAGGCAAATGTGTATCATTAGGTGTCTTGCACAAGGACGCTTGCTGTAGTGGTGCTCTGGAATGGATTCGAACTTACTTCTTCACAGTTTTAGAGCGGTGATGCTACCATTGGTTTTGGTATGTGCAATGAATATATATTTCATCATGAAGTTAATGGACGTTTGAAACACTTTTTACATTTATTAAGATTTTTTGTTTTTATTTTAGCTTTTCTGTTATAACCGTGAAGGTGGAAGGATTATTTATATGACAATCACTTTGTGGTTTCCACAGGAATGTTTCTAGTTGTAACAACCACCCCAATTCTCTCTTATTTCTCGATTGCTACCTGTTGACCTCCTAGACTCATATTGGAAACACATGAACACTACTAAAAATATAGGGCACATGATGCTTTCATTCTGGCTCTTTTACCAGTGCGTCAGTGAGTGAATGGAGCGACATCTGCTTATGTAATGTTCACACTGTTCATATAATTCTATGGCAAAGTGTAAGACACATGTCTTGTCTCATTTGCACTGGGGATTATCTCACATTGACAGCAGTATGCTGTCAGCTTATCAATTTATGCTGAGAACTCTTTGTAGGTGTCAGACGTGACATTAGATAGACATAGATGTACTTGTTCCCTCCTGCTCATAATTATAATCATGTTGTCTCTTTAACAAGGTTGCAAGTATGTTTTGCTACTCTATAACATTAGTCTTTGGCTTGTTATTACCTATTTTTTGTTATTCCCCTCCCTGCACCTCAAATACTGGGCACAGTTTGACTCTATATTGCTTCAATTTGTTCAGTTTGCCAATTTGTTGTCTTGCTACACTTGATGTGTTCCTTCCGATTGATCTGTTTTGCTTCTGATCTGAAGACAAAAGGAGCCTTTCAAAAGCGTATCTTTCCTTGTGTATTGTTAGTCCAATAATGAAGGTATCACAGCATCATGCAATACTCTGATTATTTTGTTTATACAACAGAAATCCTGGTCTGTTATCAGACCAAATGTGTTATTTTGTGGATTCCCTTATAAATTAAAGTTCCAGGGGGACATCTCTGTAACGGGCATTCTGGGTAGTGTTGCCAGATCGGCCATGTTTTCCTGGACACATAGGGCCCTATCCCTCACATAAAAGAGCATTAGCGCTAGGTTGAGGTGATTGTGTGCCGCACAGATCACCTTCCCATAGCTAACTGGTTAAAAAAACCATTTGCGTATCAGTAATATCGCTTTTTAGTGCAAACTACTTTGCACTCCCTACGCTTAACATAGGGAGCGCAAAGAGTAAGAAATCAGTAATTAGCGTTAGGATCACAATAATAATAATAATGCTAATAACGAACTGCTGCCGCTAACTGAAAAAGTTTGCTACAGTTTAGCGATGTAGCAAACCGATTCCACTTCTGCTGAATCAGTTAGCAACAGCTGGAACCCCCCACAAAAATCAAATACTCATCTCTTGTCCTGTGGTGAGAACGGCGGCCTGATCCACCATTTCTGGCCCGCCGGGAGCAGAGTGAGACTGGGAAAAAAAGGTCCCCAGTCTCCCTTCACTCCACGGACCTTAACCCTTTCGCTGCTGAGGCATTTCCTGCCCGTGTGCTGAGCTCATTTTTACCGTTTTGTGCTCATCATGTTTAAATGCGATTTGAAGTCAAGTTTTCTTATATGACCAAGACAAATTATATATCCTTTTTTTCAGCAGACTCCACAGATTCAAAATTTATCATTATTATGTGTATAAGTAAAGAGTTAAAAAAAAAAGGGGAAAAAAAGTAAAATTTTGTTAAAATTCAGAAGAACAACATTGCATATTTTTTTCTATCTACACTTTATGACCAGAACTATTGTGGTTATATATTGATACATTAGGTGCCTTTTTAAAAATGGTGTAATGGAGAATATTTCATGTTTTTTTTGTACAAAAATATGCAGTTTTCTAAAAATCAAAAAAATCTGCTTTTTTCTTATGTCATGACTCATTGTATGTAATACATAAAATTAGTATATCTAAACCAATTGAAATGGAAAAGCTATATATTTTCTGAAACTAGACAAAATTCCGCAAAAAAAGAGACCTTTATGACACATTTTTAAATTTATTTTGTTATTCATAACTTTATTCAAAAAACATCATATTTAATGTAAAAAAAAAAAATCATAATAGGTCAAGATTTATATTGCATAATTTCATATTAATTTTTGGGGTAAAATTTTTGTTTTGCTTAACTATATAAATATATCCCTCCTATAAAATAATAGATCCAATTTGATTGCACAGATCAAGTTTAGGCAGCGTTGGAGGTGCTAATTTGCGCCATGTGCAAAATAAATTTAGAGAAGCTTTTTATGCCGGTTTTTGAAAGGAGGCATACCTGCAATTAAATGGCTCTAGCTCAACAGGGATCTAAAATATGCCAAATAAAGTATATATCCGGACAAAGTAGACTTCCAGATGAATCAAACGGGGTTACTTATTATTCTATCATAAATATTGAGCCCGCAACAACTTGTGGAATTTGGATTTGTGCGCAAAAAAAAAAAAAAAAAATTATTTCAATCACTTCAGACATGATAAAATCTTTGAAAACTAGGCCTTTCTCTAGCTCAACGCAAAGCCCCAACCCTTGTGATAAAAATGAGACCCAGGTTTAGTGGTCCGGGTCCCCCTAGATGGAGCACGAGGCGCTAATTGCGCCATGCGCAAAATAAATTTAGAGAGGCTTTTTATGCCGGTTTTTGAAAGGAGGCATACCTGCAATTAAATGGCTCTAGCTCAACAGGGATCTAAAATATGCCAAAAAAAGTATATATCCGGACAAAGTAGACTTCCAGATGAATCAAACGTGGGGTTACTTATTATTCTATCATAAATATTGAGCCCGCAACAACTTGTGGAATTTGGATTTGTGCGCAAAAAAATAAATAAATGGAAATTCCACATGCTGTTGCGCCCTCTATTTTTATGATAGAATTTTATTTAACCCCTCATTTGATTCATCTGGGTGTCTAGTTTCTCCTAATATATACTTTATGTGGTCTGTTTTAATTTTCTGTTGGGCTAGAGACATTTAAATGCAGGTATGCCTTCTTAAAAAAAAAAAAAAAAACATTCACAAAATTTTCCCCATGAATTTTGATCAACAATTATGTAGTCTATCAACAATTGTATAGTGACTCAAAATGCTACACAAACACACAACAAGCCCGCCACACATTTTACATTCACTCAATCAGTTGGATTGGCACATGGGGCATCCATGTGAGCAGTAACGCCACGTCAAGGCCCCAACCAGGTTACTGACCATTCACACATCTTTCACATCTGTTTCACTCACCGAATCACACACCTTTCATGCAAGAAGCTAGTAAAAGTGGAGTGAGTGACGTTAAGGGGGCAAAGAAGGGAAAAGTGCAGAAACACGGAAGGGGAAAAGAGAAAGATAATGAGGATTAGAGGGGGTGGAATAGAAACACCCCCCCCATTCACATCTGTTTCACTCACTGAATCACACACCATTCATGAAAGAAGATAGGTAAGGGAAGTGGGTGAAGGGAAGGGGCAAAGAAAAGGGCAGAGACAAAGAAGTTGAAGACACACCATTAACACCGCAGTTCAATCTGTCTTCAGAGGCTTCTTTCTACATCTGACGTACGGAGGACATCAGATTGTTGGGGATGGGGAACCTATTTTATTGTATGTGGGGTGAATTACATTATAACTGGGGGTGGGTAGTGAACTGTAGGTGGGTAGTGAAACGTGGTGGGTATTGAACCGGAGTGGGTAGTGAAACGTGGTGGGTAGTTTTTTTATTAACACTGCTATAAAATAATGGGGATGGTTTTGGTTTGTTTTTTTATTTGGGAAAATTTAGAGGAATAGCACTATCCAGGAATAAATGCCAGCATGATCCGGGCAAGCTCTGTCCAGATTACACTGCACTGTGTCCATCAGAATGTCATCAAGATCTGCAAAGATCTTAACGGTGCTATAGCCAGATTTATCAAGAAGCACAAAATCAGTGGCATACCTCAACCTGAAATCTGTTTGTTCTCAGCCGAGAAACAATTCGGTCCGGTATGCCACTAGTAATGTGTCACTGTATGATAAATCTTGAAGCAATCGGGCACACAAAGACCTGGTTTGGAGGGGCAGTCAGGGCAGTGAAGGCGGCTTTCCTTACGCCGCCCTTGGCGCGCGCAAACCCGACACCTTTTACATGGGGTCACTCTTTTTTCAGTTGGAGGAATGTAGCCAGGAAAGTGGCGGTCACGCAACCTAATTACATCCTCCACCTCTTCAACAATGGGAGCATTCTCTTCTGGACAGAGAAGGGACTCGATAACAGATTCCTGAAATTTTAGGAATGTTATCCGTCGGGCATGAGTGGCCTGATACAAGATGAATGCGTTAAGCATTGACATCTGTATCAGATGGACTGCCAGCTTTTTGTACCATACATATGCCTTGCGAGAAGCGAGATATGGTACAAGCATCTGGTCAGACTTGTTGTCCACTCCCCCATGTACCGATTATAATCCTGTACACATAGGGGTTTCATGATAGGGGAATCTCTCCATCTGACGTGAACTGCAGATGTGCATTCGTTATGTATCGTTGTAAGTAAATGCACATCCTTTTTGTCTGTGTATTTCACAGCCAGCAGTTCACCGCAGCGCAAGGCAGATGTTTCTCCTCTCTTTTGCTTCCCAAACTGTTTTGTTGGAAAGCCTTTCCTATTCGAACGGATGGTGCCACAGGCTCCAGTACCATTGCTGTACAAAAATTTGTACAACGGCACACCCGTGTAAAAGTTATCTGTATAAATACAGTAACCTTTACCGAATAGTGGATAAGCGAGGTCCCACACTATTTTTTCAGTGGTGGAGAGGGCGGGGGGGCAGTCAGGGGGGCCAGCTGCGAGTCCTTTCCAGTGTATACACGAAAGCGATACATGTATCCACTGGAGCTTTCGCACAGCTTATAAAGTTTTATCCCATACCGAGCTCGCTTCGAAGGGAGGTACTGCTTGAAAACAAGACGTCCCTTATAAAGCAGCAAGGACTCGTCGACTGACAAGTTTTGGCCTGGAGTGTATAACTCTTCAAATCTTGCCATCAGATGGTCAAGAAGTGGCCGCAACTTGTACAGTCGGTCGTGATCTGGGTGGTCACGGGGCAAAGCATTTGCATTATCATTATAATGCAAATACCGCAGGAGCAATAAATATCTGTCCCTGCTCATAGTAGCAGGGAAGATAGGGGTGGTTTGGGTACTCTTTTTTGACCAGTATGAGGCTATGCTGGGTTTTTGCACAATCCCCATCTGCAGAGTGAGGCCCCAGAACTTCCTCATCTCTGGCAAACTGGTTGGGGTCCATTTACGCGCCCTCGCACTTGGCAACAATTCTGCCCCTAGACCTTGAAAATATTGTTCGGCATACAGATTGCTCTGCTGAACAATAAATTCCAAGAACCCATCATCTATAAATAGCTGAAAAAAGTTGATGGGTTCAAAATTAGTGGTGTCCACTAGTATACCAGGATTGCCAGAAAATTGTGGCAATACTGGCTGGACCATATTAGGGGAGGTCCAGTCAGATCCTGGTTCAGGCATCGCCACAGCCTGTGTTGCAGATACCCCTGCAATAGGCCTTTGGGCCGGTGCAGGATCAGGTAGTGCAACTACAGACCGTGCGGTCCCTGCATTACCACGGGAGCACCTGGTAACTCCATGCGGCCACGCCGTGGCTCATCATGTAGTTCTTCGTCACTGGAACCGTCACTATCTGATGATGCTCCAGGGACAAAGTCACTGCCTGAATCTTCAAAAGATTCATCAGCGCTGAGATCAGAGTCTGACATCATAAGGACGTCAGCTGCTTCCTCAGCGCTTAGAAACCTTTTAGCCATAATTTGCTTTCTGAAAATGTATTTTCAAAAGAAAATTACGCCGTTTGATAGTATCTATATATAATATATGTGTGTATATATATATATATGCACGTGTGTGTGCGTATATAATATATTCTATATATATAATATATAAGCGTGCGCGTGTGTGCGTGCGTTGCGTGTGCGTGCGCGTGTGTGCGTGCGCGTGTGTGCTGCGCGTGTGTGCGTGTACGCGTGTGTGCGTGCGCGTGTGTGCGTGTACGCGTGCGTGTGTGCGCGGTGCGTGTACGCGTGTGTGCGCGCGTGCGCGCGTGTGCGTGCGTAAATATGTATATATATATGTGTGTGTGCGTATATATGTATATATATGTGTGTGTGTGTATATATATATATATATATATATAATTGTGTATTAGGAATTTATCACCTATTTTATGGAGACAGCCTCTGCGACACTAACACCTCTCAATCCACATGCAGACTGAGGATAGAAATGAAAAATTATCAAGATTTGAAAAATTCATTCCCCGTGATTGGCTGGAGGGTCAATCGCTAGGTTACGGGGTCATTTTAGGGTTATATTTCTATCCTCAGCGGCCATGTTGGAGGTGGCAGTGATAATTGTGACAGCTAAGTGATCATTGTTACTACAGTGATCACATAGCTGTAACAATAAAAAGTGAAATAAAATAATAAAAAGGGGATTGTATTTTTATTAAATGTGGGGTTTGGGGGCATCTGGGCAGTTTTGATTTTTTTTACTGCCCTTAGAGACCCTGTGTGTAGTGTTTTTTACTTTATGTTTTTTTTTTTACATTTTTTTTACATGTTACATTATAATGAGGCACACCGTTGGAAAGCTCAGGCTCTGGGCTTTCCATCGGTGCCTCATTTATTACTGCAGCCCTTACGGATGAGGAGATAGAGAGGTCCTAAGGACCTCTCCCCCCTCCTCCTAAGGGCTGTCTATGCGGCTGTTGAAGGTGACGTCATCACGCCAGGCGTGATGACGTCACCGCGACTCCCATGATCCCACAGTGAGGGCCGACATCCCGGATGTCGGTCCCTCACTGTTTGCCGCCGGGGATCTCATTCACACCGCCGCTTCGCTGCCGGGAGCATCGGACGCGCTGAGCGCGTCCTCCGCACAGCAGCGGGAACTTCCTGGACGCGCTCAGCGCGTCCGTAGCAGCGAAGTGGTTAAGGATGTCGTGAGAGACGAGATCCTGCTGGTCATGTGATCCAGTAGCACAAGCCTATGGACTCCATGGAGGGTATGCTCGCTATGGCACGTTAGTGCTGCCCCGAGTATCCAGGAGGCTAGAGGCCACTACGGGGCAGGCTGCTGGATTCAGCGCCTGCCTCGTAATGTTCTTGTAAATCGGGGACGCTAAGGGAAAATCAGCAAGTTAACATTTTTCTCCTTAGCGTCCCTGTTTTAGCTTAGGGCAAGTGATAGTGCCCAAATAATTTATTCAGACTCAAGGGCAGTGCATGAAAAATGCAACTCTGCAGTATGTAGAATCCATATGTTTCAGGCAAGAACTCCCAAAGGAATCCAAGATGACCCGCTTTGAATTTCTTCCTGCAGCATGTGAATTATTATACATGATGCAAGGCAGCACTTTTCCTTGTGCTCCCATCTGCATGCAATAGTAATGTGTCCAGGAAAACATGGCCGACCTGGCAAGCCTAGTTTTGGGCATGGCTAGCTGTGTGAGAGCAATTCAGAGAATATCATTAACTACTAAGGCTGGGGTATTTAAAGACTGCACACAACACGTAACCCTTTCACTCCAGCGTTCACACTAACTTGACCTTCAAAAGTACCTACAGGAGATCGGGATAACTTGATCTGGACTTATTTTGGAGCAAACCAAATACATTTTTTTTGCAAACAAAATTTATTTGGTTCTAGATTGTGGCCCTAAAGGTACAGCACATCAGACATAGCAGCCATTGTGCTGGAACTGTTTGATGTACTGGGGCATGTCCTCTCAGAGACATAGCCATCCCAGCTGTACTGCATTGGCAGCACCATGACATGGGCAGCAACTTGTCAAATAAGGCACACAGCATGTAAATGTGCTGTAGAGATTCTACAAAACCTTTTTACTGCGTGGGTAATGTAAAGTGGTTTTCCATAAAACAACTGGTTCCTGACAGTGGTATATGGAAAACCACTTGTTAGTGAAGGGGTTAGAGCAAGGTGTTTCATAAGCTCAGTAAGACCGTTATACAGCCAGCAAGCTAGTGACTGAAAGAAACTGTATGCTGCTGGTCATGAATAATTATTTCATAGAATTAAAAGCAGGAGGAATCGGCTTTGCCTAATAAGCGCTCATGGAGCTAAGGATATTAATAAACACTGTTTATTGCTGCTATTCTATGGACTGCTGTGTTAGATAAATAAATACGTTGGAAAGCTCTCATTATCCTCTTCTTGCCTGTTTGCCCTAGAAACGGTAAATAAACAACCTTATCACACTATATAAACAGGTTGAGTATCTCTTATCTGAAATGCTTGGGACCATAAGTGGTTTGGATTTGGGATTTAAGAATATTTGCATATAATAATGAGATATTGTAAGGACGGGACACCAGTCTACACATTTATGTCTCTCATACACCTTATACGCATAGCCTGAAGGTAATTTTATACAATATTTTTATTAGTATTGTGCCCCATCTCATGAGGTCAGATGTGAAATTTTACATGTTTGGGGTCATGTCGGTGCTCAAAACAGTTTGGATTTCGGAATATTTCAGAATTCTGGAAAAGTGATACTCGTATCACATATACTGTAGCTTGTAAATACGCTACTGTGCAAAGATTTCAGGCAGTTCTTTAAAAAATGTTTTAAAGGAAGAATGCTGTTATTAATCTACTTTTTATCAGTTAACAAAATGCAAAGGAGATGATCCCAAGTAAAATCTAAATCAATTCAATATGTCTTAAGACATCCCTTTGCCTTCATAAAACCATCAATTATTCTCAGTACACTAGCACTCAGATTTTTAAGTAACTTGGGCAGAAACATCTCAGAGACCTAACCAGTTTTTCTGTGGATTTTTTCTTCAAACAAAAAATGACCAGGCACTCAGTCTTCCAACAAAGGCAGAGTTATTGGATAAAGAATTGGCAACGTTTCAGCCCTGCATAAGCTTTTCTCAAGGCCTGGGTTCTTCTAGGGAGGACCCAGATCGTAGTCCCATATCTTATCCCTCTGTACCGCTGCTTTAAAAACACTGTATTCTGGTGCATTGAACTATTGCTGCCACCAGAGGGAGACAGAGACATTGTTAGACTATGCTGGACAAAACAGAACTACACCGACCATCATCCTTGCGTGAGGACAGGAAGGAAGTGGTACAGGAAGAGGAAGGAGTTCAGCAGCCTCGTGCAAGCGAGAGCAGAGTGAGTGGAGCAGTGAAAGGTGGAGGACGCACGTTGGAGCTGTCAGGGATCGCAATCAGGCCGGAGTACAGAAGCTGTCTTACTGGTGCTGGAGATTGGGACAGTGACCGTGTTAAGACCTACCTGCGCAGCGCTGAGAGGTCTGGAGGAAGAGTTAGATCCGGCAGGACCCCGAGTTAGGAGACCACGCTGATCGATTGGGAGTGCAGGCGGTGGATCGTTGTTGCAGAGATTTGGCAAGCAGGGAGCAGATTCAGTGGCACGGAGTCCCAGTGTACAGCGGAGAAGATTCTTTGATTGAGGCATCGGGTGCTGGACAGTCTCGTTCATCGACTGGGTGAGAGGCCTCCCAGGCCGCAGTTCCCAAATAAGAAACGCACGCTGCAATATTGTTTAAATCCACAGGGCCCCAACGGTGACTAGTTGAAGATTGTTTTGTTTCATTCACTGGCCAGTTGAATACAGTACCCGGGTACCCGAGACAACACACATACACATTTTTGAGCTATTATTCACGGGACTTAACCCCTCAGTTCTGGAGTGTAACCGTTTCTTTTGCCGCCACGTGTTTTTCCCGCGTTATGAATTCTTGTCATTTAAATACCGTATTTGCGTAATATATGCTGCTTTATTGGGATCAGTAAAGAATATAATACATAAAAATCCACAACAGTGCTGGTGTATAGTTATTTCCTAGTGCGGTGAGACTAATCCAAGATTTATTCAGCGGCTCCTCCGGGAGTGAGCGCTACACCTCTAACAAACAAAAAAATGACATTCCAATATACATTGGTAATTGTTCAAGAAGCACACGAAAAGATGTTTTTCGTGGTCTGTTGATTATTCATGGCAAGAAACATGGCAAGAAATCCAGTACCGTCTTGATGTGCTTCGTGCAACTAATGGTGCCCATATAGAGATGTATTAAATGAGGTAAAAAAAAACTTAAACATATACGCCTCATTTTGTAATAATTTTCACTTATCTGTCTTTTCATTTGCCTTTTTTAATAAATTTTTGAAATTGTAAAGAGACTTTATGGACACATATATATAATATATAAGAGAACGCAATCCTCGCACACCCTGTATAGATTCAAAAAATGCTCCGGTGCCAGAACAAGGTAAAAAAACAATATTCCTCCAGGAATTCCGCACGCAGAGTCTCCAATTCCAAAGTAGATAAATAAAGAATTTATTCAAGATAGTCGACGTTTCAGTCCATCAGGACTTTCATCAGGACGAATAACATAAAAAAATAACAATCACCGATCATTAAATACACAACAAGAACCAACAATTAATCAAACACAGGTGAAGTAGGAGGGGCACAAGAACAATTAAGTTCAATGCTGACCCTCCCATGTTGCAAAGAAAAAACCATATATCAAAAAAGACAATAAGTCCAAGAAATAAGTCCAAGAAATAAAATTGCAAAAAGACAATGACAAGGCAACGGGCCAATATAGTGTAAACAATCCATACAATATCATTTTATTTTATTTATTTATTTATAAAAGGATTTTACCAGGAAGGATACATTGAGATTTCTCTCGTTTTCAAGTATGTCCTGGGTTCGAGAACATTGAGTGGTTACAGAAATACAAAATAGTAAAATGCAAGAAATTAACACAAGACCAAATATACAGATTAACAGAAAAATAAATATGGAGGAAATAAAGTCATTATGTTACATGTTTACAGGTGCATTTTGTATTGAGGTATGTTAATAGGGAAGTCTTAAGGGACTTTAGACTGGGGGAAGATTTGACGGTGTCTGGGAGGTTATTCCATATTTGCGGTGCTCTGTAGGTAAATGAGGATCGAGCCATTTTCTTTTTGTATTGCGGTATTGCAAGTAAGGTGCTGGTCCTGGATCTGAGGTTATAGGATGAGGGAACTGCTGGGGGAAGCAGCATATTCAGGTAGGGTGGTAGCTTCCCAGAAAAGCTCTTAAACACCAGGTTGGAAAGGTGAAGGGTGCGTCTAGAGTCCAGTGATGGCCAGTTTAGTTCTTTTAACATGTCACAATGGTGTGTCATGTAGTTACATTGTAGCACAAAGCGACAGAATGAGTTATACAATGTAGTAAGTTTCTGAAGGTGTGTTTGCGGGGCGGCTGCATACACTACATCTCCGTATTCAATGGCTGGCATAAGCATTTGTTGTACAATCTGCTTGCTTACCGTGGGGCTCAGGCAGGATTTGTTTCTGTACAGGGCACCTAGTTTGGGGTAGAGTTTAGATGAGAGTTTTTCGATAACATCCCCATAGTGGCAAAAAATATACCATCAGACACAGAATTTTGTGTACCACTGAATATGTGATTTACCGTCTGACCTGTCCCTGTGGACTTTCCTATATTGGTAAAACCACAAATAACTTGCGTCTGCGGTTGGCCAATCATCGTTCAGCGATTAGGGGGGCTCTTTCCGGTAAAGATAATCTGCAGCCGGTTGCTCGTCATTTCCAAGATAAACGGCATCCACTATCTTCGTTGCGTGTAATGGGAGTAGACCATGTCCCTCCATTACCTAGGGGTGGGGACAGAGCATTGGAGTTACTCAAACGGGAATCCTTTTGGATTTTTACGCTTAACACCATCAACCCTAAAGGATTAAATGAACAGAATAATTTGTATTGCTATTTGAGCCTCCGCTAGGTCCAGTTTAGTTTTCTCTCTAGCCCTGATTTTATATTTTACAATCAGTCAATGCTTTTCATGGGTCTGTTTTTTCATTAGCTTTTTTTCTATATACTTTGTTTATGATATTGTATGGATTGTTTACACAATATCGGCCCGTTGCCTTGTCATTGTCTTTTTGCAATTTTATTTCTTGGACTTATTGTCTTTTTTGATATATGTTTTTTTCTTTGCAACATGGGAGGGTCAGCATTGAACTTAATTGTTCTTGTGCCCCTCCTACTTCACCTGTGTTTGATTAAATGTTGGTTCTTGTTGTGTATTTAATGATCTGTGATTGTTATTTTTATATGTTATTTCGTCCTGATGAAAGTCCTGATGGACTGAAAAGTCGACTATCTTGAATAAATTCTTTATTTATCTACTTTGGAATTGGAGACTCTGTGTGCGGAATTCCTGGAGGAATATATATAATATATATATATATATATTTATCAATGATCGAGAGCACTCCAGTTAGAAATTAGAGATTTTAAAACCTCCTACCTAAAAGGAAAAATGTAGATTTGGTTAAACAATTTCAAAATATGATCATTAGTTGTTTAAACCTGACACAATGTCAATCCGTTACAGATTTGCAGCATATTGTAGCTGTTGAAGAAAGGGTGTAGCCCCCATTACATATGGCATTTATGTGACCTGTCACTTATGTCTTAGCATGAATATTTTAAGATTCAGAGCAGTTGTTACACCCACTGGCTTCTTGCAGGGCGAAGCAGCCAATCTGTTTTTCATTCTCTGAGAAGACACATGGAGAGACTGTGGTTAGCTCTGCAGACCTCTCCAGCAGCTGAGTAACTCAGAAATGTTCGAATGGCTGTATTCTCAAAAACGGTACATCCAGATCTCAAAATAAAAGGACTGGGGCACACCCTTGCCAAGGCAGGCACATGCTTGCATGACAGAAATATCCATCAAAATGATTCAGGAAATATATAACTCAATGATGCAAAACTATTTTAAAGAAAGAATGAATAAATAAATGACAAGCGAGTATGTCAGTGTTTTGTTCTATGATTATGGATCAGTCTTTCAAGTTATTGTGGAGTGAATTTCCATATTGCTTCAAGAATTGCAGCAATTTGAGAAAAATAGAGCATTTTTAGCATGAACAGCTTGTTTAGGGTCCTGTCAACATTGAAATGGAGCTCCATTCGTGATTTGCAACATAATCTAATATAACTTTATTTCAGATTATGGACTGGTGCCTATGGCTAGTGGAGGCTCATCCATCAGGTCAGTTGGGGCAACACCCCACCAGTTCTTTGGGCAAAACAATAAATACAATTAAATTTATATATTTTTTTCTTTGGGTCATTGGGTACTATTTTATAGAAAGCTTGTTCTCCCACTCACTGGCTGATAGCAGCAACATAATAGAAGCTAAGCATGTCAAAAATACATTTCTCGAACATCTTCAGGTTGAATGGCCTCCAAAATGCACACTATCTACACTTAAGATAGGTGTTATATACAATTTTTTTTAACTCCCTTCTAAGGCCCCTATTACATTCCTTGCGCATTTTCGTTTGCGTGCGCAAATGCGCATTTGCGCGAGGGGCAAAACCCTTTGCGCAGAACATCATATTACAACGTTCGTGCAAACAAAGCGCTTTATCGATCAACGCGGATGGACCTGCGCGAGCGTGATGACCTGTGCGCTTCCTATACTTAACATTGTGAGCGCAAATTCGTTCGTGCGCTGGTACGCGGATGGTATTACAATCGATACGCATCTTTTTACGAACGGCGTTTGTGCGCATAATTTTAACGTCTTTGAAAAGCTGGTGGTAACTGCAAATCGGAACGTTCTGGCCGCAACAAAAAACACATTCTACACATACCCAAACAAAATTTTTTTTTATAATTATTTTTATAATTTAATTTTTAATTTTTTTTATTGCTGCAGCATGTATACTCAAATTTACTTTGACAGGCGCAAAAACTTAAGTGAGTCAATTAAGGTAAATTGATGCCAATTAAGGTTCTTAATTCTGATTAGCTGTATCCCGCAAAAAAAACAGTCCGCACACTGATTAAGTGCGCTACGTTACTGTGCGCGTATTACTCTTCGTTTGCGTGTTGTTTTTTCGGACGGATGAGAAAATGTATTCGGATTGTAATACCACCATTAGTTTTCGCGCCATAACGCTGGACAATGCACGCAAAAAAATTTGCGCTGCGCGAACGAAATTGCGTAAATAATTTAATAGGGGTCCAAGTGTACACTTTACTGTATATTACATTGTTGTGCATTGTACTTGTCTGTCCAGCAGTCTAGTCATCTATCTGTCCATCCGCTGATCTGCTGTTTTAGAAGCCCCACTGTGTTTAAATTCACACACATTGCAAGCCTGCATTCGTAGACCCTTTATTCCAATGTGCAAATGTATGCATGGTACAGTATATTTTATGTTTTCTTTATTTGGAGATCATGGCTGTTGAGACCCAATTGAGTCCCAGAACCTTGGCAATGACATTGCAGGAATTTCTTAACCCTTTCAATGTGGTGGACGCGCTGACCGCGTCCACCCGCATGTCTACTTGGCTGCGGAGGACGCGCGTCCTCCCTTTGCAGAGCGTGGCCTTTCAAATGATACCAAACATGACCATGTAAAATGTAAAAAAAAAATTAAAAATAAAAATAAAATTAAAAAAAATAACAAATTTTTTTTTTAAAAAAAATTTTAATTGTTTTTTTTTCGTTTTATTAGTGCAGCATCATTGTTCACATTATAATTGAAATGGGAACAATATTGTTGCACTAACGATTTTTTCTATGGGGGGCGTTTGCTAAAAAACACGTAATTTTCCACAAAAAAAGTAACGATTCCCCATTTCGAATTTTTTTAACAAGCGCAAACAGTAGAAAATATAACCGCAAACGCTCGCATGTTAAAAATGTTAAAAAAAACACTTTACACATTGTAAATTATTGAAAATTCAAATTGTATTGCATTTTTTGTTCTAATATACTGACAGGACATAACGTATACATATAATAATTGCATATTATGAATCTGCCGAGTCTGCCGGAAAGAACGATATATAATATGTCTGGGTCATATATTAAAATAAGGCTTCAAAACGCGGTTAAACATGATGAGCGAAACCGGTAAAAATGAGCTCAGCACAGAGGTGTGAAAAGGCTCAGCAGCGAAAGGGTTAACACATATGTGTCAACACTATTTTCTCTAATTTCTTTGGATCCCTGATAGTTTGCTGCTTGTTTGTGTTTTTTGTATTTCCATATTTGTCTTTATATTACTTTTTTATGAAACAATGTAACCATTAAGGCAGCCGGCACACGAGCATACTGTGCTGCGTCCATTAAGGACGCACTTTTTCACGGGAGATATTGTGAGTACTGCATAAAGTGCGTCCGTAACGTCTGACGTCTCCACACCCTAGGAAAATACACGGCAGCGTTGTTTTTGCATCCGTTTAGGTTTTTAACGTCAATGTTATTTTTGCGTCCGTGGCTTTATGCTTTGCCCGTCCGTGCACAAGTGCGCAGGGGCTTTGTGTGGCGTGTTTAATTGACTCCTTTTATAAAGCTACGACGGACAGCAAACAGTATGTTCAGACGGACGCAAAATGTTTGCTAGTGTGCTGCCAGCCTTAGTGTGACAATTTTGTAAATATACAACTATACAATAATGAACAACTGCTTTTTTTAACTCCTTCATACTGTGATCATGTATACACAATCAGCAGTAACAGACACAGCAGCCAGAGATTGCATTAACACAATCTGGGGCTGAGGTGTAGAATTGCAAATTAAATTTGTTTGTTGCAAATTAATTTTGTTTGCTTCTGGGCTCCTGAAGGTGCCGCCAAAGTTTTAGCCCTGTGGACATGATGCCCAAGGTGCTAAAACTGTTCAAAATCAGCAAAATGGCTAAGGAATGCCCTATTTTATCAAACATTCCCTTGCGATGCACGGAGCTGCGAGCTGCAGTTCTAACTGTAGTAACTCATTTCAGCCAGCAGGTGGCACCATCTGCCTGCCAAATAAATTATCAAAGTAACAAATACATTGGGAATACTCCAAATATTTCTTACTGTATAATGCTTTAAAAATGATTAAAAAAAAAAACGACTGGTCCATGACAGTGGATTTTTAGAAAATCACATGGCAGTGAAGGGGTTAAACACAAGTGTAAGCTGAATACAGCTTTGCCAAATTTTAAGGTAAACTCTCCAAGTTGGATCAATCCTCATAATCAGATGTTTTGGAAATATTTTGTTCATCTCCATTTTAACCAAAATATTACTTGACTTTCAAGTCATTCACTACATAATAGAATAAAGTAAAGTTATAAAAAGGAACTTTGTACAGGACTCTGAATAAATCTGCTGCATAAGAAAAGTAAAATAAATAATGTATTTTTAGTTTCGTGACATAGCTGACAGATGGCACAACAAACGACTCATTAAACAATTATGATTTCTGGAGTTATGCAGGGATCTAACTACACATTAAACTAAGCTGAGAGTCAGCAAGTAAAAACATGGAAAAATACCACAAGCTGACCTTGTCATTTCAAGTAATGAGGAGTGCTAAACACAAGGGACCCTATTCCATGGTTGGTGCTAGCTTAACCAGAGCTGGTGTAAACTTACCAGAGCCATTATAGTCGTCTATAGAGTTGCTGTGTGCAGTACTGGAGACCGTATTTCCAGAAGGATATAGACATCTTAGAGTTCAGAGAAGGGCTACTAAAATGGTGTACGGCTTGAAGGAGAAAAGTTACCAGGAAAGGCTTAATGATCTTAACATGTACAGCTTGGAAAAAAGAGGAGACAGAGGAGATATGATAGAAACATTTAAATACGTAAAGGGAATCCACAAGGTAGAGGAAGGGAGTATATTTAAAAGGAAACAAAGTAGCAAAACAAGAGGACATAGTCTTAGATTAGAGGGGCAAAGGTTTAAAAGTAACATCAGGAAGCATTATTTTACTGAGAGGGTGGTGGATACATGGAACAGCCTTCCAGTTGAAGTGGTAGAGGCCAAAACAGTAATTGAATTTAAGCAAGCATGGGATAGGCATAAGGCTATCCTAAACAAAAGATAAATCCAGGTAAAGTATCCATGTAATTGGGCAGACTAGATGGGCCGAAAGGTTCTTATCTGCCGACATTTTTCTATGTTTCTATGTTTCTAATGTAATACTGCCCCGTGTCAGGCAAAGCTGTTACAGTAACTGACTGCTGCTCATCACAGCGCTCAGAGTTTCAGTAAAACTAGTAAATAATATTTTTATATATAAGAGGTTAGAACAATATTATTTCCTTGTTTTACTGAAACTCTGAGCGCTGTTACAGTCAGTTACTGTAACATCTGAGCCTGATACATTGTACGGAGATAATATAGCAAGCAGCCTATCTCAGTGCTCACAGCTACTGGATTTAAGGTCTAAAAAAAAAAAACCCTCCTCTCTGTATAATGTTTATAACATCCTCCTGCATTAATTAATACCCCTCTCTGTATAATGTATACAACATCCACCTGCATTAATACCCCTCTGTATAATGTATAGAACATCCTCCTGAATTAATTAATGTCCCTCTCTGTATAGAACATCCTCCTGAATTAATTAATGTCCCTCTCTGTATAGAACATCCTCCTCAATATATACCTTTCTCTGTAGAATGTATATAACATCCTCCTGCATTAATACCCCTCTCTGTATAATGTATAGAACATCCTCCTGCATTAATTAATGCCCCTCTCTGTATAGAACATCCTACTGCATTGACATGTGGAGGGTGCAGAACTTAGGATGTTGCGTTCTTCATTGCTGGTCTCCTTCACTCCTCAATGTAATATCACAAAAAGGACTGAAACTAAAATGTAGTACATTTTATTTTAGTTTCTTTTGTTTTATGTACTGAGCAGTTTCGTATCTCTTGAGTCATATGAAAACTAAATTATCCCAAAATTCAGACTAAAACGTTTTAGTACTAAAACGAATGCACATGTCTAGTATTTAGACTTCCGCCTGGAAGCTCTCTCTAGTCCCTGCAGAATATAGTGCTGGGGTGGTCTAGAGTTACATTGTGGATCTTTGACCATGAGGGGCACCATACCACCCAAAAGGGTCCTTGGGCTGTACTCACAAACCACTATCTTGCAGCCACAGGGCTGTCTATTCCTTACTGGACATGGTGATATAGAAGACTAAAGTGCATTTATGTAACTTTGGACACCAGGGAGCTACATAACCTCCCAGGATGTTCACAGAGGTTTCTAACCATCTTTTACCCCAAAGCCTGTCGGTCCTTGCACTGATGTGGGCAATGGTTTACCAGAATCCCTGAATGTAAGTTTAGCCAACAAGGGGCAGTGCTATAGATTCTTGTGGTGCTTCAAAAGGTCCACAGGCCCCTCCCAATACATCAACCTCAAACAACAGGTATCCCAGGACAGAAGTACTGGTTGTAAATCCAGCATATGCCCAAATGAGAAAGAGCTCACCTGCTTGGAAATCTGCCACTGCATACAAGACATTAAAATGTTCCGAGACAATTAGGCTTGGAGAAGGCAAGACTGGTTGTTTCAGAGATCACCAGGTTAGTGTGATATTTGTACAATATAAAATAATTGGGAATCTGCAGAGTTACAACATAAAAACACTCATGGTGCATTAAAACATGACAATTGGCATGAAGTGCCCCTTTTGAATCGCACTCACAAAATGCATAGACTTTTTGGCATATCAGATATCAACATCAACGACTTTACCCCACGTCTGCATAGATCTGGAACCCGGACCTGGTAACTCTCGCCGCCGCAGGAAACACCAAGGAATTACCTGATGAAGTGTATTTAATACACGAAATGCGTTGGATTTTTTTATTTACACCCAATAAATTCTGCTATTTTACTGAAGAGCTTCCTTGGTGTTGAGAGTAGAGACGTGCTTCGCTGAAAGCAATTTCGGCTTCCTCAGTTCAAAAATATGAATTATCGCGGAGTGTCTTTTTATGGCGTTGCCTCCTGTTCCTGCTGTTATTTCCGCACTACTTCCGGGTGAGTAGAGATGACATCATATCGTCGCTCTCCTGACATCATCTCTGTGCGCGTGGAAGTAGTATGAACAATTTATATTCCTATAGTATTTTGAAATAGGTAAAAGATCAAAATAATCAATGAGCAAAATTGTCATTTTATCCTACATTTAGGTGTTATCTACACACCCATTTCACATAAATGTTATAAAATTATTTTTCAGAATCTTTTTTTCATATCTTTTTATACGTATTGAAGACTCAAGACTGTTTCTTTACTGTTTCGGACCCTCAGCTGATCACATTCTAGTTTTTATTGATGTCATTATTTTCCTTTTATTTTATTTTTGCCTTACACTTGTGATACAATTCTTTTTTCATGTTTATGATGTAATATGTCTACACTGTCAAATCTGATGAAGAATAAAATTTTTTTTTTCAAAGATAGCTCGGCAGTGAGTGGGTTAAATAAGGTAGATTAGTTGAGTGCCTGTATTTGCATATTTTGCATATTTTTCGAATGCCGTCAAAGTGTTTCAGTGGGACCTTAGCACCTACGTTTATGTGGATGTTTTTTGCATTAAAAAGATTAAATGCAGTTGGTTGCCTTTAGTTGTTAATAAGGTGATATCTTATGCACCTCCTATTGATTATTATGCTAAAGATCCCATGCAAATGCTAAGAGGGCAAAGTCCAATAACCGCTATTAATAAAAAGAAACACCTAGTAGATATGTAGGAATATATTTTCATAAAAGATTATTCAATTCAATCTTTATAAAAATCTTTACGATTAACATTCACACTTCATGTCTTCATACATATGTAAGTTACCCAAATGCCTACGTTCCATCGTGTTGTTAAACTTTACTTTAAGGATAACATGACAAATTATTTGATTTCTCACATCTATGAAATTGGCAGTTTCTTTATTAGGTCTCCCAGCTCCACATATTTATTTCATTTCAAACTTGGAAAATGTGCTATATATTCTCTTCTGCATAGTACTGCAGTTTTTCAGTTTATTTGGAGTTGATATTGGCCGGATCATTCAAAAGCTAGGATCAACACAAGTTCAGTTTAAGCTTATAAGAGTGATTCTTGAATGCTGACTCAGAAGAAACTTTCGCGGATAGTGAGCTGGATTTACAATTAGACAAAGTAGGCATTTGCCAACCATAGGGGCTCCTTCCTCTGTAAAAAAAAAAAAGTATTTATACACATTCAGGGTTATTCAAAGAGAATCGAAAAGTCACCGCATGTTCAGTGACTTTTTGTTCTCTTCAATTCGGTGAGATTTGGCGATCCCATTTCAGCGACCCCATGGTGTATTCAACAAGAACCACAGGGCCGTTGTAATGCAGAGAAAAGCCGGTGCAAACTCGTTGAACACTCACCGCAAAACCCGGCGAACGCACACCGAAACTCGCAAAAACTTCTAGATTAACCCCGCCGAACACACCGGAGAAACCCGAGCAGCCGCCGATCACAGCGCAGAGCAGACAAATGGAGTGAAAAAACAAAAACAACAGTACGCTTGAAAAGTGAAACTCTGTTTGCAAAGAAACCACAGAACGAAAATGTCTGAAATTTACACATAAGATCCAATGAATGATAATAGAAAGGGCTGTTAGAGAAAAAAGAAAAAACGATTTAAAAAAAAACGGAAAATGTTTTGGCAAAAAAATCCCGAAAAATACCTTAAAGATCCTAAAAAATCTATAAATAAAGAGACTTTTTACTATATTGAATTAAAACGGGAATATTTTTAACATTGAAGCCTATGGGATTTTCCTAAATAAACCTGTCGAATGAACCACCGAATAGCAGGGCAATTCGGCAACTTTTCACTGCTGGTTTTTGCTCTCTGAATAGACGAAGCATTACTTCACTATGGGGGTTTCACTGCCCTCGAACAGGCACCGAACAGGCACCATATGTGCAGGCAGTTCGCCAGGATTTGGCGAACTGCCTGCTCTCTGGATAGCCGAATGGCCAGGAAAGGTAACCATACGCTGAATTTCACTCTTCGGTTACCTTTTGGCCACAATTCGGATCTCTTTGAATAACCCTGATAAAGGCTTTCGCCTGTCACTTTTTTTTTTTTTTTTTAAAAAACAAACATAAATAATGGTTGAGAAAAGAAATGGTAAGCGCCCAGAACAGGGTGATATACCCAATACCCAGCTCGACCAGAAAGTAGTGGTTTCCCCCAAACCAAGAACAAATACTATAATGAAATACGTATCTGGTCAGCGCGAACTGGTGGAACGCAAAGGATATGTGGGTAAATCTTGTTGTAATTTCATCCGTAGAAATTCGACATATGAAATAGGAAAAAAACTATATTTGTGCAGTGTGTTATAGCTAAAATGCAACAAGGTGTACATAGAGAAAATTCCCACTCACAAATCTGGAGCCCCAACACTGGCTCTGAGTGGGGAAGTGCCTCTGGGTTATTTTTCTGAAGGTATTCTCAGGAAACCCACTCCTTTTATTCACTGTTATTCGTGGTTTTCTCGATAGGATAGATATAGAATAAAGACACAAAAGAGATCTCTGTGTGTATCTGGATTATGAAAATGAGGAATGAAACTCCTATCGGAGTGTTAACTCACATTTGATGGAGCTTTGTTCAAGCTCAAGATATGCGCCTATGGGTTTTGTGTGGTCAAACCCAAAAAAGACCAATCAGATGCTGGAATAACGTTCTTTAAAATTTAATAAAAAGGTTTAACAAAAGTTAAAATAAAACAAATAAGAGTCCAGGACGCGTTTCACCGCTATCACGGCTTCTTCAGCTGGTATCATCGGAATGCGAACTTCCAAACATCATGTTATAGTCTCATAAATCAGAGAGATGGGTGGTTTCACGTGTTGTCGGTTAACGAGTGGCGTGCGTTCCACGCCTCTCAATGAAGCCTGTCCAAGTTCCGACAATGAAGCGCCATTTTGCGCAGGCGCAATACGAAGTTTCCGCGTTTCAAGATGCGTTTCAGTGACGTAATCCGTCTTTATTTCGTTCTTAAGCATTTGACCATAAACATCAAATATGGATAAAAAACAATGGGGTAAAATTAGTATATACGGCAACACATTGTGTTGCCGTATATACTAATTTTACCCCATTGTTTTTTATCCATATTTGATGTTTATGGTCAAATGCTTAAGAACGAAATAAAGACGGATTACGTCACTGAAACGCATCTTGAACGCGGAAACTTCGTATTGCGCCTGCGCAAAATGGCGCTTCATTGTCGGAACTTGGACAGGCTTCATTGAGAGGCGTGGAACGCACGCCACTCGTTAACCGACAACACGTGAAACCACCCATCTCTCTGATTTATGAGACTATAACATGATGTTTGGAAGTTCGCATTCAGATGATACCAGCTGAAGAAGCCGTGATAGCGGTGAAACGCGTCCTGGACTCTTATTTGTTTTATTTTAACTTTTGTTAAACTTTTTATTAAATTTTAAAGAACGTATTCCAGCATCTGATTGGTCTTTTTTGGGTTTGACCACACAAAACCCATAGGCGCATATCTTGAGCTTGAACAAAGCTCCATCAAATGTGAGTTAACACTCCGATAGGAGTTTCATTCCTCATTTTCATAATCCAGATACACACAGAGATCTCTTTTGTGTCTTTATTCTATATCTATCCTATCGAGAAAACCACGAATAACAGTGAATAAAAGGAGTGGGTTTCCTGAGAATACCTTCAGAAAAATAACCCAGAGGCACTTCCCCACTCAGAGCCAGTGTTGGGGCTCCAGATTTGTGAGTGGGAATTTTCTCTAACACACTGCACAAATATAGTTTTTTTCCTATTTCATATGTCGAATTTCTACGGATGAAATTACAACAAGATTTACCCACATATCCTTTGCGTTCCACCAGTTCGCGCTGACCAGATACGTATTTCTTCAAACATAAATAATATTTACAATTTTTATACTTTTAAGGCTAGGGTCAGACTGAGGCAGTGCGAACGCGCGTTCTGGCGCACTTAATCACGGCCGTGCTAGCAGCAGATGCCGGGCAATGACGGCCAATATACGAAGTACGGTCGCACAAAAGTCCGGCTGCGCAACGCAAGTGGAAAATGAACGCATTTTTTCGAGAACGTGAAACCGCAGGTACTGACGTACAGAGTGCGCTGCGTCCGCTAGCAGCGTGTGTGCGTGATTGGGAGACGTCAGACGCTGCTAATGTCCGGCCAACATAACGTCCAGACACAAAAAGAGTTTTATTGATGATCCGTACAAAATCACGGACGAAAATGCGCATCGTATGACCACTATCACATATTCCGGGAAAAAATGCGTCCATTCGTTCGAACGCACTTTTTCACAGACAACATAAAAATGCGTTCATCTGACCCTAGCCTTAAGCTTTATGGAGAAAGGCATCCCCTTTGGTGGGCATCTTTCTTTCTAAAACTAAAATACGTATTTGTAAGGAGAAATTGTAAAAAATATATATATATTACATTTTAAAGTTTGTTTTCAAAGGTATAATATTAATGTATTTCCCCTGGTTTTTCAACATTTATAGTGTATGTGTCGATGGGGCTCCAAACACTACTGAGATGTAAATCCATCCCTGAGCTAGGCATGAAACTCAATTGAGAAAAAATGGCTTAAAGTACTATCGGGGTTATTCAGAGAAAGGTGAAACTCTGGAGAACTTTTGGAGAAGTGAAAATTCTAGGTCAAAAAAGCTGATTTGGAAAGTATGATAGATGGGAGAATTTTTCTGGTTTGACTATTTTGTCCTAGAATTTTCACTTCTCCAAAAGTTCTCCAGAGTTTCACCTTTCTCTGAATAACCCTGTATGATTTCCTGAATATTTGATTGGTATTTTAAGTTGATTAGGTCAAAGTGATTAACTCGCCCTTAGTGAGGTCTGCTCTTCTTGAGGATCAGTTGTGCATGCTTCTTTTATTGCACTTTTAACCCCTTCGCTGCTGAGCCATTTCACCACTGTGTGCTGAGCTCATTTTTACAGCTTTTGCTCATCATCTTTAAACGTGTTTAGAAGCCAAGTTTTTTTACATGACCCAGACATATTATATATCGTTCTTTCCGGAAGACTCCCCAGATTCATAATATATAATTTTTATATGTATACGTCATGTCCTGCCTGTATATTATAACAACTATGCAATAAAATTAGAATTTTCAATCATTTACAGTGTGTAAAGTGTTTTTTTTTTTTTTTACATTCTTTCACATGAGCGTTTGCGGTTATATTTTCTATGGGGTGCACTTGTACAAAAATTAGAAATGGGGACTCATTAAATTTTTTGGGGGGAATTACGTGATTTTTTGCAAACGCACCCCATAGAAAAAATCATTAGTGCAGCATCATTGTTTACTTTATAATTGAAATGTGAACAATATTGATGCATTAAGAAAAACAACACACAAAAAATGTGTTTTTTTTTATTATTTTTTTATTTTTTGTTTATTTATTTATTTATTTTTTACTTTCTTTTTACTTTCTCTTTACTTTGAACATGTTTGGTATCATTCGAAAGGCCATGCATGACTCCCTAGCTGCCACGGTTCTGGAGATATCGGGGTTCAAGTGAACCCCATATCTCCACCAGGGGATTTCCTTGGGAAATCCCCAGGCAGCTAGGGGTTCCCCGTCTATCTGACATCATCGTGCTATGCACAACATGTCAGGAGCCGAGGGGGAACCCGGAGGTGGAGCCGCAATCCAAGATGGCCTCTCCTGCCGAGAGGAGCCGATTGCGATCTGGCAATTATAGGGTTAAAAACCAGGCACCGCTTTAAAGGGCAGACACTGCCCTTCAAAGCGGTGCCTGGTTTTTGGCTGAAAACCCTCCCGATCGGGAGGGAGAGAGCTTTGCAGACTGCACATGACACCATGGCAACGAAATTGGCCGATTTGGAAGACCGTTCGCGGCGTAACAATGTACGGATCCGGGGCCTTCCAGAGGCAGTAACCCCTGCTGATCTTCAGCCTTATATAATGGAACTTTTCCAGATCCTGGTACCAACGTACTCGTCACAGGATTTCCTGATGGATCGGGCACACAGATTGCCATGCGCCAAGAACCTGCCGCCCTCAGCTTCTAGAGATGTTCTAGTCCGGGTGCACTTTTTCCATGTTAAAGAAGCGTTAATGAGAGCATCACGGAAATCTATGCCTCTGCCTTCTCCGTATGCCGAAGTTTCTTTTTACGCAGACCTGTCAACAGCTACCATGTCTAAAAGAAGGGAATTTTCATCTTTCACGAAAATTCTACGTGACCACAACATGGCGTATCGATGGGGATTTCCCACAAAGATCTTGTTATGGCGGGAGGGAGTCTTGCACGTTATCCCTGATCCCCTCACTGGCATGCGTTTGTTGATGGAATGGAAAGTCGTGTCTGAGTTTACTCCTCCCCGGGAGGAATCATCTTCGCCGCTGAAAGTTTCTCCGGAGTGGCATCGGGTCCGACCAAAATGAGGTGCTCTGGCCCTGCGCTATCCAGCACTGGGGCGTGCTTCTATTACTTCGCCATGTTGCTTCCCGTCTTCTTGGGCGTCAGAACTCCTTCACGGATGCTGGACTGACCCCTTTTTGATCCACCTCAATTGGGCGCTCCTGGGGGCCTGTTCTGTTCTTTTACTCGGCAAGCCCCGAGGCCCTCCAATGGCCTGTAAATTGGCGCGGTCCTTCTCAGGTAGAGTTGGGACTGTTGTTTCCCCTACTGGAGTTTTTTCTTGACCGTGTTTTCTTCCCTACTTATACCAATCTGCTGTGTTGATTGACTCCACTCAGCTGCGCTCATGGAGTGCAGTTTTTTTTTTCTGAAGTTTGGTCGGATTTTTTATTTTCTTTTTTCCTTTCCTTTTATTTTTTCTTTTTCTTTTTGTTTCCTTTTGGTTCGACCTATGTATGTAATGTATGTATTGTTTGTTTGTTTGGTAAGCACTATGATATACGGTTCCAGGTGCTATTATGTGCAGGAATGTCCCTTCATTTTCCCGAGGAGGTTGTCTTCACTGTCCGTTGTGAGATCTAGAGGGCTGGGCGTAACCACAAATGAGTAAACCTCAATTCCAGATTTATTCCTTAAATGTTAGGGGTTTGAACACTCCGTACAAACGCCATGCTTTATTTCGTGACCTGCATAAATCTCAACCGGCTATTGTATGTTTGCAAGAGACTAATTTTTGTAAGAGGCGTCCGCCGTTTTTGAAATCGCGTATGTACACTGAGGCCTACCACTCCACTGCTCCGACGAAGTCCAAAGGTGTCTCAATCCTGTTTCATAGAGATTGGACCTTTGTGTGTTCGGCTCAGTATGTTGATCCGTTGGGCAGCCTTGTGATTCTTGTGGGTACGCTGAACGAATTACCAATCACTATTGCTAACCTATATCTCCCTAATGATAATCCGGTTTCTTATCTGCGGAAAGCTTTTGGTAGAGTGAAAAAAATGTCTAGTGGTACGATGTTCCTATGTGGGGACTTTAATTGCACTCCTGACCCCGAAGTTGACACTCAGACGAGCCAACCCCGCCCCCATTCCCGCTCCCCCCCGTCCTCTAGTAAACAACTACGGAATTCATGCATTCGTTTGACCTATATGATACTTGGAGGATATGCCACCCCAACACACGTGATTACACATATTTTTCTCATGTCCACTCCTCATATAGTAGAATTGACTTGTGTTTGATACATAGCTCAGCTTTGTCTCGTCTCCTGGAGGCGACCATTGGCATCATTACGTGGTCTGACCATGCTCCGCTTATGCTTACTTTTGAGGCTGCTTTTCCACCGAGGGGTATGGGGAATTGGAGACTCAATGACTCACTCATTGTAGATAGAGAGGACGTGACAACAATGCTACAACTCCTCCAGGAGTATTTCACGACGAACGTAACGGGGGACGTTGCAACAGCGTCGGTTTGGTTGGCCCACAAAGCTGTGATGCGAGGACATTTTATACAGAAAGGAGCGCAACGTAAACGACGTCTTAATGCTCAGATGACTGCTCTTACACGACGAATCACTGAATTAGAAACCCAGAATAAATCCTCGCCTACCCCTAATATTACCGCTCAATTGATTGCGCAGCGCCGCGAGTTGGAACACCTGATGCTCCAAGTCACTGCACGCTCAATTAGATGGCTTAACTATGCTCATTATACCCAAGGGAATAAACCGGGGAAATTGCTGGCGTCTAAATTTAAAGGGAAAAGAATGCAAACCAACATACCGTACCTATTGGATGCTAATAATGTAAAAATTTATAACCCAGCCCTTATTACTGATGAATTTGCACGTCATTATGCCTCCCTGTACAACCTAGGATTAGACCACACCGTACCGTCCCCTAGCCAGGACGACATAGATCTCTTTCTTCAGGCGGCGAGCCTCCCCTCCCTCTCTCCCTCTCAGGCTACAGATTTGCTTGCTGCGTTTACAGAGGAGGGGGTACTTAAGGCTATTAATGCACTTCCTAAAAATAAAGCCCCAGGCCCTGACGGTTTTACGAATCTGTATTATCAGATATTTGCTTCTTCACTAGTTCCGACTCTTACCCTGTTTTTTAATGACATTAAGAACACTGGCATCATCCCTCCGGAGATGTTGCAGGCAACAGTAGTGACCCTGCCTAAACCTGGTAAAGCCCCGACGCACTGTGCCAACTTCCGCCCTATATCCCTGTTGAACGTAGACGCCAAACTGTATGCTAAATTACTAGCTACTAGGTTGGGCCCCCTACTCCCATCCTTGATCGCGACTGAACAAACCGGCTTTGTCCCGGGCCGCCAAACGTGTGACAATACTGGACATTTTTATGATATAATTGATTTGGCCCATAGGACTAATACCTCCGGACTCCTGCTGGCATTGGACGCCGAAAAGGCGTTCGATCGCCTACACTGGGGGTATATGCGGTTGGTGTTACTAAAGTTTGGTCTACCAGCACAATTTGTACACAGCATTATGGCCCTTTACTCTGCTCCGTCGGCGAAAGTTTTGGCATCGGGGTTTCTATCCTCCTCTTTTCACATAACCAATGGCACCCGACAGGGTTGTCCATTATCCCCGTTAATATTTATTCTGGCCCTAGAACCCTTAGCGCTGCAGATTAAGATTTCCCAGGCAATCAAAGGTATGCCGACTCCGAATGGGGAGCACAAGCTGGCACTTTTCGCAGACGACATATTGCTTTTTTTGACCACACCGGAGATTTCGCTTCCTTCCCTGTTTCACCTCCTTGACAGCTTTGGCGCGTTATCTTACTATAAAAATAATGTGAGTAAAACACAAGCTCTCCCTATAAATATTGCTGCTTAATCCCTTAGCTCTTTGCGTAGTAAGTACCCTTTTGATTGGTGCTCTACCTCTTTAAAATACTTGGGAATCTCCCTTTCTAAATCGCGAGGCACCATCCTAAAGGAAAACTTCACGCCACTTTTGAACTCCATTGAGACGCAGCTCTCTACATGGAGCACAAATGAATCCTCCTGGCTGGGTCGTATGGCGGCCATAAAGATGTGTATCTTACCCCAAATTTTATACTATTTCAGAAACATCCCCGTTTTCATACCGGCGCATTTATTGCTCCGGCTGCAAAAACTGCTTCATGCGCATATTTGGAAAGGGAAGCCTCCTATCGGCCTCTACAGTCACTGTGCCGCGACGTAACGGAGGGTTGGGGTTTTTGGATTTACAATCGTACTACAAAGCAGCCTTACTAGCCCAACTGTTGTCGTCAATGCATCTCAAAGAACCACCTCTATGGTTACAGTTGGAGAATGCCATGATTTTCCCATATAAACTTCATGACCTGTTGTGGCTTCCATTCCTTCCTAGGAATAGCACCATGGGTCTGCTACCCGCCTCGATGCTCTCCCTCACGTCCTGGCGCCAGTGGGGTCGTCCGTTGGTACGGCCTTATGACTTATTATATCTCGCCCCGCTCAGAGTTCTGTGTCGCTATATTCCAGACTTAAATTTAGATTCTTGGTTCTTGCGCGGCTTGACGCATGTGTGGCAGCTCTTTACACCCCACTCCCTGAAACCCTTTCCAGACTTGGTACAGGAGTTTGCCATCCCATTGAGTGACTGTTTTACTTACCTACGTGTGAAGCACGCTCTACACCAGAAGGGCCTGACCTCTTTCACACCTACGAACCTTTCAGCTTTTCACAAATTGTGTATGGGGAAGAAATGTCAAATGAAACCGTTATCTCTCTGTTACAACAGCCTCCTAACCCCGACCCCACCTAAAAAATTACCCTATATGGTTAAATGGGAAAAAGATTTAGCTTTCACGCTTTCCGTAGATGACTGGTCATATGCCATGGACACTATATACAAATATTCTAGAAGCACCAATCTCCGTGAGGCCCATATCAAATTACTGTGTAGATGGTATTTAACACCAACCCGATTGGCCCATATCTCGGGGACTACCGGCTTCTGCTGGAGATGCCTTACCAGCCTCGGTTCTCTACTGCATACCTTTTGGTTATGCCCCGCACTAGGGGGTTATTGGGTTAAAATAAGTAGACTGATTTCTCACTGCACTTCACTTACAGGGTTATCCAAAGAGATTCGAAAAGTCACCGCACGTTCGGTGACTTTTCGTTCTCTTCAATTCGGTTCCTTTTGCCGATTGCATTTCGGTGACCCTGCGGTGTATTCAGCAAACACCACAGGGTCCCCGAATTGCAGGGAAAAGCTGCCGAAAACCTGACGAAAACTAACCGAATGCACTATGAAAACAAGCAAAAACATCTGGATTAACCTTCGAAGAGGAGCCGAACAGGAGCCGAAAAGGAGCCGAATCACACAGAGCCGAAGCAGCTGTGACGTAGAGGAGGCAGTGAATAAATTAGAAAAACCATTTGTATGAATCTGGGAAAAGGAAACGCTGTTTGCAAAGAAACTACTGAGCGAAAATGTCTGAAATTTTCACAGGAGGTCCAGGGAAGGATAATAAAGAGGGCTGTTACAAAATAAATAAGTAAACTGAAAAAAAAAAAAAAAAAATCGGACTTTTAAAAAAAAAAAAAAAAATCAGAAAAATGCTTAAAGTATCCTAAAAAATCTATAAATAAAGAGACTATTTGCTGCAGAATTTTATAATGAACGGTTTATTAGATATTGAATTAAAACGGGAATATTTTTAACATTGAAGTCTATGGGATTCTCCTGAATAAATTTGCCGAATTAAACCACCGAATGGCAGGGCATTAGGGGAACCTTTCACTGCTGGTTTGTGTTCTCTGAATAGTCGAAGCAGTGCTTTTTCATGGGGATTTCACTGCCCTCGAATAGGCACCGAACAGGCACCGTATGTACAGGCAATTCGCCAGGATTTGGCGAATTGCCTGCTCTCTGGATAGCCGAATGGTCAGGAAAGGTAACCGAACGCTGATTTTCAGCATTCGGTTACCTTTCTCAAGCAATTCGGATCTCTTTGAATAACCCTGTTAGACTCCCACTATGCCCGAAAATGTACCTCTTACATATTATACCCATTACTATTCAGATCCGTCATAGGAGGTTTATCTCTATGGTACTGGGGACAGCAAAAACGGTTATTGCGAGACATTGGCGTTCCTCACTATGCCCCTCTATGAAAGAAGTTATGATTGCCCTCGAAAGTGTTTTTAAATATGAAGAAATGTTCCACACCGCGAATAACTCAATGTGCCAGTTTTATGATACATGGGAGGGGTGGAGGGTGTTTGTCGAGTCTGGAACCTTGATATAAGATATTTCACCGTGTACGACTGTAGTGCTGCCGTGTTTTGTGTTTCATGTTAGTTTAGGATTTTATCTGTTTGTGGAAAATGGAGTCCGCACAAATGACCCTTTATCGGATAATATTGATACTTCATTTGAATTGCCTATTGTCAATGATAGGAATTTATGTCCTTTATCTTTGAAGTTTCATCATTTTTGCAATGTTGTACCATTCTATGTGTGAACTCCAATAAAAACTTTTATATTCAAAAAACAAAACAAAACAATAATCTGTTATAAAAACAGCTTTACATTCACAGAGTTCTTCATACTAAGGATTACAGTTTGACCACTTTTATAATCCACGTATTGACCACTTCTCCATTTTTCCCTCCAGGGCCAGATTTACCATTAGGCAAAGTAGGCACCTAACTATAGGCTCATTTATAGGGAAGGGTTACATATTTCTGTACATGAAAAAATTCAACAGAACATGCCCAAAAGAATCACACATGTATAGATATTCATGTATTTTATGTTAAGTGAGAGAAAATGAATTTTGTCAAAGACAAGATGAATAATATAATATTTTTTTTACATATGTGAGCATAAATCACTTCTATTGTATACACATTATCACAGAATGCATACGATATTGTTTTACATCTTCCAGATTGCTCATTTTGTATGAGGAGCAGAAGAAAAGGAGTTATATCGAAGCTTAAATAAATGAAACGGCAGTGAATTTTTTTTTCTAGTATGAACAATAAACACACGAAATTTGCTGCCTAGAGAGGTTGCTCTGCCAAATTCAATAAACGTTGGATTCGTTTTTCTTTCCTGTTTAGAAAATCTGACTATGAAGAGTGATACATGTATTTATAACAAATATTTTTATATTGTGTAGTTTCAGGAAACGGAAAAAAATAATAATGAATTGAGACAATGGTTCCCTGCAATAGATGCCACCTCTTAGGATCAACATAGCAAGGACATCACAGTCATAATAAAAAGAGAAAAAACAGTCGACAAGGAAATCAAAACAAGCGCTAATCAGTGCTTGGGATAGGATTAGAGCATATGGGGGGTAAGGCAAACCATGAATTTACAGGGAACGGCTTGCATAGATATTGCAGAGCATTTACACTGTCATGGCTATGCGTTTACTGTATTTCTGTCAGTCCGAACAACTTACAATATGGTAAAAAAAAAAAAACAATAAGATAAATAAAATTAAGCAAATAGGTGACTCCTTTATAATATCTTGTAATACGTATGCACTGACATCTCTCATTTTCTGACACCTATCATACCTGCCACTGTCTGGCTTCTTTGATAAATGCACATATACACTCCAAAAACCAAAGAAAAGCATGCTATTAATTCAAATGGATCTCTTTAAAAAAGTTGATTCAACAAATTACTTTGATTTATTAGTTAACAAAGACTTCATGACGTTTTGAAATAATGTTCACAAGAGTGCCTTAAATCTTTATACTACCAAAAACATGAAAACCTGATTTTGCATTGTAATACATTGAAAATCAATATAATTGGCATATAAAGCCCCTTTTGCACACCCTTTAAATGCAAAATTAGTGTGCCCCCTGTGGAGGAACACATTTCACTTTGAGAGTTCACTCGTGTCACCTTGTTTTACTGTAAAGAAGCTATAAAGATCAGCCCCTACCTTAGGGTGACCATATCTAAAGGGACATACTGTATATTGCTATTTTATGCATGGGGTGCACAGGGAAAAGTGCTGCCTTGCAACATATATAATTCATATTCTGCAGGAAGGAAATCAAGGCAGGTCACCTGGGAATCCCCTTTGATTTCTTATCTGCAGCATATAGATTCTGCTTGCTGCATGTACTGCCCATCAGAACGTCCTCACTGACTCCCGCTATATTCGGAGGATGTTCCCCACATGTCATCCGCTAGCGGGAGCCCTGGGAGAGATACTCACCTCTCTCTCTCTGGGGTCCCACGGCGTTCTGACTTCAGGGAAGTCAGATGCCGCCTTTTATAGGCTTCCCAGGATAAAAGATGTCATTGCGCTGTGCGCGATGACGTCATTTTCAGACAACCCCCGGCAAAGCCGGGAGATCGCCTGGAAGGAGGGGGGATGATCCTTTCGGATCCCTCTACCTCTCGATTGGAAGAACCTAGTAGGACAAGCCAGGCACTGCTTAAAAGGGGAGAGTCTCCCCTTTTAAGCGGTGCCTGGCTTTAACCCTTGAGGTACCAGGCCGCAATTCGGTGCCATTCGGCGGCGGATCTCGGCCTAGCTCCGGTGGGCTCCGGTGGATGGCGGCTCCACCTCCGGGTCCCTCCTTGTCACCTGACATCATCAGCGGGAGAACCCCTAGCTGCCCGGGGATTTTCTAAGGATAGAACCCCCTTATCTCCTGAACAGTGGCAGCTAGAGTGTCATGTTTGGAGTCATTTGAAAGGCCAGAGCATGGCCTTACGAATTATACCAAACATGATATGTTAAAGTAAGAAAAATGAAATAAAAATAATTAAAAAAATGATAATTTTTTTAAAAAATAAATAAAAACGTGTTTGTTTTGTGTGTGTTATTTTTATTAAAGCAGCAATATTGTTCCCATTTCAATTATAATGTGAACAATGATGCTGCACTAATGATTTTTTTCTATGGGGTGCATTTGCTAAAAATCACGTAATTCCCCCCAAAAAAAATGTAACGAGTCCCCATTTCTAATTTTTTTTTAACAAGTGCACCTCACAGAAAATATAAACCCAAAGGCTTGCATGATAAAATGTGAAAAACAACACTTTACATACTGTAGATGATTAAAAATTCTAATTTTATTGCTTTTTTTGTTATAATATACAGACAGGACATGATGTATATGTTACGGTTAAAGCCCGAAGTGCAGTTAATCCTAGAATTATCCAGGCGTCATTAGCAAAAGTCCAAAGGCCTCTGGGTACTCCGGTTTTCTGCTCTGTTTTAACCGGGTAATTCGCACATTACCCTAGAGTTGTTGGATAAAGTGTGATGTGCAGAAACATCTGACTTTATCCGGGTAATCTGCAAAGTATCCAAACGCCTCTGGGTTCTCTGCTTTTCTTGGGTTTTCAGCAGGTAACAGTTGACTGAATTCCGAGGATTACCTGCATAAAGCTGCAAACTTTTATCTGACTGATAACAAAATTGTGTTTTTGTTATATTTAATGAAATTTTATCCACAGTCACAAAACACACTAAATAACCGTCGTGTAACTCTGTGCGTTAATTGTCTGAAAATGTATTTATGAAGATAAAGATATTACATAAAGAGTAACCTAATGGTTATTATGTTTTATAAATGATATATAAGCACATGTGACACATAATAAAGATCATGTAACTCTTTCACATTCATATAAGAAACCTATCCTGTTACTCTGTATATTCATTCTATCTGCAATACATTTTAATGTTTGTCTTTTGCCATTTTCATTGATAATATCCATAGATAAATAGCAAAATTCACTTTTACCCAAGTGGGGTTGGATGCTCTGCAGATTACCCAGGTGAAGCTGTGGATAGTCTTCAGATTACCCGGGTGAAGCTACAGACTTGCACATTATCCGCGTAAAGTGTGAATTTTTCAGCTCTTCCAGACTGTTACCCAAGGGCAGTTGGTTAGTCCTAAAATTACCCGGGTAAAGTCCGAAATTTTCATATTTTTGCAGCTTTACCTAGCGGTTTTGTGTAATGTCAGGATTACCCGGGTAATCCTAGGATTAACCGCACTTCGGGCTTTACCCGTAACATATACATATAATAATTATATATTATGATTCTGCCGAGTCTGCCAAAAAAAGGATATACTGTGTATAATGTCTGGGTCGTATAATAAAACGTGGCTTCAAATCGCGTTTAAACATGATGAGCAAAAGTGGTAAAAATTTGCTCAGCACACAGACGTGAAATGGCTCAGCAGTGAAAGGGTTAATAAGTTATATGTGTCCCTTTAAACCTAGCTCAGCAGACATGGTCACCCTACCCTACCCTCACAGTAATAAAAAGTTCAAGAAACTTTATTGCCACATTATAGCAGCCAAGGAGAGGACAGAATACAGGGAGAGCTGTAGGTTCACTCACTGTTTTACAGGGATATGATTCAGGGGGTTAGAAGGACTCAAACTCCCTTTTCAGTATAGATACAATGTATTGCTGCAATTTCCATACACAGGCATTATGCAGGCACAGATATTGTTGTGTTTTTTTTATATTCTGTTGGTATTTTTTGCAGCTACATTTCTAATAATCTCATTATGATCACTACAAATCCCCATAAGTGTGAGATCTGACCATTTTATTTATTTAATTACATTTACTGCATTAGACACAAAGGCTATTTATGCCTGTATGCTAATAATGTAGATCCCATGAAAATGTAAAACATAAGGGACACCATCTAAAGTTCAGAACCTTTCATACCAACAAGATTTCCTTAAAGGATAAACCAATGCATGAGAAAGTATTCTGAGAAAGTATTATACCAGGAAGGATACATTGAGATTTCTCTTGTTTTCAAGTATGTCCTGGGTGGCGAGTATGTACCGTTAAGTGTCCTTGGGCAAGACACCTACTGGAGAGGTGCTCTTGCTGGGATTCAAGCCTGTGTCTCCACGGTCTCCACAATCATAGAGCAGTGATGTTAACTCTACTCCACCCAGCCAGTACTGTATCGAAAAATACAGTTACTTTAAGGGTTCTGGTTACTTATAGGGCTGGGTGAGTGTTAAATTTAGGGTTACTTTAGTGACTAGGGTTAGAGTTTCTTTTAGGGTTAGGGTTACTTTTTCTGCTAGTTTTTCTATTAGGGTTAGGATTTGCATTGTACAGTGAATGTAAATATTTTCTGTCAACCAAATCATTCCAAATATCACCGTATCGTTTAAAATGTTTCAGAAAATTTGGTGATTCAGTTTGGTGGCCCTACAATTTCAGAATTCAGATGCTTCGAAATCGCTGATATTTGGATGAGTTTGAATTCGGTCTGAGCAAAATCACAGATCTAATTAGTATTGTCTTCACGTAGAGGTGTGGACCAATTGCTCTCCTACTACCAGATCACCAAGCAATACTTTTTATCCCCTTGTTGGACCACAAGGGATTTAGCCCACTCCCTGTAAAATAATGTAAGCAAGAGAGCGGCAAAATGTATTATGTTTAAGAGGTTCACTGAAATGGCCAGCGGGTGGGAGGGGGCCGCACCAGTGGTTCAATAAGGAGTCCAAAAATTTTTAATGGCAGCCCTCAGTATGTGTATGTTTCCGTGTGACAGTGTACGTGATTGCCTCACCAGCTGTCGTAGACATCAATAATTTTTTTTTATTTATGCTGAAAATAATGTGTTTTTCATCGAGGACTGTGCCTTTTTATTTCAGCTCATACATTCCAGCTAAAATTGAGGTTTATGTAATATATGTGTAAGGAAATGTAAACGTTGGAGAAATTGTATGTCTTACAGCACATGCCAATTTGCGGGGATTTCAGTAATTACTTTTGCTTAAATCAAACTCTGAATATTTTACATGAGTCATCTATCATTGTAACTGCAAAGAACATCAGGATGCTAGTGATACATCTAAGCTTTATTTCTCACCTGCTCGAGGTTTCCCCCTTGTTAAGTGTAATGAAAACCAATTTATATTTTCATCCACTGCCTAATAAATCACACACATTCCTTTTAGTATAAGAAAAAAAATCTCTTAAAGACTTCTGCTAAAGTGTTTGTGGAAAAAGCATAGCAATTAAAAAACACAGAAATAGAGGCTAATTATGTACAATTCAGGCTGTGCTTTGTTTAGAAAACGCTTCGGTGGAATGGAGACTTGAATAGATTAGCACTGATTGCAGCTTTTTACATATAATAGACTTTTTTTCATAAGTAATCATTAACGATTGTAATAGGAGCTTTACACCATCTTAAGATTCTCCTTCATACAATACATTTAAATTCTACTGTGCTTTGCTACATAGAATAAAATCATTTTTTTTCACAAGAAGGAATGCAATTTAGAAATTAAATATTTATATTTTTTGCCATTGTGCCACTGAGCTCAACACGTATTCACAAAGGGCAATATGGAAAATAATGGTTCATTGGCCAGATTACAGTGTCTTCAAAAAAATGACAGAAACAAGATATAATTAAGGGAGCCAATGAATGTGCCATGATTACATACATGTAATTATCTTTTGTTATTATTAATTGCTCTATAAAGGAACAGCAGAATGTAGAATTAACTGGACTTTATTATCAGAAAACTAGGCAAGATGCAGGCGTCAATGCCGTATCCTGACAGATGGAGTACACATCATTTTGCAGGTTTAAAATATTCTGTTTTTGCAGGAATTTTTGCTGCACCTTGAAATGTATTTTACATTTACTTAATGTAACAAGATCTAGTCTAAACCTGGGCTTTATGTGGACAGAAACACATTCCATTTTTAAGTGTCATTTTCAGGAACTCGCACTCCTTACAATATCTTGGAGTTTCTTAATAATTTCATTAATCCCGTCACTACCAAGTGATTTTCCAAAAAAACAGTGTCAGAAACCAGTGGGTTTTTGTAAAAGCGTTCTTAATTAATTATACAGTAAGAAATTTTTATGCATATTCCGATTGTATTTCTTTCTGTAAATAACTTATTTGGTCAGTAGATGGCACCATCTACTGCCAAATTGAGTTACAGCTGTTACAGCTGCAGCTCTATATTTTTATTTTATTCCCTGCTGAAAGTCCGATGTCAGGGCATTCATCAGCCAATTTTGCACAGTTTTAGCTCTTTGGGCATAATGCCCACAGGGCTAAAACTTTTGGAAAACCTTCTGAAGCCCAAAAGATTTTTTTTTCTTTTATGACAATGTCCAGTAATAAAAATGATACTTGTGTATACCCTGACCACTCAAGGGATCGGTAGGGTTTCTTTGTTTCCCTTCAATTTTCCTTTTTATTTTTGAGATTCGTTTGCAGCAAACAAATTTAATTTTCTTTTGGGCTGCAGGTCAGCACATCTCGATATCTCGATATCGGGGCACTGTATGGTAGTATATCTCGGTAGTGAATGAGTTAAAGAGATCATTTGAGCATCTTGTGTTATATAGAATTTTTTGGTAATGCCCACTTCATAACATTTTAGACTCAGCTCATTTTAGGATCTTTTAACCCCTTAGGGACCGCTGACGTACCATATACGTCCTGCCCAGGGGTCTCCCTTAGACCCGCGGACGTACATAGTATGTCAGCGGCTCCTAACCTCCCTCCCACCCAATACTTGCCTCACTCGCTGGGTCCCTCGCAGTTCTGGCAGGGAGAAAGCCTACCCCCGTGTTTTAGAGGGGCCGACGAGCTTGATGACGTCAACACGCTGTGTGGTGACGTCATCAGCAGGCGCCCCCCATTGAAATCAATGGAGGGGAGGGCTCCGTCGGAGCCCTCTATCTCCCCAACCATTGAAGATAGAGCGCTGCAAGTTACACCGCTGGAAAGGGGAGAGGGGAGGGGAATTAACTATTTTGCTGCCGGATTGCGATTCAGCATAAATTTGCGCCAAATCGCGATTCAAACCTGGAGGGGGCTGACATCATGGATGTCAGCCAAGCCTCCAGGTCACCCCCCACCCACTGACATCCCCACCATATGTGGGCAATGTCAGTGGGCCAGTTAACCCTCTAGCTGCCAAGGGGGATCCTTTGGATCCCGTTATCTCCCGATCCGTGGCAGCAAGAAGGTCATGGATCATGGCCTTTCCAATGGTACCAAACATGACTAGGTTCGGTGTAAAAAAAGGCAAAAAAAAAAAGAAAAATGCAATTTTTTTTTTTTTTTTTACAATTGTTGTCTGGGGGGGGAGTTTAGTTAATTGGACCTAGGCTGTCATCTAAAAATAATGAGCATAAAACAGTCAGAATGAGCACAGCGCACATAGGTGAACTGGCTCAGCGTTGAAGGGGTTAAAAAGCAAAAACATGTAAAAATTGGGTATTTCTATTCTCCGGACAAAATTCGGAAACTATTTAGCTGGGGACTTTTTTAGATTTTGGGGATTAAATTACGAAAAGGTGTGTTTTTACCAATTATTCATCATATTTCATATTTTTATAATAAATTATAAGATATGATGGAAATAATGGTATTTGTATCGTGGATCAAGAAGGGTTGCCAACCAGTAATGATCCCTCTCCTTGATAGCACAAATCCTGGGGTCCTTTAGCAGGCTTTGCATCATTAGGGAGCCCATGCAGCGTAGGTTGGAGGTGGCATTAGCTGCCGAGTCTTCCTGGTCAATGAGGATGACCGTATCATGCACTTCCTCCTCCCAGCCACGCACAAGCCCTTCTGTTTCTGGGCACACAAAACCCTGCCTTGAGGAATCCCCACCTTCAATGCCCCCACTACTTAAATAGTCCTCCTCCTCCTCATCCTCCTCCTGTCTGATCTGAGTAGGACCCGCTGGAATGCTGTCTGCGGAAAGACTGGGGCCTTGAGAGCTAGGGAAGGCCTCCTCTTCCTCCCGCTGCTCTGCCTCTAGAGCCACATCTATAATTCCCCACAGAGTGTGCTCCAGCAGGAACACTAAAGGAATTGTGTCACTGATGCATGCACTGTCCCTGCTCACCATCCTCGTTGCCTCTTCAAATGGTGACAGTACAGTGCATGCATCCTTGATCATCAGCCACTGCGGGGGGGGGGAAAACCCAAGTTGACCTGAACCTGTCCTTGTGCCATACTCACACAGGTACTCGTTGATGGCCCTCTGCTGCTTGTGCAGATGCTGCAGCATTGCTAATGTCGAGTTCCACCTGGTGGGCATGTCACAGATCAGACGGTTTGTGGGAAGGTGGAATTCTCTTTGAGTTTCTGCCAGGCGAACGCTTGCTGGGAATGACCATCTGAAGTGGCTGCAGACGTTTCTGGCAGCCCTGGGTACTTGGTTAGGAAACGCTGTACCACCAGATTTAGGACGTGTGCTAGGCATGGTACATGCGTCAATTTACCCTTGCGTAGGGCGGAGAGAAGGTTGCTGCCATTATCGCAGACGATCATTCCCAGCTCAAGCTGGCGTGGTGTTAACCATCTCTGCACCTGCCCCTGCAGAGCTGACAAAATTTCTGACCCGGTGTGGCTCCTGTCCCCTAAACAAACCAGCTCAAGCACAGTATGGCATCTTTTTGCTTGAGCCATTGCATAGACCCTGTCAGGCGTGGGTTTACTGCCACTTCGCCAGAGACAGAGAAGGAGGAGGAGGAGGAAGAGGTGGTGGTCGTGGAGCAGACAGACCTCATACAAGCAGCTTTCTGGAGGCGTGGTGGATGAAAAGATCCAGCACAGAGCCCTGTCTTGGATCCCTCCCAACTGCAAACAGAGTTACCCAGTGTGCCGTGAAAGAAATGTAACGACCCTGTCCATGCTTGCTGGACCACGTGTCTAAAGTGACATGCACCTTGCTGCTGACTGCCTTTCCCAATGACTGGATAACATTGTCTTCCACGTGCTGGTATAGTGCTGGAATGGCCTTGCATGAAAAGTAATGGCGTTTTGGAACCTGCCACTGTGGTACAGCGCATTCAGCAAATTCACGGAAGGGAGCAGAGTCCACCAGCTGGAAAGGCAGCAGCTGCAATGCGAGTAATTTTGCTAAGATGGCATTTAGACGCTGTGCTTGGGGATGGTTGGGACTATATTTTTTCTTTCGCTGCAGCAGCTGCGGCAACGTAATCTGACTGCGTAAATCTTCAGCTACTGGGATGATGTCACATTGTGAGGAAGGACCTGCTGGTACATCCATTACTGTAGCATCATCCCTGTCGGTGGAGGTTGTAGGCAATTGCATGGCAGGACATACAGTGTGGGTAGAGACAGATGAGGAGGACCTACGCAAAGTTTTGCCCCAACGGGATGTGTGGCACTTGTTCATATGTCGCCTCAAGCACGTGGTACCCAAGTGTCCAGTGTTTATCCCACGCTTCAGCCTCCTCTGACATAGATTACAAATAGCAGCGGTGGGGTCTGATGCACATTTCTTAAAGAACTCCCAGACAGCAGAGTTCCTGCATGTGTTCTTTGAGACAACAGCGCTCTGCACCGGAGCAGCTCTGACATGTGATTCCTTGGACTGGCTAGTGCTACGGTTGGTCACAGAGGATGTTGTGCCTCGTGTTTGCTGTGCCTCCTCCTCCTCCCCCTCCTCCTCACTTGATTCCTCAGTTCGATCTGGCACCCAGGTGGAGTCAGTGACCTCATCATCATCAATGTCATCTTCACCCCCTATCTCCTCGTCACTGGAGCCAACTTGGCAGTATGCTGCAGATGCTGGGGCAACATGAGTGCCAGTTATTTGTGTGTTATCACTGGCACCCCTTTCCTCTAGGTTGATTATACTCCCTTGCTCAACCTCAGAGATTGAATCAGAGCACTGTACTTGCTGCGCATCCTCAAGCAGCATGTCACTCTCATTGTAGTCAAACAATTCAGCTGACTCCTCCGTGTGTGATAGCGAGGCTATGGCAGGAGTAGCTGTGGACATGGAGGCTGCATTAGAAGCTTTGGCAGCTGAGGTGGACTGTAAAGCACTAGAAGCCTGGCTGGCAGAGGACTCGGAGGATGAGAATGGCCTGGTTAACCAATCCACGAAATCCTCTGTATGTTGCTGCTGCTTAAGAAGACGGCCAGCACCAGTTAGAAAGGACAAGCGTGCCCCTGCAGAGGATGCACCACGTCCACCACGACCAGAGGCACAACCTCCCGACACAGGGGCTGCTTGCCCTCTTATCTGTGTCTGGGAGCGTCTGCCAGTCCTTTTTGTTCTTTCAGACATGGTGAGTGATATATAGATTAATATATACAGAACTCTGATTCAACTCTGGTACAAAGATTTAAATAACTCTGGTATAACTCAGTGAGACACACTGATATCTGGCAGCCAGTGACAAGAGACAGATCACCTCAATTCACAAATGTTTTAAAGAAATTAGTGAACCCCAAAATAATGCGTTGTACTGTTTGTGTGACAAGACACAGATCACCTTAATTCACAAATGTTTTAAAGAAATTAGTGAGCCCCAAAATACAGTGTGGTACTTTTTGTATGACGAGACACAGATCACCTTAATTCCCAAGTGTTTTGAAGAAATTAGTGAGCCCCAAAAAAAATTGCTGGCTGTGTGACGAGACACAGAAGATCACCTTAATTCACAAGGGTTTTAAAGAAATTAGTGAGCACCAAAATACAGCGTGGTACTTTTTGTATGACGAGAGACAGATCACCTTAATTCCCAAGTGTTTTAAAGAAATTAGTGAGCCCCAAAATACAGCGTGGTACTTTTTGTATGACGAGACACAGATCACCTTAATTCCCAAGTGTTTTAAAGAAATTAGTGAGCCCCAAAATACAGCGTGGTACTTTTTGTATGACGAGACACAGATCACCTTAATTCCCAAGTGTTTTAAAGAAATTATTGAGCCCCAAAAAAAATTGCTGGCTGTGTGACGAGACACAGAAGATCACCTTAATTCCCAAGTGTTTTAAAGAAATTAGTGAGACCCAAAATACAGCATGGTACTTTTTGTATGACGAGACACAGATCACCTTAATTCACAAGTTTTTTAAAGAAATTAGTGAGCCTCAAAAAGATTTTCTGGCACAGTGACAAGACCCAGAAAATCACCTCAATTCACAAATGTTTTAAATAAAGTTGTAAACCCCAAAAAAACTTGCTGGCACAGTGTCAAGACACACATCACCTAAATTCCCTGATATTTGGTACAAATGAGACCCAAAAAGACTTGCTGGCACAGTGTGACAAGACCCAGAAAATCACCTCAATACACAAATGTTTTAAATAAAGTTGTAAACCCCAAAAAAAATTGCTGGCACAGAGACAAGACATACATCACCTACATTCCCTGATATTTGGTCGAAATGAGACCCCCCCAGACCCCCCCAGTAGTGTGGCAGACCGGCAGTAACCACACACACAACTATCTTCTTTGAAATCTCCTCTGAAATGCGTGCAGAATCGGCGCGTTGAAACCTTATATAGTGTGCTGCGGGACTTAGCTCTGTGAGCCCATGATTGGGCAAAATTTGCCCAATCAGGACTCTGAGCGGTGATTGGCATAGTGTTCAACCAGTCTTGCACCAGACCTGTGGTCAGGTGCAAGGCTGTAGCCAATTACGAGCTTCAGGCAGTAGGAAAATGCATTGTGGTCCATTGTGGTCGAACATGCGGCGAACACCCGGAAATGTTCGGGGTTCGTGATCTGCTTGAACAGGCTAAGTTCTGGTCGAACCCTGAACTGTCCGAACCCGAACAGCTCATCCCTAGTCCCAATGATGATTTCAATGCAATACATGGCGAGGGAATCCTGGGAGTTGTAGTTCAAAAACATCAGGGGCACCAGAGTTTGAGAGCCCTGCTGCGAGCACATGTCATTTAGGGGTGAGAATCTTTGCACCTAGACATTAGGCAGACTGCAAAGCATGCTTTCCTTGTAAGCTAGAAAATCCACATCACCCATTGCAGCATTTTAAAGATGAAACACAGAGGCGGCGCAAAAAATCCTATGCAAGCCTCATGCACTCTAAGCACATGTAATTTTGAGGTGCGAAAGTTTCAGAAAAATGTACACGTGTGCAAATATTTTAAATAAAGCCAGAATAATTTTATGACAGTCACATTTGTCTGACAAACAGATAATACATTACGCTGCAGCATGTGTTGACATATGTTGGTAGATGTATGTAATGTGTGTTATGTGTTTGTAACATGTTTATGCTATTATACTTACCGTACACAGTTGGTCCATTGCTAATCATCGCCCACATGTGTGCCTTCTTGCCCTGGGTAGTTTTTTAATTCAATATCTAATAACCCGTTGCTTATAATATTCTGCAGTAAAGAGTCTCTTTATTTCTAGATTTTTTAGTATTTTTTTAAGCATTTTTTATACTTTTTTCAAATTTTTTTTTCAAACTCGAACCGAACACGCCAGAAAGTTCGAAGTTCGCGAACTTTCGAACTGCCAATGTTCGAGTCGAACTCCGAACTGATCGAACCAAACAGCTCATCCCTAGTAGTGACAGGGTTAAAGGTAGCAATACAAGCACACTGAATAAAGATATCAATTTTAACTGGGACATTATTATTAAAATTTTTATTATTAGTTATTTTCTATTCTATGAGAACAGCCTCAAATATACAAGAAGATAATATTTGTAATATTAACAATAATATAAATTGGGCTTTATTACATTCTTCGCACTTATAAACGCGAGGGGCAAAACTCTTTGCGCAGAACGTCGTATTATAATCTCAGCGCAACAAACGCGCATATACGTCTACCGCGGGTGAACCTGTGTGAACGCTGCACGAGCTTACTGTACTTCACGCGTCCTATACTTAACATTGTGAGCGCAAATGCGTTTGTGTGCTGGTATGCGGATGGTATTACAATCTATGCGCAGTTTGTAACACACAGCCTTTGCACGCATAATTTTAGCAACTCCTAAAAGCTGGTGTTAATGGCAAATTCTATCAACCTGGCCGAAACCAAATACACCAGCCCAAAAAAACATACGCAGCAAAGTATAGTTACACATTCTAAACATACCAAACCAATAAATTTGAGAAGTTGTGCGTGTTTTTTTTTATTGATGTAGCATATATGCTCAGATTGACTTTGACAGGCGCAAAAACTTAACGTGAGACAAATGTGGTTCTTAATTCTGATTGGCTGAATTGCGTGAAAAAACAGTCCGCACACTGATTTCTGCACGCAACGTTGCTGAGCGCGTTTTTGCGCACGTTATTTTTTGACAGATGAAAAAATGAGCGAGGATTGTAATACCAGCGTTTATTTCCACGCGTTAACGTTTAAAGCTTCGCGCAAAAATTCATGCGTTTACCGTTTGTTTTTGCATGAAGAATGTAATAGGGCCCAGTTTATCTAAAACCAAAACCAAAATAGGAGGGATTTGTGACAAATAATTTTTGAAAACTACAGACTAAATATTTTCTGTGCTGGACAATTTATCTTCAGTGAACAAATGCTAGAGTCTGTTCTACTTAGCGCTTGCCAGCAAAAGTCGCTACAGTTTCCTGAAAAAGGATCAATGTATTTATATAAAAAAAAGCTTAATCTAAATAGGTTTCAAAGTCCTTTTAACTGACATTCTGCCAAAAACAGCACAAGAAACTAAAATGAGATTATTGTCCCAACTGACTAAGATTTATTTATGAAGGGATGGATAAAACACTTTGCCAAATGTTGAGGTAATTTATCAAACTGAGCAAATGGGGTTTAGGACAGGTGTGTGTGTAAGAAGAGCTTCTAATAAATCTAAAAAAGGCAACAAGGGGGGGACCTTGTGCTAATTTGAATTTTTTTTAATGTTCGAATTGTTTCTCTTGGGGTTTTGCATGGATTATTTCCTAAGATTTTACACAATGCTAATATGTGCAATATATGTAAGAAGTTGGAACATATACGCAGTCCAAAAGAATACGGTCAAATTATGAACTTAAATTTGATATAGTAATAAAACAGCTTTTGCAAGCTGTGATTTTATTAGTCATGGGGAGATTATTATGATTATCTCTGTTTTTTATTCTCCATACATCAGCATACTCTTTTAGTGAATTGAGCATATGATTTGTTAGAATTTACACAAAGATGAAAAGGACAACTGCAAAACTTCATCCACATATGAGTCAAACATGACTGAAGAAACAAAGAAAACAGAAGGTCTAAAGCAGGGGTCAGCAACCTTGATCCACCAGATGTTTTTGAACAAATGTTCCTATGATTCCCAGTTAATCATTAGATTAGCTGAGCTTCATGGGAAATATAGTTCCAAAACCTCTGTAGGGCAAAGGCTGCTGACCCTTAGTTGCCAACTGTCCTGGATTTGCCGGGATTATCCTGCTGTGTTGGGGTTCGTTCCACCTTTGGGGGTGTCCCTGCATCTGTTTTGGGACACCAGAGTTTACACAAATCTGACTAATGCGTTTGGCTAAGGAGGGCTGTGGGAGGGCCCTGGAATTTTTTTTTTCAAATGTTGGCAACTATGCTGACCTATGGCCTATGGTATCCAAAGCAAAAATTTTAACACCTTAAAGACCAAGGGTCTTTGAAGTCAATGCATTTATGACAGAACAGTTCTGTCCTTCGTCCTTAAGGAGCTAATGCTTGCTGAAGGGATATTACCCACCAATGATAGTAAACTAACAGTATATGTTAAAGAGAACCAATCATAACTGCCTACAGGGACACCGCCATCTTGGTAATATGTCAGGCCCCACAGCGACGCTCCCTCCACAAGTACCCAGCTCCCTCCACAAGTACCCTGGAGGTTGAGTCTAGAGGCCTCAAGGTGCCCATCACAAAGATTCCTGCTGCTGAAACTCTGGCTCCTGCTTATGTCAAGGTACCTGTCGCAGAGAGACCTACCATAGAAACTGTAGCTTCTGCTGAGGTGCCCGTTGCAGAGATGCCCACTGCTGGGGTTCCAGTTCCTACCTGTACAAGGTGCCCATCACAGAGACATCAGCCGCAGATACTCGGCCCTTGCTTGCTCCACTGCAGAGATGCTCACCGCGGAGTCTCCGGTTCCTGCTAATGCCGAGGTACTTGTTACAGAAATACCCACACCTGAGATTCAAGGTCCTGCTGTTGCCAAGGTGCCTGCAACCAATACCCCTGTTCCTACTCCCGACGAGGTTGCTGTTAAGGTACCTATAGCTGACCCCCTAAACCATGTGGAGGCGTTAGCTACCAAAATGCCTCATGCCATGGATACAGCTGCCGAGTCAACACAAAAAACAGAGACTGCGGAGACCCCCACAAATTATGCACTCATTATGTCTACCATGACCATCTTTGTTGACCAAATCTCTACCATTACCTGAACTGTAAAATAACTCCAAGCCAACCATATATCTTTACAAAACCTGGTTTTGGAAGCCTGTGCCTCTACCGTACATTCCCTCACTGATTCAGAGAAAGCCGAGACCAGCACATCTACCACTCACCTCTGTAAAACTGCTGATACCAGAAGGATCCCACGTATGGCTAAAGTGGACTCCCCTATTAGCCACAGCCTTCGTACGAAGCCTGTTTCAACTGGATCCGCAGAACCAGAAAATCTATCCATGCCAGGGCAATTGGATATTGCTCCCAGTGAAGACCCCGATGCAGGTTGGTCCGCCCGGAGTTTGTCCCTTGATGGGGGCGTTCTGTCATGTCCCACGGCGATGCCATAACAAGAAGGCCAAGACTTGAATGCAACCCTGGTAACCCTTCTATGTATAGTGTATAATGCCTTGTTCTAGCTTGGTCTCCTGCAACAGGTGTATGTAATGAGCGCTGGCTGGGTTCCTTAAAAGAATCACTCCCACATCCAGCCAGCGCTCTGTCATTAATGTTTGATCCTTGCAAAGGAAGGAGGTTCCTGAGCCTAGTGACCAGCCTTGCTGAGACTCTATTGCTTGATTTCTGTGTACTGGACCCCTGGCTATTTCCCTGGACTTCTCTTGCTTCATCCTAGCCGGTACTGTGTCAAGACCCCCCCTTCTGTTTATCAGCCTCAAGACCACAATCCCCTGTTCCACCTCACTTCACCTCAAGAGACTTTCATCATCCGGATTCCCTTTTTCATGAGACTGTGTTTTCCCCATCAACTGTTATATTTTTCAAGGACTATTATTTCTACAGATTCCTGCCTGTTTATTCAACATACATTTCTCCTGTTTTCACCAAACCCTTTTTGTCATTGCCTTAATTTACTGCATCCTGGGTTCATATCCACATCACCGGTGTCACCAGAATCCGGTCCCTGACATAATATCATTGGCACAAAAATCTAAGGTCCAATCAGAGCTACTGATGTTTACCTGTAAGGTGAGACCAGGAGAGCCGTGCTACGCGAGACATACAATGTTAGTGCCCATCATAGGAGTATGACAGGTGCATTTTTAGGGACTAGGAGGATTTTATATAACAAAAAAATCATACCTTTTAATTTTACCAAAGCAGATTAAAATATACAGGTCTATTCAGTAAAGTTGAAACTCAGGAGAATGACTGGAGAAGTGAAAAATCCAGGTCAAAATAGCCAAACCAGAAAAATTCTCCCATTTATCTCACTTTCCAAATCTGCTATTTGGTCTAGATTGTTCTCTTCTCCTGGCAATTCTCCAGAGTTTCACCTTTTACTGAATAGACCTGATAGTCTTCTCCTTCAATTTATGAGTTGTTCGCACACAGTAGACAAGTATATTCCCTCACAAACATCAACCTTGCGCCAACCAGTTACAGCTAAGTGCACGTGGCAAAGCAGAAAAGAAAGCAAAAGTTATCATAAATCCAAATTAGTATATAGCAAGCTCGAAGTCTGAAATCTAAACATTCTGGCATAAAATTCGTAAAGTTATTTTTATAAAAAAAATATTTTCTGTATAAACAGGAATGTTTTGCATTACTTGGATTCTGCCACAAAGTCATCAGACAAATACCCAGTATACTCAGAATGTCTGAGGCTGTAGCTTTTCATGAAATGTGAGCAACAAATCAAGAAATCTTAATCTCTGGAAGGAAACATTCCATATTTCATCATGACAAAGATGGAGGCTCGGATGCAGATTCAAGGGACACTGGTGGCACAGAGATCCTGATGGATATAAATAATTGATCGAAATCAGTCCTGGCAGGATACGCTACCTGACTTGTCTTCTTGAAGCCTGAAAACTGAGAGTTTGCAGGAAAAACGAAGGATCAAGTCTAAGATGTAATTTGCCTCTAGACACTCAGCTGTGTTTTTTTTATTTTTTAAGTGATGTCATAGCTCAGCATTCCAGTGCTTTGCGGTATTGGGAACAGAGTTTCAGTGATGTGAATTTAAGCTTAATCCAAACACTGGTGGAAACTAATTAAAAACATGTGTGAAATTGAATTTTTGCCAAAACCAATTAAACCTTGATAACTCTGGACTCTGAGCTCAAGAGACGTCTTCCTCCATCGTTAAAAGAAATGTACTTTAACATATACTGTAACTATTTCAGTGTTTTCTGAATTTGCTATTAAAGATCATCACTTCATATAAGTGGTATAGGCAGTTGTTTCGTAATCATGCATTTATGTCAAGTTACACCTCAGGGAGTCAATATTACTCACTCCCCCAGCTGTTGATAAGGCTGTCATCAAAAGCTTCATACCACTTGACTAAGCATACGTAAGTACTAACTGTGCAAAGGAGGTTTTATGATCTAACCTCTTGTCGCAGGACAGGCCATGCCTGGTGGCGTGGCATTAATGCTGGCTGGTCGTTCCAGCCCTCCCCACTAGACTTGTGCACAGTGTTTTTTTGTGTTTTTTATTTTCATTTTGGAGTTATATAGTTATATAGTTATATAGTTATATAGGCTGAAAAAAGACATGCGTCCATCGGGTTCAGCCTCTCCCACATAACCTACTGCTGTTGATCCAAAAGAAGCAAAAAACCCAGTCTGAATGCTTGCCAATATGCAACATACTGGGAAAAAATTCCTTCTTGACCCCAGAATGGCAGTCAGATTTCTCCTTGGATCAAGAAGCTTTTACCCACATATTAAATATTATAACCTTAATATTCTGTGTCTGCAGGAAGTCATCCAGTCATTTTTTAAAAGTCTGTACAGACTCTGACCCAACCACCTCAACAGGCAGAGAATTCCACAGCTTTATTGTTCTCACCGTAAAATAACCCTTCCTATGCTTTAAGCTAAATTTTCTTTCTTCCAGTCTAAATGGATGACCCCTTGTCCTATGTATAGTCCTGTTAATGAATAGGTTATCAGACAATGGTTGATAATGGCCCCGTATATATTTATATAAGGTTATCAGATCCCCTCTAAGGCGCCTTTTCTCTAAACTAAACAGGTTTAAGCTTGTTAGTCTTTCCTCATAACTTAACCCTTCCATCCCCCTTATTAATTTAGTTGCCCGTCTCTGCACTTTTTCTAACGATATAATATCTTTTTTTAAGACAGGTGCCCAAAATTGCACGGCATATTCAAGGTGCGGCCTGACCATTGATTTATACAGAGGCAAAATTATGTTTTCATCCCGTGAGTGAACTCCCTTTTTAATGCATGCCAGTACTTTGCTGGCCTTGGCGGCTGCTGTTTGACATTGCACATTGTTACTTAGTTTGAAGTCTATGATTATTCCCAAATCCTTCTCCTGCTTGGATTTGCCTAACTCCGTACCATTTAGGGTATAAATTGCTTGTGTGTTCTTCACTCCAAAGTGCATAACTTTACATTTATCTAGATTAAATCTCATCTGCCATTTAAGTGCCCAGTCCCCCAATCTATCTAAATCCCTCTGCAGCGAAGTAACATCCTGCTCACATTGTATTACTTTTCCTAGCTTTGTGTCATCTGCAAACACTGATATATGACTTTCAATGCCTATCTCAAGGTCATTTATAAATAAATTGAATAGTATTGGTCCTATAACAGACCCCTGAGGGACACCACTTACCACTGGTGTCCATCTTGAAAATGTACCATTTATGACCACTCTCTGTACCCTATCTTTTAGCCAGTTTTCTATCCAAGAACAAGTATTTTCATCTAGACCATTTTTTCTTAATTTAAGTAGTAACCTTTTGTGTGGAACTGTGTCGAAAGCTTTGGCAAAATCTAAGTAAATCACATCCACTGCGACCCCCTGATCTATACTTCTACTTACTTCCTCATAGAACGTAATTAGTTAGTCTGACATGATCTGTGTTTCATGAAACCATGCTGATTTTTGCCAATTACATTATACCTCCCAATAAATTCCTGAATATTATCCCTTAGTAACCCCTCAAATACTTTCCCAGCCACAGATGTTAAGCTCACAGGTCTATAATTCCCAGGCACAAATTTTAAACCTTTCTTAAATATAGGGACCACGTCAGCTTTTCTCCAATCCTCTGGTACTATTCCTGAAAGAAAAGAATCTTGAAAGATTAAGAACAGAGGTTTACATATTTCAACACATAGCTCTCTTAGTACTCGCGGTGAATTCCATCTGGCCCTGGGGCTTTATTAACATTCACATTGTTTAATTTGTGTAAAACCTTGTCCTGAGTCAACCAGTCACTTTGTATTAGTAAGTTTTTATTAATGACTTTCATGTCTCCTGTTATAGGTTTCTCTTTGATAAATACTGAAGAAAAATAATCATTTAAAATTTCTGCTTTATCCTGATCTTCAGTTAACAATAACCCTGACTCAGATTTTAGTGAACCTACATTTTCACTCTTGGGTTTTTAGAATTTATGTACCTAAAGAATCTTTTAGGGTTGGTCTTGCTCTCTTTGGCTATTTCTTTTTCATTTTCTAGTTTAGCCCATCTAATCGCATTTTTACATGCTTTATTGGCTGCCCTATATGCTTTATAGGATGCCTCAGATTTATCAAATTTAAAAGCTTTAAATGCCTTCTTTTTATTTTTCATTTCCTTAGTTACCTTCCTACTAAGCCACATTGGTTTCAGTCTGTTTCTTTTATATTTATTAACCAGTGGAATATATTGTGACGTGTACTTTTCTAGTGTTAGTTAAAGATATTCCACTTATCCTCAGTGTTTTTTCCCGTGAAAGAGTTTCTGCCAGTCAATGACATTGAGAGCTTCCTTTATTTTATAAAGTTGGCCTTTTTAAAATTATATATTTTAGCATGCCCCTTATGAATGTGTTTTTTTGAGTTTATTTCAAAAGTCACCATGTTATGGTCGCTATTTCCCAACTGTTCTTTTACATTAATATTTGAGAAAAGATCCACATTATTTGTTATAACCAGATCCAGACAGTTATCCTCTCTAGTTGGTGTTTCTACCAGTTGTGACATGAAGGTATCATTTAAAATGTTCAGGAACCGGATTCCCTTTGCTGAATTACTAGTCCCACTATCCCAATTTATGTCCGGGTAATTAAAATCTCCAATAATTAAAGTGCTACCATGATGTGCAGCCTTCCTAATTTGCTCTAACAGTTGTTCTTCCTCATCATTATCTATATTAGGTGGTTTATAGCATATGCCAACCAATAATTGACTTCCCTGTTTATTCCCCAACGAAATATTTACCCATAAGGATTCCACATTTCCCTCATCGCTTTCCAGTTGTGTAATATTAGGCTTTAAATCCTGATTTACATATAAACACACTCCACCCCCTTTCTTATGTTTCCTATCCTTTCTAAACAATGTATAACCGTTTAAGTTTACAGCCCAGTCATGCGTTTCGTCCCACCATGTTTCTGTTATTCCTATAATGTCGTATTGCTTAGTGTGTGCTATTACCTCTAGTTCCCCCATCTTGTTATTAAGGCTCCTTGCATTAGCAAGCATACATTTAATGTTGTCTCTACCCACACATGCTGAATGCGACTTTACATTACATGCCTCCACTGTTCTTACATTACCCATCCCCCGGCTCCACCCCCCTTAGTCTGAACTGAAACCCTTCGCTATCTGCTCTGTCTCCATTTTGTAAGATACTGTATCTCCCCCCCTTCCACTAGTTTAAAGTCTCCTCCAACCTTTTAACCATCCTCTCCCCTAGCACAGCAGACCCTCTTCCATTCAGGTGCAATCTATCACAACTATACAGATTGTACCCCAGTGCAAAATGAGCCCAGTGCTCTAAAAACCAAAGCCCTCCTTCCTGCACCAAACTTTAAGCCACGCATTGACCTCCCTAATCTCCCGCTGCCTTTCCACTGTAGCACGTGGCACAGGTAGGATCTCAGAAAATACTACCTTGGAGGACCTCTTCTTCAGTTTACTTCCTAATTCCCTGAAATCATTCTTCAGGTCCTTCCATCTTCCGCTTACTATGTCATTGGTACCAATATGGACCATGACAGCTGCATCTCCAGCCCCTCCCAATAATCTATCAACTCTGTCAACCACATGCCTAACACGGGCACCCGGCAGACAGCAAACTGTCCGGTTAAGGCGATCAGCGCGACAGATTACCCTGTCTACTCTCTTAATAATAGAGTCCCCTACCACCACAACCTGTCTAGGCTTACTTGCCCTCTTTATCCCTCCCTTACTTGGTGGGCTGATCCCCCGGCTGTTAGAGGGAGCAGCCTCCAGTACTGCTACACCTGAGCTGCTGCACCCAACATCTTCGCTCAAGGGGGCAAATCTGTTGGTGTGCGCAAGATCAGGACTAGCCAACCTTTTCCTCTTCCCTCCCCCCTGCTACCACGTGTCACTGACACCCAGCTACCAACCTGTTCCCCGGTTAACTCCACTCCTCCCACACCCCTAGATTCCTCAACTATACTTTGCTCCGTGAGAAGCAGGCTCCTTTCAAGATTGTCAATCTGCCTCAGCGTTACGATTTGCCCTTCCAGATCTCCAATACGAGCTTCCAGAAGAGCTACACGTTCACATTGCTACAGAGATATGGACCCTGGAAGGATTCCTCCAGACATGCATACATGCAGCAGGATGTGCACTGGGTCAAACCTTCAAGCTTGCTAACACTCATACCCAAAACAAGATAACAAATATATAAACAACAATTGATACCTGTTATTTAAACTCCTGTTTTTAACTCCACTTGAAAATAGCCCACTTAAAAGTAGACCACCTCAAGCCCTTGTGAGCAAGCTCAGTGAGTTGCCCCTGAGATTATGTAGCCATACAAGTGAAATCACCTGACAGGCTACACGCCCCCAATTAACAAGTCACCAGCCACCCAGGGAAAAAAAAAAACCAAAAAGCACAACAGAAAAAAAAAAACCAGCAGAAAAAACCCAAAAAGAGAAATTAAATTGACAAATAAACCAGAGGTTTCTCTCCCTCTAAAGATACAAACCAGACCAGTACAGGTAAAATTCCTGTTTTTAACTCCACTTGAAAATAGCCCACTTGAAAGTAGACCACCTCAAGCCCCTGTCATTCGTCCCGTTTTTTTTTTTTCATTTCGGGTGATTTCGGGCCATTTTAAACAGTTTTTCTTCGGTTCGGGTCTTTCGATATTTCATTGCGTTTTTTAGTTTCGGACCGATCTGAAATATCGGATCGTCCAATATCATTTTCAGATTGCTTCAGTTTTCGGATCGGATCCAATTCATTATCATTATTGGAATGCTGTTTGCAAAAATACTATTGACCGAAAACTTCAAACCTAAAGGAAACCTAAAGTTTCACCCCAAAAAATCCCACAAAATGCCAAGAAAATCCTAAAAAAAAACAACAAAATGGCTTATTGCTGCAAGTGAAAAAAATAAACGGTTTAAGAAATATTTAATAAGAAGCGGGAATTTTGTAACATTATTACCTATAGGCGAATCCAATAAATTGCATTGTTAAAAAAAAACCCTGTTTTTATAACTTTGAAATAATTTTGTTGCATTTTTTTTTTCATTTTGTGTCATTTTCATTCAGTTTTTTTCATTTTTGGTCATTTTCATTACATTTTTCTCATTTCAGATCATTCTCATTCTGTTTGATATAGTTTCGGATTATTTTTGAATAATTTGATATAGTTTCGGATCAATTTCGAATCGTTTATCATTTCGGATAATTTTCTAATTATTTGATATCGTTTTGGATCAATTTTGAATCATTTGATATCGTTTCGGATTGTTTTCAAATCAACTTTGAATCGTAATTTCGGTCGAATCGTAATATCGGGTGGCCGATATTACATTTTTTGGAAACAAAAAAAAATAACAAAAATATGATATGCACACGTCTACCAGTCACCCTATATTAGAGTAAACAGCCTGTCCCTCACTGTATCTAAAAGATCATTAAATACAGGGAGATCTCTGAGGTCAATCACTGCTGTACAGGGATAAGGGTCAGTCCGTTATAATTGAGGAAAAGCCCTGTACAGAACAGATATAAGGTGTTACTGTAATTTCCATACACAGGCATTATGCCACATGCAGATATTATTTTTATATTCTATTCGTATTTTTTGGAAGCTGCATTTCTATTAATCTCATTATGATCACTACTTATCCCATGTGCAGGAGATCTGACCATTTTTATTATTTATCTGTATCACGTTTACTGTTTTTAACACAGAGGCCATTTCTGCCTATTTTATTGCAACGCAAATCCTGTGTGAATTTGTGCAAGAGAAGGGACGCTATCTAATGTTTACCACATTTCATTCCAACAATATTTCTGTAAAGGATAAGTGAGTACATAAAAAATAATGTATATTTATAAAAAAAAAAATTAAGTATCTCAGAACAGCAATTCCTGTACAAAAATTCTATATTACTCTATTTAATCTTCTACTTCGCACCCCATGTTTCAAATAAATGTTGTTATAATTTTTTTAACTAAAAGCGATTGGTAGTGGAGGGGTTAACAGAAAGTTTTCTTGTTCAGGACTAATGTATTATATGGAAACCTGAAAACTTTCAATATTAATAAATAAAACAAGTTTTTTTTACTGCAATGACATCACACTTTCAATATATTTAGATCCGTTTAAGTATTTCCAGCTCACACATTTACAAAAAAAAGTACATAATTATGGGATAAATGCACTTGAATTCCAACTAAAGAACAATTAGGTACTTACTTTAACTCATTACCAATTCATCTCACCATTAATTTATTTCCACATGTGCTAATTAAGCATAATTGAAATTACTCATTACAGTAATTTGTGACAATAAGTCCATGCTAGATATATGTAGGAGTTAATCGGCAGTGATTAGTAGTTGGGACTGGGTAGCTCAGAAGGAATTTTTACTTCCAAACATATGCCAGAAATGAGGGGGCAGTGGCTGGAGTTTCTGCAAAACCACAGAATCCAAACAGAATACTTCATTACAGTAATTTTTCATTCATTCTTTCATCTAAAGTACTAAGACCAGAAAGGGTGATGACTGGGAACATTAGGTCATGCTCTAAGTGAAAGCATGTTACATACCTTTGTCAGAATCATAACCCTGTCTTTATTTGTAATTTATACGGTCAGAATATTAACGTTTTCTGCTCAAAATTCAGACAAAACTGCTCTCTGAATGCACGATTTTCTTTGGATTACCAAATACTGGAGAGACATACTCTGAATACATTGAAATGTCTCCATGGCTAATAACACTGGCTATAATCTACATAGAACACCGAGAAAAAAAACACAGGGTGGGGCGGAGTCTGGACGCCGACCGAGCCGGACGCATGGTGTAGGAGCTCCTGCACCTAGCCGTCAAAACGGAGCATAGCAGCAGCACATAGATCAATTTGACCCACCATTTCGATTCCCCCTTACCGGGAGCATGCCGGGAACCACCCGAGGGGGCAAAAAAACGGATCCACCGACCCCTGCAGTGGCGCCAATTTTCCAGCGCCGCGGCCTGGACGACAGCCAAGATGGCGGCCGGATCCGCGGTGAGGACACAGGCCTGGACTCGGTCCCGGGAGGGTCCCAACCAGCGTCTAGAGCTGATATATCGCAGATTCTGGCCAGGATGGGGGACATGCAAGCGAGTCTGGCGATGGACATTGCTAAAATAGCCACGGAGGTACGTGCGGAAGTAGGGGCCTTGGGCCTACGCATTGGAGAATTGGAGGAAGGCACGGGGGACCTCGTGGCGGCTCACAATGAACTGGCGCGCACTACTGACACGTTGTCTCACCGCATGGACCGTATGGAACTTGCTCTGGAGGATGTCGCCAATAGATCCCGCCGCAACAACATCCGCCTGCGGGGATTGCCCGAATCTGTACAAACACGGGAGCTACACGAGACGGTGCTGGGCCTTCTCAAACGCTTGGTGCCAGAGGTGCCCCGGCGAGGTTGCTCATGGACAGGATTCACAGGCCCTGAGAGCTCCCCGGGCTGACTCCCAACAGCCTCGAGATGTCATATTCCGCCTTCATTATTACACAGTTAAGGAGGAAGTCACGCGTAAAAGCAGGGACGTGGACCTGGTGTATGAAGATGTGAAGCTCGCTCTGTTTCAGGACCTGGCACCGGAGACCTTGCAGCGTCGAAGGGCCTGGCGCCCCATCACAGCCCACCTGAGCCGTCATAACATCCGCTATGCCTGGGGCTTCCCGTTCAAACTCTTGGCCTTCGCTGGTGGTAAAACCTCCACTCTCACCCTGCAGTCTGATCCGCAGCAATTCTTCACCCGCCTGGATTGCCCCCCATTACCGGACGCGGGTAACCTGCTCCCATCCCCCTCCCCGGCACCTCAGCTTACACCGCGCTGGGAGAAGGTGCCCTCCCAGATTCGAGAGGAGGGGGACAGGGATCCCGGCTGAGATGATGGGGAAACCTTGGTGGTGATATTGATTTTTCTCTTTTTGTTTACTTGCCCACATGGTATCAGGTGGTTGCATTAGCTGAGTTGTGAAGGTTCCCCAAGTGATATATAACCCTGTAATGTTCGGCTGTTATTGTTCATGATAATGGTGGGGATACTGTCGTTATTTAAAGTTTCGTAATGCTGTTCTTAGATAGTTTTTTCATGCTCCGTTACTTGCTCGGTGACGTCCGTTCTGCGATCCTACTGGTCTTCAACCAGGGTCGCGTCTCCTTTCTGACCATCCCCATGGTCGTTCTGGCAATGGATAAGTCCGGAAGTTTTTTCTCTCCTTTTTTCTTTTTTCTTTATGTGTCTTCTTCTTCTCTCTCATCTTTTCCTCCCCTCCCTCACCTCCCAGTCTCTTACCCCCTTTGTCCCTCTGTCTCCTTTCCCCCCATTGGGGTCCTCAGGGGTGCCGCCCTGTCCTGTGTACCTGATCTGGCCTGCCCGTGGCGTTCCCCCCCACTCCGTCCATGAATCCTGAATGCCATATTTTGTCCCAGAATGTTAAGGGACTAAATTCCCCTACGAAGAGGAGATTGGTCCTTCGAGAATTAAAACGCACACGATGCCAGATAGCATTCCTGCAGGGAACGCATTTTTCCCGGGCACGCCAGTTCAGTCTCACAGACCGCACCTTCCCACACTCCTTTTTCGCCTCCAGCACCGGTAAACGCCGGGGGGTGGCGATTTTACTACATAAAGCATGCCAGATGACGGTTCAACATGTGGATAGAGATGATGAGGGCAGGTATATCCTAATCCGGGGGACAATTAATAATGTGGCTATCTCTTTGCTGAATATTTATGCCCCCAACACCCCGGAAGATTCTTTCTGGGCCCACCTTACGACGCTCCTGCAGCTGACGGAAGGCTCCTTTCTGGTCATGGGGGGGGACTTTAACGCGGCCCCAGCGCCAGCAATAGACAGGAAATCAGGGGCGCTAGGTGCCAGACTTACGGCGTCTCCTCAGGATGCGTTGCTAGCTCGGTTTATACATGACACGCAGCTGCTCGACATTTGGCGACTCCATCACCCAGGAGACCACGATTTCTCCTTTTATTCTCACCCCCACTCCTCATACTCAAGGATAGACCTGTTCTTGTTACCAACCAGAACGATCCCATTAACTACCCGCTCGGCGATAGGCTCCATTAGTTGGTCTGACCATGCGCCCGTATCTATATGGGTGAAACTGCCGGGTACTCGATCGGGCTGGTCCTGGCGCCTCAACTCTTCCATCTTACAATCGGCAGCAGTGCTGGAAGAAGTATCTGCCCACTTGGACAGATACTTTGAGGAGAATGACCTAGACGATATTGGTCCTGACTCCCTGTGGCTGGCCCATAAGGCGGTCATGCGAGGCCACCTGATCCAGATTGGTAGCAGGCTGAAGAGGGAGAGGATGAGTCTGCTGGTAGAACTTCAGGAGAGGCTAGCTGACCGGGAAGCAGCGCACAAGTCCTCTCACTCTCAGGCTGATTTTGATGCCCTGACAACTGTACGCCGGGAACTCCGGTCAGCCTTACTGACGGATGTGGCCCGGTCCTTAGCCTGGACCAGGCGGACCTTTTATGAATATTCTAACAAGGCACATACTATGTTAGCGCGCAAATTGAGGAACCAAACTAGATCCAAACTGGTGACCTCGGCCCGTACGCCCCAGGGTTCGATCACTACTATCCCCAGCGAGGTAAACCAGATTTTTACTGCGTACTTTAAACAATTATATAACCACTCCCCGGATCACTCCCTCCGCAATCTTGAACACGTGCGGGAGGTGCAGGAATTTCTGGCCACGTGGAAAGGCCCGGAGCTCCCCCCCCTCTTGCTGGAGGGGTTGGGATCAGCAGTCTCAGAAGCCGAGGTGGCTTCAGTGATTAAACAAATGAAACCTCATAAGGCCCCGGGCCCGGACGGGTTTACGGCTTTTTATTATAAAAAATTCTCTCCTCACTTGAGCAAATATTTAGTTAAACTATATAATGGAATTTTGGAGGGGCGACCGGTGCCTCCGGATTTCCTCCGATCTGATGTGATATTGATTCCTAAAGAGGGCAAAGATCCTTCCTTCCCCCACAATAATAGACCGATCTCTTTACTAAATGTGGATTATAAGATATTTACGAAAATCCTGGCCAACAGACTAGGAGCACTCCTCCCCTCCATTATTCACCCGGACCAGGTCGGGTTCATTCCCACGAGGCAGGCATATGAAAATACAAGGAGAAACGTGGTCCTGATCGAGAGAGCTCGCGCAACGGGGACGCCTTCTCTGCTCCTCTCCTTGGATGCGGAGAAGGCGTTCGATAGGGTGGGCTGGCCTTATTTATTTCACCTTCTGGAACACTGGGGATTTCCCCCTGGCTTTTGCGCTGCTATCCAGGTCCTGTATAATTCCCCCCTTACAAAAATAATCACCATGGGGGCCTCCCCGGAACCTTTCCCCATAGGGAATGGAACACGACAGGGTTGCCCCCTGTCACCCATGCTCTTCGCTCTAGCCCTTGAGCCCCTGCTGGATAAATTACGGTCCTCCCCGTCTATCACGGGTTTACAGATTGGGGGGGAGGAATTCCTGGTGTCAGCATATGCGGACGACCTTCTCCTGACCATCACGGACCCGGTCCATTCTGTGCCCCATTTGCTCTCCCTTCTTCGGGATTTCTCGGATATTTCCGGGTTTAAGATCAATATAGATAAATCTCGCGCGTTGCCGATAGCATACCAAAACCGGAGGTCGACCGGTTGCGTCTCCTCACGGGATTTCACTTCTCCACCTCTTCTCTCACATATCTGGGAGTGAAGCTGACCAGTGATCCCGCAGCAATGATTAGAGCTAACTACGATGTACTGATCCAACGTCTTATAGCTGATATGGACTCTTGGGATGCCTTTAATGTCTCCTGGGTGGGTCGTATTGCTAGCGTAAAAATGAATCTACTCCCTCGAATCCTGTACTTGTTCCAAACCCTCCCGGTGCCTGTCCCTCCGGCCTCGTTGGCGCATCTACAGTCCCATGTGGACCGGTTCATCTGGCATAATAAACGTCATAGGGTGGCTAGAAGAGTGTTACATAGACCGAGGGCGGTGGGAGGTTTGGGAGTTCTGAGTTTGTTACAATATTATCATGCTGCCCAACTAGCACAGTTTGTTTCCTTTCATGCACCACCTGGTACGCACCATTGGGCGGACTTAGAGTCGAATCTCTTTGCTCCTGACTTGCCGCAGTTCTATTTTTGGCTTCCCAAAACCAATCGTCCAATCCTTCGTTCCACCTGCACTGCCACCATTAACTCTCTCCACATTTGGGACACTGTGAACCGTCGCTTCACTTTTGCCAGAGAACACTCAGCTATGATGCCTTTTCTCCGCAACCGAAAGTTTCAACCGGGCCTATGCCCTCGCCCTTTTGCAAATCTGGAAGACTTGGGCCTTCAGAGGATCCACCACCTTTACTCAGCGGGGGCACCGCTTCAGTTTGAGAACATCCGACAGAGAGGTCCGGTGGGACCAGCGGACTTCTTTCGCTACCTACAGATCATGGACTATGCGCGGACGCCAGACGTCCGTACGGCCGCCACGTCTTCCTTGATGGCGTTTGAGGCTCGCTGTAATGATGCTCGCATCACGAAATCAATGATATCCTCGCTTTATGTCTCCCTCTGTTCAGGCTCTCCAATCTGGGGGGACCCAACTTATGTTGCACGCTGGGAGCGTGATGTGGGGGATGCCCTGCCCAGTGAAGAATGGGAGGATATTTGGGACAATGTGGCACACTGCTCCATCAATGTGGCCCATCAGGAACAGGCTTACAAGATGCTGTTTCGCTGGTATGTTACCCCCTCACAACTTTCTCACATGGACGGGTCTTCCTCTGACTTATGCTGGAGAGGTTGCGGCACTAAGGGCTCGTTCTACCACATGTGGTGGACATGCCCCCTGATCCGACACTTTTGGCTTCAAATTCATGCTCTCATCCAAGAGGTCCTACAGTGTGGAGTGGCTTTAGACCCATGGACATTCCTTCTTCACCGCACCCAGGACACCCTATCGAGACCGGAGAATAAGCTGTTGCATAAAATAGTCATGGCGGCTAGAAGAGCGGTGGCCCAAGGCTGGAGATCGGTGTCCCTTCCGTCTATGGCGCAGGTGTACCTTCGGATTAGAGATAATATGGACATGGATCGTTTATCGGCTCTTGTACATGATACCATGCCCCAACATAGTAAGATTTGGGACCCCTGGCTGGAGTTTGATGTGGGTTAAGAGCTGGACTGCTTGTTTTTCTGGCGGGATATGATACCTGGGTTATGCACTCCTTTGGGGCGGCACCCTATCCCCCTTCCCCCTCCTCCCCCCTTATGAGGTCTCTTCCTCTCTCTTTTTCCTCCATGTTTGTGCTTCTTTGATCTTTTTCTTATTTCTTCTTTTACCCCCTCTTCGGGGCCTCCCCCCTGCGGTCCTATGGCAGGGGCTCCTCAGGGCTAACCAGTAGCAATCTCTAAAATTGTGGTTTTGTGATAAGATGCCCTTGTTGTCTTTGAAAAATGGAAAATAAAGAATTATAAAAAATAAAAAAAAAACACAGGGTGATATCCCAAAAGGGAGAGAGTACAATTTGACACTCATATTATCATGAAATTCAGTGTTCATCTTCATGTAATGGGACCCTCACAAAAGTCCAGAAACACCAGGCCAAAATAGCAGATGAACCAGGAATAATTCATGCACAATGCAAAAATGTCACGGATTAACCACGGATATGTGAAGAATGATCCCTGTACGCAGAGTCACCCTAATGTTCCGATCCTTAGTGTGGTCGGTTAATAGAGACTAAATAAGTACATAAACATAGACAAGAATGAGAAGTATATGTATATATTTCCAGAGACCAGAAATCAGATATCTGTATCAACAATAACGCAGAACCAGAGGTCAAAACACCAGATTAGTCAATTGCCAAAGCCAGAGGTCTTAAACACAAGAGTAGTCGATTGCCAAAGCCAGAGGTCTTAAACACAAGAGTAGTCGATTGCCAAAGCCAGAGGTCTTAAACACAAGAGTAGTCGATTGCCAAAGCCAGAGGTCTAAACACAAGAGTAGTTGACTGCCAAAGCCAGAGGTCAAAACACAAGAGTAGTCAATTGCCAAAGCCAGGGGTCATACACAAATTCACTTCAATAATAGGAAACACTTGGTAGCACTGTGGGAGTGTGAAAACACGCTGGCCTGAGCTAATTGAAGGGCTTATATACCAGATTGTGCGCTTTCCTAATGGGCTCCCGCTCCTCCGGGTGTCACGTGATCGGCGCCGGCGTGCATTTTATCCGGCGCTTGGGATGCGAGCAGCGTGAAGGAGGCTGCCGTGCGCCAGAGGTACATGACAAAAAAGGATAAAAACAATAGCGCAGACTGCAAGATAATGTGTTATAAAGTGGAGATCATTTATTCCAATCACAAAAATATAAAGAATAAAAACACATCAAATCAGAATCATGTGACCAAGGAGAAGCGGGATCAGCAGGTAGGAAATAGATTGTCTGGTCCTAGTCTGGAAACGACACTGCAGACGGCTCAACCCGTCTCACCAGAAATCTGACTACTTCAGGAGCAAAGTTATTCTATGCCAACACTGATATTGTTTAGAATTCTTCTCCTGATCAGAGTCGGATTTACTTCTAAGGGACCTGTAGGCACAGAAATCTGACCCCCCCCCCCCAAAAATGCCTAAAACAAGTTTTTAACTTTTGTTTTGGGGAAAAATAAATAACATTCAAAAAACCTGAAAAACTGTTTCTCATTGTGCTCCCATCAAAAGAAGGGGGCAGAATCTGTTTGCCTTAAAATGACGGAAAAATGTAACAGAATGTTAGAGCGAGGGTTAACCAGTAGACAAGCACGAATAGTAGCCAAACCCTAACCTTCATTTCTAAGCCTAACCCTAATTTCTAAACCAAGCTATGGAAAATGATGTTCCATTCTGATCTGAACAAACCAAAATTATGGACTTCAAAATACTGAGGGGCTTTTTCAAGACATTACTTTTTTTACCAATTCATTTATTGATGCTGCTTTTTTCAGCAAATTTTCAATCGGTTATCAAAACTTGTTTTTGTTTGGAACAAAAACAGAGGGCATCTTTTGTTGTTAGATTTTTTTTTTGTTTTACATGGTCATGTTTAGTATAATTAGAAAGGCCTAGACGACCGTTTCAATGACACCTCACCTGACCTTGAATGATGTACAAATCAGATATGCAGGGTTCCAAAGTCCCCTGTCTTTCCTCACCGCAGTGCCACTGTCTAGGTTGTCGATGAAACAGTGGATTGTGCCATCACCTCCACACTTGCTGACACTGTGGTAAATAAAATGGTGAGGAAATGCAGCATCATTTACCGCTTTATAATTTTAAAGTTAACAATAGTGCTTCAGTTCCAGGACATCTGGAGGGGCAAGGTTGGTAAAGGGACACTCTAGCCACTGTCAGCTGAGTGTAACCTGCTCCCTTCCCTATGTTGGTGTCTTCTTGGGTTCATTCAGCCTTCCAAAGTGGATGACTTTCCCCTGCCTGGAAGGCTGCCAAGAAGCTTACAATAATCATGCCTCTGCCCAGAAGGCTGTCAATAAGTACTCCTGTCCAGCATTCTGGGGTTTAGGCTGGGCGTCTTTGGAAGGAGACAGAAAATCGTGGTGAGCTCCCAACCTTATTTTTTGAGGACTTAACCCCTACTAGGGCAGTGATGGCAAACCTTGGCATCCCAGATGTTTCTGAGGTATATGTCCCATGATGTTTCGCCATCCTTAGGTGTCACTAAGCATCTTGGGACATTCCATTCAGAAACATCTAGTGTTCCAAGGTTCGCCATCATTTGGATAGGGTAACTGGGAATGAAGTGAAACTTACAATTAGTAGATACCTGCTGGTAAGAAGCCACAATTTCTGTACAGGCCTGTCTAATACCTGAGATGGTTTGCTCTCCATAATGTATTGAAACACCTTCAATTATATCATTTTCTATCTGAGAGCAACATTCCTAATGCAATTCAAGCAGATCAGCATTTATCTTCTCAGTTCTGTTTTTAGGAATGAATAATATCATGAAATGCCACATCGTTCTAGCATCTAATCTTGCTTTTTTTTCCAAAAGCAAAAAATGGGATTAACTTTGCATTTATATGAATCATACAGCAGTTTCCTACATTAAGTATTTGTTTTTAAGCTTTAGAGATTCCTTTGCTGCAATTATTTAGAGTTCTTTATTTTAAATCCCAATAATAGCTTCAGTAAAAGGACCCACTGGAATTGTTATGTTTTCAATCTGTATAATAAGCACACCCCGCATCCTGTGCTTTTATGGTCTAGTTACATTGCTGCTTCTGAGGTTACAAAACAAATGCAAATTGTAGAAATCAAGTGAAGCTGTGCCTTCCACTGTGTTGCTGCACTGCTGACAATAAATAACGCAATTGAACACTCAGACATGTACAGTATCTCACAGAAGTGAGTACACCCCTCACATTTTTGTAAATATTTTATTATATCTTTTCGTGTGACAACACTGAAGAAATTACACTTTGCTACAATGTAAAGTAGTGAGTGTACAGCTTGTGTAACAGTGTAAATTTGCCATCCCCTCAAAATAACTCAACACACAGCCATTAACAAGGAAGGAGAGTGTCATCTGCGCTCATTCCTATGTGTTCCATGTACAACAAAAATGAGGTTTTGTTTGTTTCAATGGCCATTGCAACGTAAGCCCACTCGCCACTTCAAGGCACCTCTTTAGAGTGGGTACCTAACAATTGTAACCAAAAGGCCGCTCTACTGAGCAGCTCCAAGCCCCTCCAGCTGCTTTTCAGCAAGGAGAGACAAAGATGGTGGGTTTTATTTATACACGCACCAAGCACTTCCCATTTGGGATCAAAAACAAAAACATGGAAAGAGGAACAGCTGCAAAACGACGGACTGGTGTTACAAGCATGATATACATAAATACAGAAAAAATGGCGTCGCGCCCATACTCACTTATTTTTGGAGCGGCGGCAACTGCCAGGAGTAACAGCCCAGTAAATGTATAAAACATAACAAGGAAGGAGAGTGTCATCTGCGCTCATTCCTATGTGTTCCATGTACAACAAAAATGAGGTTTTGTTTGTTTCAATGGCCATTGCAACGTAAGCCCACTCGCCACTTCAAGGCACCTCTTTAGAGTGGGTACTAACAATTGTAACCAAAAGGCCGCTCTACTGAGCAGCTCCAAGCCCCTCCAGCTGCTTTTCAGCAAGGAGAGACAAAGATGGTGGGTTTTATTTATACACGCACCAAGCACTTCCCATTTGGGATCAAAAACAAAAACATGGAAAGAGGAACAGCTGCAAAACGACGGACTGGTGTTACAAGCATGATATACATAAATACAGAAAAAATGGCATCGCGCCCATACTCACTTATTTTTGGAGCGGCGGCAACTGCCAGGAGTAACAGCCCAGTAAATGTATAAAACATAACAAGGAAGGAGAGTGTCATCTGCGCTCATTCCTATGTGTTCCATGTACAACAAAAATGAGGTTTTGTTTGTTTCAATGGCCATTGCAACGTAAGCCCACTCGCCACTTCAAGGCACCTCTTTAGAGTGGGTACCTAACAATTGTAACCAAAAGGCCGCTCTACTGAGCAGCTCCAAGCCCCTCCAGCTGCTTTTCAGCAAGGAGAGACAAAGATGGTGGGTTTTATTTATACACGCACCAAGCACTTCCCATTTGGGATCAAAAACAAAAACATGGAAAGAGGAACACTCTCCTTCCTTGTTATGTTTTATACATTTACTGGGCTGTTACTCCTGGCAGTTGCCGCCGCTCCAAAAATAAGTGAGTATGGGCGCGACGCCATTTTTTCTGTATTTATGTATATCATGCTTGTAACACCAGTCCGTCGTTTTGCAGCTGTTCCTCTTTCCATGTTTTTGTTTTTGATCCCAAATGGGAAGTGCTTGGTGCGTGTATAAATAAATCCCACCATCTTTGTCTCTCCTTGCTGAAAAGCAGCTGGAGGGGCTTGGAGCTGCTCAGTAGAGCGGCCTTTTGGTTACAATTGTTAGGTACCCACTCTAAAGAGGTGCCTTGAAGTGGCGAGTGGGCTTACGTTGCAATGGCCATTGAAACAAACAAAACCTCATTTTTGTTGTACATGGAACACATAGGAATGAGCGCAGATGACACTCTCCTTCCTTGTTATGTTTTATACATTTACTGGGCTGTTACTCCTGGCAGTTGCCGCCGCTCCAAAAATAAGTGAGTATGGGCGCGACGCCATTTTTTCTGTATTTATGTATATCATGCTTGTAACACCAGTCCGTCGTTTTGCAGCTGTTCCTCTTTCCATGTTTTTGTTTTTGATCCCAAATGGGAAGTGCTTGGTGCGTGTATAAATAAAACCCACCATCTTTGTCTCTCCTTGCTGAAAAGCAGCTGGAGGGGCTTGGAGCTGCTCAGTAGAGCGGCCTTTTGGTTACAATTGTTAGGTACCCACTCTAAAGAGGTGCCTTGAAGTGGCGAGTGGGCTTACGTTGCAATGGCCATTGAAACAAACAAAACCTCATTTTTGTTGTACATGGAACACATAGGAATGAGCGCAGATGACACTCTCCTTCCTTGTTATGTTTTATACATTTACTGGGCTGTTACTCCTGGCAGTTGCCGCCGCTCCAAAAATAAGTGAGTATGGGCGCGACGCCATTTTTTCTGTATTTATGTATATCATGCTTGTAACACCAGTCCGTCGTTTTGCAGCTGTTCCTCTTTCCATGTTTTTGTTTTTGATCCCAAATGGGAAGTGCTTGGTGCGTGTATAAATAAAACCCACCATCTTTGTCTCTCCTTGCTGAAAAGCAGCTGGAGGGGCTTGGAGCTGCTCAGTAGAGCGGCCTTTTGGTTACAATTGTTAGGTACCCACTCTAAAGAGGTGCCTTGAAGTGGCGAGTGGGCTTACGTTGCAATGGCCATTGAAACAAACAAAACCTCATTTTTGTTGTACATGGAACACATAGGAATGAGCGCAGATGACACTCTCCTTCCTTGTTATGTTTTATACATTTACTGGGCTGTTACTCCTGGCAGTTGCCGCCGCTCCAAAAATAAGTGAGTATGGGCGCGACGCCATTTTTTCTGTATTTATGTATATCATGCTTGTAACACCAGTCCGTCGTTTTGCAGCTGTTCCTCTTTCCATGTTTTTGTTTTTGATCCCAAATGGGAAGTGCTTGGTGCGTGTATAAATAAAACCCACCATCTTTGTCTCTCCTTGCTGAAAAGCAGCTGGAGGGGCTTGGAGCTGCTCAGTAGAGCGGCCTTTTGGTTACAATTGTTAGGTACCCACTCTAAAGAGGTGCCTTGAAGTGGCGAGTGGGCTTACGTTGCAATGGCCATTGAAACAAACAAAACCTCATTTTTGTTGTACATGGAACACATAGGAATGAGCGCAGATGACACTCTCCTTCCTTGTTATGTTTTATACATTTACTGGGCTGTTACTCCTGGCAGTTGCCGCCGCTCCAAAAATAAGTGAGTATGGGCGCGACGCCATTTTTTCTGTATTTATGTACACAGCCATTAACGTCTAAACCGCTGGCAACATAAGTGAGTACATCCCTAAATGAAAATGTCCAAATTGGGCCCAATTCGCCATTTTCTCTCCCCGGTGCCATTTAACTCGTTAGTGTTACAAGGTCTCAGGTGTGAAGGGGGAGCAGGTGTGTTAAATTTGGTATTATCGCTCTCACTCTCTCATACTGGTCACTGGAAGTTCAACATGGCACCTCATGGTAAAGAACTCTCTGAGGATCTGAAAAAAAGAATTGTTGCTCTACATAAAGATGGCCTAGACTATAAGAAGATTGCCAAGACCCGGAAACTGAGCTGCAGCACAGTGGCCAAGACCATACAGCGGTTTAACAGGACAGGTTCCACTCAGAACAGGCCTTGCCATGGTCCAAACTTGAGAAAGACTTGTTTGAGTCTAATGTTTTCTCTGATGGATCTCCAATAAGGTTGCCCTACTCTACAAGTGTTGGAGTGCCCGTGACTTCTTTGTGACAAATAACGTTTGGACTGCACTCTCCTGGTATGTGTTGGCATCCAATATAAGGCTTTGTAGTTAAGGAGAGGATCTGTTGCCACTTAAAATCTAGCACACAGTCAGGTCCAGAAAAATTGGGACATCGACACAATTCTTACATCTTTGGCTCTATACACCACCACAATGGAGTTGGAATGAAACAAACACAATGTGCTTTAACTGCAGACTGTCAGCTTTAATTTGAGGGTATGTACATGCAACTCTGCCAGGCCTCTACTGCAACTGTCTTCAGTTCCTGCTTGTTCTTGGGGCATTTTCCCTTCAGTTTTGTCTTCAGCAAGTGAAATGCATGCTCAATGGGATTCAGGACAGGTGATTGACTTGGCCATTGCATAACATTCCACTTCTGTCCCTTCAAAAACTCTTTGGTTGCTTTTGCAGTATGCTTTGGGTCATTATCCATCTGCACTGTGAAGCGCCGTCCAATGAGTTCTGCAGCATTTGGCTGAGTGTGAGCAGATAATATTGCCCGAAACACTTCAGAATTCATCCTGCTGCTTTTGTCAGCAGTCACATCATCAATAAATACAAGAGAACCAGTTCCATTGGCAGCCATACATGCCCACGCCATGACACTGCCACCACCATGCTACACTGATGCGGTGGTATGTTTAGGATCATGACCAGTTCCTTTCCTTCTCCATACTCTTCTCTTCCCATCACTCTGGTACAAGTTGATCTTGGTCTCATCTGTCCATAGGATCTTGTTCCAGAACTGTGAAGGCTATGTTAGGTGTTGATTGGCAAACTCTAATCTGGCCTTCCTGTTTTTGAGGCTCACCAATCTTGTGGTGAACCCTCTGTATTCACTCTGGTGAAGTCTTCTCTTGATTGTTGACTTTGACACACATACACCTACCTCCTGGAGAGTGTTCTTGATCTGGCCAACTGTTGTGAAGGGTGTTTTCTTCACCAGGGAAAGAATTCTTCGGTCATCCACCAAAGTTGTTTTCCGTGGTCTCTCGGGTCTTTTGGTGTTATTGAGCTTACCGGTGCGTTCCTTCTTTTTGAGAATGTTCCAAACAGTTGTTTTGGCCACAGCTATTGTTCTTGCTATCTCTCTGAAGGGTTTGTTTTGTTTCTTCAGCCTAATGATGGCTTGCTTCACTGATAATGACAGCTCTTTGGATCTCATCTTGAGCGTTGACAGCAACAGATTCCAAATGCAAATAGCACACTTGAAATGAACTCTGGGCCTTTTATCTGCACATTGTAATTGGGGTAATGAGGGAATATCACACACCTGGCCATGGAACAACTGAGAAGCCAATTGTCCCATTACCTTTGGACCCTTAACAAGTGGGAGGCACATCTGCAAACTGCTGTAAGTCCTACACCGTTCACCTGAGTGAACATACCCTCAAATTAAAGCTGACAGTCTGAAGTTAAAGCACATTGTGTTTGTTTCATTCCAACTCCATTGTGGTGGTGTATAGAGCCAAAGATGTTAGAATTGTGTTGATATCCCAATATTTCTGTACCTGACTGTATATGCACTTTATAGACCTTGACTGTGTTGTGTGTTCTAATTCATCTTAAGAACAATATTCCTATCTTGACCAAGCAGAAGAAACCACAAAGATCCACGGGAAGCCATGACATCAAACTACGCTTCAGCCAGGTTGGATGCCAGACGTTTGGGCAATTGTTGCCCCCTGCTGCTCCACCATATTATACAGGTAATATGGTCAATAAAGTGAAGTGTATATGAGTATGAAAGTGGTCAAATGTTGGAGGAATGTACGTGTAGAGTCACACACACCTAAACAAACACGTCTATGATATAAAAAGCAGATTTTACAGTGAGCATTACTTCCATTCATATTATTTCTAAAAACTTCTTAATAAATATTCTCAGCTATGAAGCTAAAGGTCTTCTGTTCTTCTTTCAAACAATGGCTTTCAACTTCAAGCCCCTCCGCATGATATAAATTACTGCGAGAAAAAGCTGGAAGGTAAAGCATATATCATCATGGGGCTTATACTACATCTGGAAGAGATTTGTACATTCTCTCTTAAAATTACATGTCCCAAAAGCACCCTAATGTACAGAGATAATAGTGCATTATATGGCTTTTCTCACGTCAGCAGTACGGTAAGAACCAATTTAGCAATTAGTATGCAATCACAGTCTTTGATTATGATAGGTCTTTTGACCTATTTTAGAATAGAAAGTAGGACAGCCTCCGGATTGCCTTTCTGCATCCCTTGACACCATGCTGGATTATGTTTTCAGTGTCTGACATTATCGCAATCAGATGAAGACCAGGCTTCCAATTGTCTCCTTAGGGCTTTTCTTATTGAAATACAGATGCCGAACGTATCCATTTATAATGCGGAGTTGCTGGGAGTGCTCGCTCTTTCTTTTTTAGATTTAAGAGTGTTACTTTCGTTGTGTTGCACCACAACACGAAAAAAATACATTGAGTATTAAATACTAATATAACTTTTCTCTTTTTTCCTCATTCGTCATCAGTTCCTACAAATAATATGAGCAGTCTCTCTCTCTCTCCCTCTCTAACTCTTACTCATTCTCACTCATTATCTCTTTCTCTCAGTCTCTCTTATTCTATTATTCACTGTCTCACTCACACTCTCATTCTCACTCTTCTACTCTGAGAGGTAGAGTAAAAGTGAGAGTGATACACAAAGTCTCACTCTCTCACAATCTCTTTCCCTCTCACAATTTCTCACTATCGCTCTTCCTCTCCCTTTCGCTCACTGTCCTGCATTGTGCAAGGTTGACAGGTGTGAGTCCAGTATCCGGCAATACAGATGGAGGCCAGACAGGTTCCAGGGCACAGATACAGGGTTTTATTAGGAGAAAACAGGGAAGAGGTAAAACCAATACTGAGAACACAACTACATAAGGGGGGTGGCTGGGCAGGACAGGAAAAGGGCTAGACAGAGAGCAAGACAAGACATGGGGAAAAGAACAAGACAAGAAAGGAGCTGTACACAGGGTGCTCTGGAACACAGAAAAGTAGAGCTGGAAACGGGCGAGACAAGAAGAGGACTGACAGGGATAACTAAGAAGGATACAGATGATAGTTGGCTATGGAGTTAAACGGTGACAAAACAACAGAATCTGGAGAAGCTAAAGACACTGGGAAAAAGAAGACATAGGGTGACTTACATGTGCAGGACATGGGAGTGAAAGGTGACACGGGGGGCTGGAGTAGCAGGGGAGCTAGGAGCAAGGAGGTGGCATATAATGTAGTCCAAAGTCCAAGGCAAATGGTCATGGCAGGTGTTTTTTATCCAGAGAAATAGGTTGTGGCAGGTGGCTGGCAGACAGGGTTGTCTAGTCCATAGCAAAAGTTCAGTACACAGGTGATCCAGAAATAACACAGGAAGCACAGGAAAATCCAGAAGGCAGACCAGGAACACAATGAAGACATAGGTGGGTAGCAGGTCAGGTAAACGGTGGGTGTGTAGACAAGGCAAGGCAAGATCACGGTGGGTATCAAGATGAGGCAAGATCGCGGGTAAGCAGGTCACACACACTGTGGCACATCAAGATCACTGGATACTGGTCTGGTCAGCATCTTACACACACATTGAGACTTCAATGCTGAAGCATGGTGTTTGGGGCGTAGCTTCCTTATTTGGAGGCCTAATCAGGTGGGATTGGGTGCAACTGAGGCTCCATGCAAAGTCAGAATACCGAGGCTGGACTTCAGGGGCACAGGCCTGAGGGTAAAACCTGGTTTGGAACATGATATAGCAGGACAGGAAATGGGCTGGCTCAGTTATTGTAGAGACATATCGTCATTACTGGCCCTCCAGTGGGCACCAGGGGTGGAAGCATGACACTCACTCCTACACTCTCTCCCTATCTTACATTCTCACTTTCTAACGCTTTTTCAGTTTCACTTTCTCACTTCCACTTTCTCTCTCACTCTTACTCTCTCAAACTTTCTTTCACTCCACTTTTAGTCTCTTACTCTCAATCTCTCACACTCTCTCATAACCTCTCTCACCTTCTAAATCCTCTTACTCCCTTCTGACTCTCTCCAACTCCCCCTTTCTCTCTTATTCTCTCATTTTCTTTCACGCTCTCCCTCTAGCTCACTCCCTAACTCTCATGTTATCATACTTTGATTTCTCTCTTACTCACTTTGTCTCGCTCTTTCTTTTACACTTTCATACTCACTCTATTACTCCCTCTTACTCTGTCTCACTCTCACTTTTACGCTTTGTAATGCTCAATCTCTCCCTCTCTCTCACTTCCTCTCTCACTATCATCAACTTCTCGCTCTCTCTTACCCCTCCATTCTCACTCTTGCTTGCTCTCCTTCTCTGTCACGGTCTCCCTGTGTTACTCTCTGTCTCACTCTCTCACACTCCCAGTTTTCCTCTCCCTGACTTTCTCTTGAGATTTCTACAAACATTTCAGCTTTGTGTATAAATAAACCTTTATATTATTATTTTTTTTTAATATATAATATTCAGTTAATTCCCCCTTTCTCCTTTTGCAGCAGAGAATGTATGCTGTGCATCTAAATTAAACATAACAAACCTTTATTAAGGTATTCTAAAGGGCCCTTTAAATCAATTAATAATGGGTGACTGTCCTCATAATGGTGATTTGTTTATAGATGCGATCGAACTATTTTTTTTAACGTTTCTAATGCAGTCTCTTTGCTTGGAACGCCATGCAGTAAATTGCTGTTCTTTCCCCGGCTGAGCAGCACCCTTGGCCTTTCCGTGGGAAGGCTATTAACAGCACTTTCATAACTGTTTCATGGTAAGTCATTACTGGAGCAGCAATGTTGTGCGTCGTCACATTAATCTATTACAGAGCAGAGCTTCTTTCTGGTTTAGCAGAGCAGTAGGGGAGCCCATTTGAAGTACTGCGCGATCCAATACTTTGCCCCGTGCTGTGCAGTACGCCACAGGTGCGTTTTTTCCCCTAATCCGGGTCTGCGGCATGAGTTTCGATAATAGTCTTGCACACTGGTTTAAATTATGGACAGGCGATAATAACACTTTATTTTTAGACAGAACAAACACTCAACAGAGCCATTTTTTTTATAGGCAGTATAAATCTTTGATTTAAATAGGTCATCTTTTAGACTTCTCAAAATGTACTTTTGGGCTCAGAAATACATTTGCAGCACAGACTGCATTTTGGGAAACTCCCAACTTCAGTCTATTCAACTGATGTGGTTTATAACTCCCATAACGCAGTGAAAGCCTGCCATCTAACTTGGTTTACTTTATAGTCATGTAATAGACAAAAAACTGAATTCTAGCTAGTAAATCTGAGCCGAGAACTGCAAATGCTCAATCACACTGTCACCAGCATAAAACAATATAACCAGTAAATCACTGGATTCTAATTACGTTTATTAAAAAAAGCTGATGTTGTTGATTCATTCTCTAACAAAAATGCTAAATTTAAACATTTATGATTCTCATAAAACAGCAACAAACTGTGGATAGAGGTTTTAAGAGGCTAGGGAATACTAAAGCTCCCTTAACCACTTCACTACCAAGTGATTTTTGGATTTTTGTTGAAATAAATGCTATTGTAACACCTACTTGAAACATGGGATGTGAAGTTAACAATTAAATGTAGGGTGAAATAGAAGTTTCGCACAGAAATTGTTATTCTGAGATAGTTTAAAAAAATTTAAATAATGCTAATTTGTGCATTTTAATTTTTTCATGTATTCGTTTATTCTTTAGAGAAATATTGTTGAAAAGTAAGATTTTGGGCTCTACCTTATATCCCTTATCTTATTGTTTTAAACAGGGTCTGCATTATTATCATACAGACAGAAGTGACTTTTGTGTTAGATACAGTAACTGTGATAAAAATAAATAATAAAAATGTCCAGATCTCCTGCTTATGGGGCTTTTTAGTGATCATAATGGGATTATTAGCAATGCAGCTTCTACAAATACCAATAGAATATAAAAATAATATCTGTATGTGACATAATGCCTGTATATGGAGATTACAGTAACACCTTGTATCTGTACGGACACAGATTTTCCATCATTATAACCCCCTAAATGTTATCCCAGTATGACCTCAGAGCTCTCCCTATATTCTGCCCCCTCCCTGGCATCTGTAATGCAGCAATAACCTATTTGATTGTTTTGTTACAGTGAGGTTTAGGGCTGATCTTTGCAAATGGCATTTCTCTCCAGGGTGCTTGGAGAGACATAAAACAAAATATTTTGTTTCTCCACAGGGGACACACTAACCTTGCATTTAAAAGGTATGAAAAATGTGTTTGATATGCTAATGAGTGCTTTTCAATGCATTAAAATGTAAAGCCACGATATCTCGATTTTGGGTGTGAAGGGGTTAACAGCAGTGAAACATTATCAGGGTTATTCAAAGAGATCCGAATTGCTGGAGAAAGGTAGCCGAACGCTGAAATTCAGCATTCCGTTACCTTTTCTGGCCATTCGGCTATTCAGAGAGCAGGCAATTCGCCAAATCCTGGCGAATTGCCTGCACATACGGTGCCTGTTCAGTGCCTGTTCGAGGGCAGTGAATACCCCATAGAGAAGCAATGCTTCAGCTATTCAGAGAACAAAAAACAGCAGTGAAGGTTCTCAAAATGCCCTGCTATTCGGTGGGTTAATTCGGCAGGTTTATTTAAAGCAAATCCCATAGGCTTCAATGTTAAAAATATTCCCGTTTTAATGCAATATCTAATAAACCGTTGATATAAATACTCTTTATTCATAGATTTTTTTAGGATATTTTAAGCATTTTTGGGTATTTTTTTTAAATTGACTTCTTTTTTCTGTAACAGCCCTTTTTATTATCATTCATTGGACCTCGTATGTAAATTTCAGACATTTTCGCTCAGTAGTTTCTTTGCAAACAGCATTTCACATCAAACAGTCAAGCAAACTGTTTTTTTAATTTATTCACTTCATTCGTCTGTGGTGTCGGCTTTTTCCGGCGGCTGCGCTGCGTGTGATCGGTTCCTGCTAGAGTTTTTCTGGCGTTTTCGGTGGGTTAATCCAGATGTTTTTGCGGGTTTCGGTGTGCCTTCGCCGGGTTTTGCGGTGAGTTGTCGGCGGATTTGCGGTGACTTTTCTCTGCAATTTGGGGACCCTGTGGTGCTTGCTGAATACTCAGCAGGGTTGCTGAAATGGGATCGCCAAATCGTACCGAATTGAAGAGAACGAAAAGTCACTGAACGTGCGGTGACTTTTCGATTCTCTTTAAATAACCTGAATGTTTCAGTGGATGTTACTTGGACAGCTGATATAGATTATTTATAATCTATGAGAACTCTCAGGATTTCACTCAGAGCTTTTGTTCAGTTACAGATAGCGATGGAAACTGCAAGTTTTCACAAGACAATGGTGGTAAAGGTTGTCTTTGCAAAATGTTCACTATCAAGGTTATTCAGAAAGCACAGAAATGTCACTGACATTTCGATGCACTCTAATACACCGCACTTCGACGAGTCCGATTCGCTGACCCTTCGGTGAATTCGGCATTCACTGCAGGGTGCCCGAAGTGTGGCGATTCGGTCGCTGCCAACCCCACCGGACAGCCGCCAAATGCATCCGCAAGCAGCTGCCAAGCCGCCGAACAGAGCACCGACCAGCAGCAGAAAAAAGTCAATAAGCCACCGTACAGGAGAAAAATACAAAATAAGCGATTGAAAGTGTCAAATTTGAAACCCTGTTTGCAAAAAAACTACTAGTTGAAAAAGTCTGGAATATATAAGCTCCTATGAATAATAATAAAAAGGTCGGTTACAGAAAAAATTTGATTAAAATAATAAATGGTTTAATAGATATTGGATAAAAATGGGAATATTTATAACATTGAACGCTATGGGAGTCGCCTGATTAAACCTGCCGAATGAAACCACCGAACATCAGAGCATTTCACTGACATTTCACTGCTGTTCGGTGTTCTCTGAATAGGTTCACCATTGCTTCTCTATGGGGAGTGAATAGCACTGTATTTCGCTGGCAATTCACCAAAATTTGGCGAATTTCCTGCTTTCTGAGCAGCTGAATGGCCCCCAAAAATTCCACCGTACGGGGAAATTCACTGTTCGGTGCAATTTCAGGACCAGATCGGCTCTCTCTGAAAAACCCTTATATTTAAATTAATGTGTGAACAATAAAAGGGCCTATCCAGGAGTGAAAATCATTTTTTTTCATATTGGCAGAAGAAACACAAGATATTGGGCCAGATCACAGCCTGAACGTTAAAGGGAAGCCCTAATTGGAATACTTGTGCGTCATCCATTTTCCATTTGTGGCTCTCCTTTAACATCTGTATTATGGCTGATCATAATACTTACGATCTGCAGGATGAAAACACCACTGGCACTATGTGTTCAGCTGTCCACAGAGCGGGGAAACAGCAGATTGCACCTAACATCAGCCTTTGAGAAGCTTTATTCTTTTCAGAACAATGTCAGACGCAGATGGAGAACAAGCTGGTTGGAAGCTTGTTTTTCATCTGCTAGGAACACATTAGCCCCTTCACCTCAGTATGCTGAGCTAATTTTGTCAGTATTGTGCTCATCATGTATAAACACTGGCTGGATGGAGTAGAGGTAACATCACTGCTCTATAACCAGGGGTCAAGTCCTAAAAAGATAAGAGCTCCATTACATTCCTTGCGCAAAAACGCTCGCACAGCGCAATTTTTTCTGCGCGCAGCGTTAACGCTGGTATTACGATCCGAGCAAATTTTTTCACCCGTCTGCAAATATTGCGTGTAAAAAATACGCGCGCAAATTAAAGCTGCGCTCAGAAATCACTGGGCAGACTGTTTTTTCACGCGATTCAGCCAATCAGAATTAAGAACCACATTTGTCTCCCGTTCAGTTTTTGCGCCTGTCAAAACCAATCTGAGTATATATGCTGCAGCAATAATAAAACACGCACCACCTCTCAATTTTATTGTTTGGGTATGTGTAGAATGTGTAACTATACTGTGCTGTATTTTTTTTTTTCGTGCTGGTGTATTTGGTTTTGGCCAGAATGTTCAGATTTGCAGTTACCACCAGCTTTTAAAAGACGTTAAAATTATGCGCGCAATCGTCGTTCGTAAAAATTTGCGCATCAATTGTAATATCATCCGCGTACCAGTGCACGAACGCATTTGCGCTCACAATGTTAAGTATGGGATACGCGCACAAACTTTCGCTCATGCAGGGTACGCGCAGGGTAACTCGCGTTAGACGTTAACGTGCATTTTGTGCGCGAATGTCGTAATACGATGTTCAGCACGAAGGGTTTTTCCCCTTGCGTTAATGCGTTTTTGCGCATGTGCAAAATTGTGCGCGAACAGTGTAATAGGGCCCTAAGTGTGGGAACTTGCCAACATTTCTGTACATTCTGGTTTTAAAGATTACTGGGAGCCGCAGCAACTTCTTTATGCCTGAAAATCCCAATCCTGTGGCAAACACTGAGAAATTGTCATTTCCACGCCTTAAATCCAGGAAAACCCCTTAAATATCGACGGTTTTATAAAACTGTGTCTATATAGAAAATGTATTGCAGCTTCCCAGTATATTAGCCAAAAGAGAACGAAGTTCCTCCTGCTAAAATAGTGAGGAAACTTCGTTCCCAAGCGTTCCCGCAAGACTTTACCCCGTCTATAACTGTGGAAACCCAGGTTTGAATCCCAGCCAACCTCTCCAGTAAGTGTCCTTGGGCAAGACACCTAATGGTACATATTTGCCTACCACACAATATTGACTGTGGAGCTCAGTGGTAACATCTCTACCCTTCAAAAAAAATCATTTTTGTTTGTATTGTGTTTTTTAAAATACATTTTACATGGTCATATTTGGTATCATTAGAAAGGCCAGACTCAGACCTGTCCCTGGTACTGTTCGCTGCATTGCGACGGTTTAGGTTTTTGATAAAACAATGCATAATAACGCATTGTGCCATCACCTCCACACTTGCATTGTGGGAAAAAATGAGAAGGTGATTAAAGGGGTTAAAGAGATACTCTATTGAAAAATAGAGTTCATTTTTTCCACAAATTGCTCTTTTTTTTTTCTTTTTAGTGATTTTACTCACTTATTGTTCCTCAATACATGCAGAACCTCCTGTTCAGCTCAGGGTCTCCCAAACCCCAAAGTCCCTGAAGTTTTTCTACGCAATTTCCACTCCTACACTACTTGCACACTGTAAGAATTGCAAATTGTGCACCGATACAGGGCGTGCATACGTAAAGTGTGCACACCCTGTACCGGTGCACAATTTGCAATTCTTACAGTGTGCAAGTTCCTGGTGGTGCCTGTGCAAAGCAATGGATCTGAGCTGCACGCTTGCACAGATCTGATTCATCAGCTGCCTTCTAAAGTTTACAGATCTTAATATCCATATTGCATTTGCAGTATATAAGGGGCTAGAATATCACTATGCATACTTTCTTATCTATAAATGTTGCGGACACCGTAACTGACCAGGTACAAAATGAGGTATCTGTTAATCGCTCTTAAATCACTCTTAGATACCTCATTTTTTACCCGGTCAGTTACGGGGTCCTCAACGTTTATAGATACGTATGCATAGTGATATTCTAGCCCCCTACATATACTGCAAATGCAATATGGATATTAAGATCTGTAAGCTTTAGATTGGTGTATGTTACACTCTCTCTAACTGGACATTGCAACGCTAATATACTGCACCCAAGCAGGGGAGGATGACTCCTTTTGATTTTTACATCCTATACACACACATCTCTCAATGGCAACCAGCCGACGCTGACGCCTATTGATGACGTGTTTTCGGATGCGAGGAGTGGCGGGAATCCACACACCGGAAAAATAACGGCTGGCAGTTTTCTTCCAAGCTTTCATCAGGGATACTAGTATAAATATGCCTCAAGGTAGGGAGCATCTCCACTCTTGAAAAAGCTGTTTTACAGCGAAATGCGTTAAGCGTTTATGTCTGGCAGGTTTTAACTGGTTATTGTCTTTTTCTTTCTTGTATGGGTGCTGCCTTAATTGAAGGACTCAGATATTTGCCTCTCTTTCATAACTAGCTGGATAATGTAAGCAGCACGAACTGCTGAGGTTAGCATAGGGTCAGTATAAGTGTGTGAGAATTGGATCCTCTGATATTTTTATTTTTGGATAATATTCCTTGTGCTGCCTCTTTACAATAACTCAATTATACTAGCATTGGCATCTATCTATGCACCCTTATATTGTGTTGGGTACTGGCCTAATTGAAAGACCCATACTTTTGCCTCTTTTTCAAGGCTAGCAGGGTAATGTAAGCGGCATCAACTGCTGAGGTTAACATAGGGTTGGCATATGTGTGTGATGATTAGTCTCTCTGGTTTTTTAGTGGTGAATTATCTTACACCTTGTGTTGCCTCTTCACAATAATCCAATCACGCTAGCATTGGCGGATATTTATGTACCCTCATACAGTATATGTGTGTTTCATTATCAATTTGCACATGTGTCAGGTTTGAGTCTAGTTTTAATTGACTATTCAAAGTTAAGTTTTAAATTGGTACACCTATTACCTCCTCGTTGGATGGTATATCAACCTTTTTTCTTTTGATATACGAGTATTTTCTCAGGGTTATGTCCCCTCCTTGGCAATGGTTGCTGTTAAAAAAATTAATTAAGCTAATCAAATCATTATTTATAATTACCACAACAGGAATTCCAAAAACCTCTGCAAGTTCCTTCTCATATAAGAAAATAAAATAAGACGTGCGTTTATGCCATGGCGGAGACAACCAAAAATCAAGTCACACAAACTGTGCAGCTTTCAGTATGGCTGGCTTGCCTTTGTTTAGCCAGATCTCTTTATTAGAATTAAAACACAATTATAGCCAATCAGAAAACAGATATATTTCCACGTCAGAGTTTGACCAACACAGTCAGCACACAGGCACTTATTATTACCATATATGGTTCAGAGACGTTTTTTTCTGTAGCCTAGCTTACAAGATTCTCGCGCACTTTTCCTACTTTGCCTGCTAATGGTAATTCAAATGAAACAGGATGTCTGCTTCTCATTAAAATTCCACAGGCCCACATCCTCTCAAAGAATAGCCTATGTCCACATATTATTGAAAGGGGGTATATTGCCTAAGATATATATTCATACAGGAAATTAAAAATATCTGTCAATTATCTTTCAGTTGCCCTACGGTACCTTTGCATACCAATCTTGCTTTTTTATTTTCGTGCACTGTGATAGCATACTAGTTATGATCTGGTCCATTGTGTTGCTCTTTTGACAAAAAAGCTTTGAAACCTCTTACTCTGTATGCAGCTTACCAAGTTAGGAATTCTACAAGTAGTTTCAACCACCCAAAGTACAATGGTTGAAAAATGAAAGGGGTGGGTGCGCCTTTGATATATGCGTTTCATTCCGTTCCATATTGCAATTCGTACGAAATTATACCGATTCATATTTTTGTAGCACTTCCAAAATAACGAATCGATTTAGTCCAAAATTAACAATAACTAAACAAAATGGTATATATAATGAATTGATTTCATTTTCTCAAATCGATTCGTTATACCATTTCACTTGTTTCACAGATTCAGCACTGCATTCCTGTACATTGGCCGTGGTGCTGAATCTGTGCCGTTCGGTGTGATTCAGCAGCATTAAAATTCCCCATAGAGAAGTAATGGTTAATCTATTCAGAAAACGCTGAATAGCACCAAAATGTCAGTGAAATGCCCTGATATTTCGTGGTTTGTTCGACCGGTTTAAACAGGCAAATCCCATAGGATTCAATGTAAAAAAAGTTCCCTGTTTTTATTAAATATTTATTCAACTGTTTTATTCTTTTCATTTGCAGCAAAAAGCCTTTTTATTTATTGATTTTTTTGAGTATATTTTGTATCTTTAAGGTGAAAGTTATGTATTCCCAATTATTTAAAAAGACACGCCTTCTTTTTTTGATGAAAGCTTTTTTTTCTTTCCTTCAGTCTGGCTGCGTTCAGCGGGTGCTGTTCATGGTCTTGAAACCTATATCAGCACCAAGGACAGGGGTATTTTTTTGCTCCAGAGCCCCATGGTGCGGCTGTCCTTGGTGCTAAAACATATTTCAGCACCAAGGACAAAGGGATTACGTATCTTTTAACCTTCGTTTTTTAACCCTAATCTAATAGTAAATAATTCAATCGTTTCATCATTGCGAAATAACGAATCAAAATGAAATAATGAATCGGTACGTTACTAAACTCCCCAAATAAAGAATCGATCCGAAATACGAATCACAGTAACATAATGAAGCACCGAAACAAATTAAAAAACGTAACAAATCGATCCGAAACGAAACAATTTTTTTTCACAGTGCACGTCTAGTGCGCCTCATTGATGTTGGAAAACTGTTGCATATGGACTGGAAAAACAAGACGATTTGGAATCATTCTCCAGACATTTAGTTTCAAAAGGATTCCCACTGACCTGCCCTTGTTCTCTGGCTATCTACTCTTTTGAGATTGTATCTGGGGAGTTTTAGTTATTTTTTATTTACTCTGATAAGTGGTTAAATTAAGGATATTAAATTAAGGATATATTTTATTACCATTAAAAATGATGGGTCCCAATAGAATTCATATTAGAACCCTGTGGTTCACTTTGTAATTTACACAAAATCTTTCTAATTCCTATTAAGCTTCACATTTTCAGATGTCTCGCGATTATCTAATGTATTCAAATATTCTTATGACTTCTAGTTTTGAGTTATCATTTATAAAATATTGTGTTCCTTGAGACTAATTATGACTGTAAAGTCTATGATAAGACTCTGCTCTATTTTAGCAAGGAAAATACATGTATAGTGCAGAACAGTGTTAGTTTTTGGTTGAGCTCTCCATGGGGAACAGAGTTAAATCATGAAAAGCATAAAGGTCTGACATTCATTAAGTTTAGTGTATCATGGCAATTTTTTTACATTTATGATTTTTCGGAGATAGTACATTTTTAAGACATTTTCATATATTTTGTATTACAATACCTTCTTTGCAGAATCCCATAAGTAGTAGGTTTACTATTCATATGGGAAGCATATAGTGAATCCAGAAGGCTCAAAATTAATGTCAAGGACATAAAGAAGAGGAGATATAGAAGTGCACTAATAATAATTCTGAAACTTAAATATGAGAGATGGGATTTTAGTATCCCGTACGGATTGTGACGCAATCTATCATTTACTATGTATTTATTCTTTTTGATTTGCCATAGTAAGGCCCTCTATTCCCTTTTCCTTCTGTAGAAAATGTGTACTTATAAAGGATTAATAATGCACATTAAGTACAATTTATATATGTGTGTGAAAATCTGAGCAAATAGAAACAAACTATTTGAGGAGTGGCAGAGATGCTCAGTCTAGGCCCTCCAGATACTTTGAAATTACATCTCCATAATAATTAGCCACTTAATAATTTGACAGAGCCTTGAGTAATGGAGTTCCAAAACACCTGAAGGGCCAAGTTTGACCCCCCCCCCGGTGTAATTTGTGGTTATCTTGGACAATAAGGTTAAACAGTAAAACAATGGAGCAAAAGGTGGGAACCCACAAAACCCTAGCTCTAGATGTTCTTGGCTGTTTGCGATGGAATTTCAAGCCGAAAAGTGAATAAAGCTCAGTTGTTTCTAAACCCAACCCTTGCCTTCTCACTCCACATAAATGTAACCCCATCACCCCCACTCTGATTTTTTATTTGAAGTCATGACAACATTATATATATTTATATATACTATTTAATGTTTCATACAGAAATCATTTGACTTCTAAATTCTTCTTACCATGAGCAACTTCTACTGTGGAAAATCTGTTCCTTTCAGGGTGGCATCTGGTTTGAGCTATGGTAGGACTACCTGGAGCAGAGGTACACGGCAGGGTTACCTGAGCAGAGGTACATGGCAGGGTTACCTGGAGCAGAGGTACACGGCAGGGTTACCTGGAACAGAGGTACACAGCAGGGTTACCTGTAGCAGAGGTACACAGCAGGGCTACCTGGAGCAGAGGTACACGGCAGGGTTACTTGTAGCAGAAGTACTCGACGGAGGTACCTGGAACAGAGGTAAATGGCCGGTTTACTTGGAACAGAGGAACACATCAGGCTTACTTGGAGCAGAGGAAAATGGCAAGGTTGCTTGCAGCAGAGGGACATGGCACTCACAGCAAAGATGAATTTGAAATGATCAACTTTGTGAAAGAAAAAACCTCCTCCAGGCAGGTGACTCAAGGACAGAGCACTGAAGATAGGTTGAAACAGCCTTAAATAGGGAGTGGCTCAGTGCTCTGTGGGTCAGGTGGATAACAGGGAAGTCTTGAACCATAACGGGACATTGGGTAGAGCCAGAGGAAGAGCTGTCCCGGATCCGTTGTATATGGCTTTTCCTGGGTTGCAAAGCTGAAAGCATGACTGTTCCATGGGATTATGTTTAGGGCCATATTGCATTCCTCGCGCATCGGTTTTGCGCGCACGCAAATGCGCATTTGCGCGAGGACAAAACTATTTGCGCAGAACGTCATATTTCAACGTTCACGCAAACGATGCGCGCTATCGTTTAACGCGGATGGACCTGCGCGAGAGTGATGAACTGTGCGCGTCCTATACTTAACATTGTGAGCGCAAATGCGTTAAGCGGATGGTATTTCAATAGATGCGCAACTTCCTACGAACGACGTTTGTGCGCATAATTTTAACGTCTTTGAAAACTTGGTGTTAAATGCAAATCTGAACGTTCTGGCCAAAACCAAACACACCAGCACGAGAAAAAAAATACAGCACAGTATAGTTACACATTCTACACGTACCTAAACAAAAAAATTGTGAATTCGTGCATATTTTTTTTATTGCTGCAGCAAGTATACTCAGATTTATTTTGACAAGCGCAAAAACATTAGTGAGTCAATTAATGTGAATTGATGTCAATTAAGGTTCTTAATTCTGGTTGGCTGAATCCCAAGAAAAAAACAGTACGCGCACTGATTTACATGCGCAACGTTTTTTACTAACGTTATTTTTTGACGGATGAGAAAATGTGTTCGGATCCGAATATCACGTTAATTTTCGCGCGATAACGCTGGACACTGCGTGCAAAAAAAATTGCGCTGCGTGAGCGCATTTGCGCAGAGAGTGTAATATGACCCTTAGTGTTTAGGTTTATGCTTTGGGTAATGTCTGGCTTTTGTTTTTGGTAGTGTTAAGGTTAGAGCTTGTTTTAGGGTTAGGATTCGGGTAGTGGTAGCAAGATTTATTTATTGTGAGTTTGTATTGCATAATAAACAGTAGCTGTACTGTGATCAAAATCAGAGGACAGGTACAGGCACATAGGCAGTATGGCATGAGGCATGGTTGCAGTAAAGGTTTCTGATGATGATGGAGGTGATTGGAAGTCAGGATTTCTGATAGACGTAGTAGCGGTCCTGCAGGGTCTGCGTAACTGCAACAGTTAAATAGCCATGGGAGAGGCCACACTGCATTTGTTTCTTGATTTTATTACTGGTCCTTATTATATCCTGGATAATTATGATGTTCCCTGCACACTTTATCTTGTAATAGGGCTTGCTTGTAAAGAATATCCAGTATACAGGCAGGATAATGGAAAATAAATACCTTTGCATAGAAATACAAGAGGTTATATTTTGATACTGACAACATATTAAAATAGAAATATATGTATGCATAGAATATAAAAATGGAATACTCGATAACAGCCTAAAGCCATACACATGATTGTTATTTATTCTATTTGCTTGACACCAATGCTTGTTGCTTAAATATTTATACTGCGTAGGATGGGCTTGCGATACAGAGAAACCCTTACGTATATTTGACGTAGAAACATAGAAACATAGAAAAATGTCGGCAGATAAGAACCTTTCGCCCATCTAGTCTGCCCAATTACATGGATACTTTACCTGGATTTATCTTTTGTTTAGGATAGCCTTATGCCTATCCCATGCCTGCTTAAATTCAATTACTGTTTTGGCCTCTACCACTTCAACTGGAAGACTGTTCCATGTATCCACCACCCTCTCAGTAAAATAATGCTTCCTGATGTTACTTTTAAACCTTTGCCCCTCTAATCTAAGACTATCAGGGTTATCCAAAAAGATTCGAAAAGTCACCGCACGTTCGGTGACTTTTCGTTCTCTTCAATTCGGTTCCTTTTGCCGATCCCATTTCGGCGACCCTGCGGTGTATTCCGCAAACAGCACAGGGTCCCCGAATTGCAGGGAAAAGCTGCCGCAAACCTGACGAAAAGTAACCGAATGCACGCTGAAAACAAGCAAAAACATCTGGATTAACCTTCGAAAAAGCCGAACAGGAGCCGAACAGGAGCCGAAAAGGAGCCGAATCACACAGAGCCGAAGCAGCTGTGACGTAGAGGAGGCAGTGAATAAATTAGAAAAACCATTTGTATGAATCTGGGAAAATGAAACGCTGTTTGCAAAGAAACTACTGAGCGAAAATGTCTGAAATTTTCACAGGAGGTCCAGGGAATGATAATAAAGAGGGCTGTTACAAAAAAAATAAGTAAACTGAAAAAAATAAATAAAAAAAATCGGACTTTTTAAAAAAAAAAAAAAAATCTGAAAAATGCTTAAAGTATCCTAAAAAATCAATGAATAAAGAGACTTTTTGCTGCAGAATTTTATAATGAACGGTTTATTAGATATTGAATTAAAACGGGAATATTTTTAACATTGAAGCCTATGGGATTCTCCTGAATAAATTTGCCGAATTAAACCACCGAATGGCAGAGCATTAGGGGAACCTTTCACTGCTGGTTTGTGTTCTCTGAATAGCCGAAGCAGTGCTTTTTCATGGGGATTCACTGCCCTCGAACAGGAACCGAACAGGCACCGTATGTGCAGGCAATTCGCCAGGATTTGGCGAATTGCCTGCTCTCTGGATAGCCGAATGGCCAGGAAAGGTAACCGAACGCTGATTTTCAGCGTTCGGTTACCTTTCTCAAGCAATTCGGATCTCTTTGGATAACCCTGTATGTCCTCCTGTTTTGCTACTTTGTTTCCTTTTAAATATACTCCCTTCCTCTACCTTGTGGATAACGTGTTATACTGTACCTTGGCGATTTGTAAATAAAATAATAAAAAAGATAAACAAAGTCTGTTTAATTAATATGGATAATTATACATTTAAATTAAGTTCATGTGACCCACTAGCTTTCCTTAAAGCCCCCGACCTCTGATATATAATATAGTATTTTATGCTGTAGTCAATAAATGTAACATGCTTCTTAGTAGCAAATACACTTGAATCATTTATTGAGTTTATTATGTTCCCGCAAACCTTTATTTGAACTTTACATGCAAATCATTGCCCTCTCCTTACTGTACACTACCATCATATGCCTCTGTGTGATAACTCGTTATTTCTTAGCTATCAGTAGTTCGGAAACAACCTTCTTTTCAGTGTTTGTCAAACATTTTTTCAGCATTTTAAAGCACAGCAGAAAACTTGCCTCTTACGATACCTACCTAAATTATTAATACCTAAGAAAGTGAATCAAGTTCCATGACCATAAATTCATTCGCAGCAACATCTTACAAATTTCATATGTTTGGCTCTACCTATAATGTTAATTTTTGCATATTTTGCATTTTAACCATACTTTAGTAAAAAGTGTAATTTTTCGAGATATTTGCAGACTTATTTAGTTATAACAATTATTATAAGGTTCAGTGCATCAAAATATTTTGCATTTGAACTGTAAAATACGTTTAATATTTTTTAAAAATTTCTGTGATTGATTGTTTCTGAGACGCACCTAACTCCTTAAAGGGACACTACCACTTATATGAGCTGCAACTATCAGGGTTATTCAAGAGCGTGAAAAGCAGGAGAATGACTGGAGAATGACTGGAGAATGACTGGAGAATGAAAAATTCTAGGTCAAAATAGCCGATTTGGAAAGTGAGATGAAAGGGAGAATTTTTCTGGTTTGGCTATTTTGACCTAGAATTTTTCATTCTCCAGTCATTCTCCTGCTTTTCACTCTCTCTGAATAACCCTGTATATTACTCGTGCATTACAAACAAAGCCACATTATAAAACACATGCTGCTGCTTTTTTTTTGTCTCATCGTTTGAATTAATTGCACTAAAAAGGAATAATACATTTAGGGTATTTATTTCCTTTTTCCATTTTGTGGGTTTTTCCCATGATGCAACATTTACCAAAATCTGTGCAAAGGTTTTACTTTGTGGTTGTGCTTTATCCTATACAGTATTTAACAGTTAATGAGGTGGAGGAGGCAATGTTTAGATAAAGCAGCAGGGGGTGTATTGTCTTGTGGGTTTGCTCAAGATAAGAGATGGCAGCTAAATGAGATAAAACAGGGACTATAAAATACCTCTAATCTAACCGTGGTGATGTTCTTTGGATACATCCCACACAATACAATGATCTGAGTCTGTGATCGACCCATAGATTCCATTCTATAGCCAAAGACAGAGTGAGGGGCAAGTGATGGAAATATACTGTGGTACAGTTTACAACTAAAAGATCACACAGTGGATGCACCCAGTGACACATATAGAGTAAAATATTTTCTTTACTAAACATACAAGAGAAAAACAAAGCACATGTAAGATATCAGCAACATAAAATAACCACAGTAAGAACATTTCATTTTTTGGTGGTAGTGTCTCTTTAACCCCATAGTGACCAGGCGATTTTACTATTGTCTTTCCGAAAGTACCCACTGCTGGTTTTACATTCCTGTGCTGTTTGCGTTTAGCTCTAGTTTTCCTCTTACTCTTTATGGAACCCACAGATATTATATACCATTTTTCTTGCCATTAAATGGACTTTCTAAAGATACCATTATTTTCATCAACAAACTCTGCCTCTTTTTTTGATGTGAGCACAGCAAGTAAATGTTTTCAGTTTTTTTAAAATGGCCTTATCGTTGATACCTTGTATGTCTCTCTAGCCTGTAGGGCTCTGGAGATACAGGGGTCTAAATGATTGCTAATTATATATTTTTTTGCAGGCAAGGCGCCCCCTTGTGTTAAGTGCCTGTAGGCACAAGTCTACTTTGTTTGATTATAAATCCCGCTCTGCAACTACGAGAGACGACCCTGCTCTTATCTTTTGACAGTAAATAACTAAAATGAGTCGGTGCCCAGAACAGACTTAGTATCGCAATCCAATATTGCCTAATTTTAGAACTACCTCATCTCTCACTTCCTTTAGATTTACAGTAAAAAAAAAATCGCTTTATCCAGAGGGCCCATGGCAATGGATCTGGTCACTGGCCACATTATTATACTTTATTTATTTAGTGCCAGCATATTCGGCAGCTTTGAACAATGGGCACGATATAGACAGGGTTACAATACATTGAGACTGAACAACATTTGATAAAACACTCCTCTAGTGAGGAGAATATCCCTCTATTTGCCTTTTAGCATAACATTTTACTTTTATTGTAATGGTTAAAAACCACTCCTTGTACACCTATTTTAAAAACATCCAAATAGACAAAACCATCAGTTCATAAGCAATCTTTTTAGTACATTCATGATCTGATAGTTGTGTCCACCATCTCTATCATTAGCTTATAAACATTGTTGTTTGCTGACTGCGGTTAAATCACTCTAAATTATATATATTCCACCAACAATCAGTCATTATGGGTTAATTCACCAGACCAAAAAAAAGCATCTGACACTTTCAATTGTCTCGTATTCCCTTCAGGTCTCCTTGATTTAGGACCCACGTGCTAGTCCTATAGTCAATATGCCTGATGCCAGCTTGTTCAACAATATATAAGCCACTTCTAACAGGAGACACTAAATTGACCATAATCAGACCAGCAATACATCATTACAGATTAATTCAACAGTCCATGACAGTTTCAGTGGTCTAGTTTTCCTTTCGGGTCTCCTTGATTTGGGACCCGTATGCTAGTCCTATAGTCAATGTGCCTGATGCCAACCTGTTCAACAATATATTGTTTTATTGCTGTGGAACGCTGAGATATACTGTATATGTTGTACATTACATTAAAAATGGGATGGACTGAAGTGGTCGTAGTGGACTTGGAAAAAAATGGGTCACTGATTGTTTGTAGTCGACATTGTGGACCTGGAGGGGTCCATTACATGGGGTTGACAGGGGTGGTGTTTTTGCCAACGGCGGGAGGGCCTTCATGTATTCCTGCACCTGGTCCCTGAAGTTTATTTACACCTCTGGGTCAGGGTAAGAATTTTGAATTTAATTCTGCAGTGGATGTGGAGCCAGTGAAGGGACTCACAGAGGGGAGCGGCAAAGACAGAGCAGTGGGTGAGGTAGATGAGCCTGGCAGAGGCATTCAGAATGGATTGTAGGGGGGCAAGGTGGGAGAGAGGGAGCCCAACTAGAAGATTATTACAATAGCCAACTCAGGAGATTACTAGAGTGTCGATGAGTTGTTTTGTGGTGTCAGCAGTAAGAAATGGCCGAATTCTGGAAATATTTTGCAATTGGTAGCGGCAGGAGGAGGAAAGAGACTGGATGTGAGGGATGAAGGAAAGAGTAGAGTCAAGTGTAACTCAGAGGCAGCGAACCTGGCTTGATGGGGAGATAGTGATACCATCAACCATGATAGAGAAGTCAAGAGGTGGAGAGGCATTAGATGGAGGAATTAGCAGAAGCTCAACTTTGGACATGTTAATCTTTGGGTGGTGAGAGGCCATGCAGGAGTAGATGCCAGATAAACAGTCACTGACTTTGGAAAGAACAGGAGGAGAGAGATCAGGGGTAAAGCGGTAGATCTGAGTATCATCAGCATAGAGATGGTAATTAAAGCCAAAGCTGTTAATGATTTTGCCCAGGGAGGAGGTGCAGATAGAGAAGAGCAGAGGACCAAGGACACAGCCTTGAGGTACACCAACTGATAAAGGCATTGAAGAGGAGGAGTTACCAACAAATGATACAGAGAAAGACCTGTTAGACAGATCAGAGTAAATCCAAGAGTGCAGTGTCACAGAGACCGAGCGAGCTGAGAGTCTGTAGAAGGAGGGGGTGATCGACAGTGTCAAAAACAGCTGAGAGGTCAAGCAGGATGAGAACATAATAGTGGCCTTGGTTTTTAGCCATAAGGATGTCATTGGTGACTTCGGTGGGGGCAATTTCGGTTGAGTGCAGAGGACGGAAGCCTGATTGCAGGGGTCAAGTACTAGGGTATTAGAGGATAGGAAGAGGGAGAGGCGGTTGAAAAATAGTTTTTCCATCCACTATAGCATTAGACCATGTTTCTTGATTTGAAGTAGATGGTTTGGTGACTATTCTCGAAGGATAAACCCTTAGCTCATAATACACTGCACAATCACCCCATTTTCCCTATACACATCGTGGGTATCACTTTGCTCTGTTTTCTATTTCTAGGCACCTTCACGGCTTTCCTATCACTACTTATAAGTTTAAATGTCTTATCTACGGGTGGCTCGGAACTGCCCTGAAGCAATGTGGATAGGGACTCTGTTAATGGAAGACACGAGTGATTCATCACATGCCACTCTTGTATTGATCTATCCTATTAGCCTTCCAGAGTAATGTTTTTTTTCGTAGGTTTCTTGAATTGCGTAAAGAAAATCTTTAGAAAAAGTAAAAATAATTTGATTATCAGGATCAGCTGCAGTGTTAATGATCTGCATCTCTGCCTTACTGAATGCCAGCACATTCTGCTAACCAATATAACAATATATTGAGTTCTTAAATTATGATTTTCTATGCTTCATAGCAATATAGCCATTATTATTCTTTTATTCAGAAAACACTTATGCAATGGAAAATGACACGTATAAATAGATTTTACAATGAACATATTTGTCTTGTTGCTTATTTACTGCACTAATTGGGATTGTTTAATTTAATTTGTTTCTATATATAGCCCAACAAATGAACAAAGAATGCAAACCAATTAATCAAAACAAAAGCACGGTGTCAGATTTACGTCTCATTGTAATGTTTATTCAATAATATTGCATGAAACGTTTCCAGGATATTGATTGTCAACACTGTTTGCTGATACAAGCAGCCATTCTGTAATTAGACACATGCCTTTATAATTTGTTGCTGTGGATTTCCATAATTTGATCACTAGACATAAAGGGGTTATTCAGAAAGCAAGGAAATGTCAGCGAAATTTGTAGTTTGGCACACTTCGGTGCGCTTCAGAAATTCCATTTCGCCGACCCTACGGTGAATTCACTATTCATTGCATGGTCGCTGAAGATGGAGTCGCTGAAGGCCGAGCTGACTGCTGATGAGTGCCGAAGTGATTGACGAATATCCCCAAACTGCAGAAGAAGAAAAAAACAGAACTCTGCGATTTTTCTATTTAAGTGTTTAAATAAAAATGCATTAATATGTGTGTAAATAATACAAAAGGTCCTTTAACCACTTGGCTGCTAAGGACGCGCTCAGTGCGTCCAGCCAAGTGGTTCTACTGTGCTATGGACGCGGTGCGCCGAGCGCGTCCTAGCACAGGAGGCAGCGATCGGCTGGTATTTTTGCCGATATCTGCAGCACCCCCGGTGCGGGCTGACATTGTGGATGTCAGCCCTGCCTCCGGGGCTCCAGCGGGCAGGAATAGCGTCATTGTGCAAGGTGCAATGACGTCTATTACAGGCACCCCCCTCCGCCAGTGCAGGGAAGGTGCCTGAAGGGGAGGGGGGACCTCTCTCCCTCCGCATACGTACAGGGCACAGGAAAATGGCAGGCACCGCTTTGAAGGCCACAGCCTGCCCTTCCAAGCGGTGGCTGTCTTTAACCCCTTGGGGGCTGGATCGCAATTCGGCACCAATAGGTGCCAGATCGTGGTCCCTTCCCTGAGCTGGCCAACATCTTGGATGTCGGCCAAGCTTCCGGGATCTCCCTCTGACGACTGGCATCATCGTGCATAGCGCGATGATGTCGGTTCTGGAGTTGACCTCTAGCTGCCACCTATGGTGGAGATAGGGGGTTCATTGGAACCCACTATCTCCCGATCCGTGGCAGCTAGGGGTTAATGTTTGGTATCATTGGAACGGCCATAGCAATAAAACGATAAAAAGGCTTTTTGATGAAAAGAATAAAAGAAATAGAAACGATAATATTGTTTTACATTGAATCCTATGGGATTCGACTGATTAAACCTGTCAAACTGAATCACTGAAAATCTGAGCATTTCACTGCCACTTCGGTGCAGTTCGGCATTCTCTGTGTACAGTATATACAGTTGTGTTCAAAATTATTCAACCCTCAATGCTATAAAGGGTTTTAGGGAATTTAGTGTACATTTGTAATTGTATTCAGAATGAAATCCTACAAGGACTTTTTAAAGAACCATATGCAACTAAAATGACATCAATTGGTTTTGTAATACAGTAGTAAATGTTTCTTTTGTGAATTCTTCATTGACACAATTATTCAACCCCTTAAAGACTACCACTCTGAAGAACAGAGGTTCATTCAAGTGTTTTCAATCAGGTATTGAAAACACCTGTGGATGTCACGGACCTGCAATAAAGCATAATAAGCACCAATTAGGCAGCTATAAAATGACTGTGATACTCAGCTCCTTCTAGACATTTACTGGTGTGGTTACAAACATGGTGAAGTCAAGAGAATGGTCCAGGAAGACAAGAGAAGAGGTGATTACTCTTCACAGGAAGGGCAATGGCTATAAGAAGATTGCAAAGATGTTAAACATACCAAGAGAGACCATAGGAAGCATCATTCGCAAATTCGAGGCAAAGGGCACTGTTGAAACGCTACCTGGTCGTGGCAGAAAGAAGATGCTGACTTCGACTGCTGTGCGCTACCTGAAGCGTAGAGTGGAGAAAAGTCCCCGTGTGACTGCTGAGGAACTGAGAAAAGATTTGTCAGATGTGGGTACTGAAGTTTCAGCTCAGACAATACGGCGCACACTGCGTAATGAAGGCCTCCATGCCAAAGCTCCCAGGCGCACCCCCTTGCTGTCTCCAAAGAATAAGAAGAGTCGACTGCAGTATGCCAAAAGTCATGTGGACAAACCACAGAAGTTTTGGGATAGTGTTCTGTGGACTGATGAAACAAAATTAGAACTGTTTGGGCTCATGGATCAACGCTATGTTTGGAGGAGGAAGAACAAGGCCTATGAAGAAAAGAACACCTTGACTACTGTGAAGCATGGCGGGGGATCAATCATGCTTTGGGGCTGTTTTGCTTCTGCAGGTACAGGGAAGCTTCAACGTGTGCAAGGTACCATGAATTCTCTTCAGTACAAGGAGATATTGGATGACAATGTGATGCAGTCCGTCACAAACCTGAGGCTTGGGAGACGTTGGACCTTTCAACAGGACAATGATCCCAAGCATACCTCCAAGTCCACTAGAGCATGGTTGCAGATTAAAGGCTGGAACATTTTGGAGTGGCCATCGCAGTCACCTGACTTAAATCTGATTGAGAACCTCTGGTGGGACTTAAAGAAAGCAGTTGCAGTGCGCAAGCCTAAGAATGTGACTGAACTGGAGGCTTTTGCCCATGACGAATGGGCGAAGATACCCGTAGATCGCTGCAAGACACTTGTGTCAAGCTATGCTTCACGTTTAAAAGCTGTTATAACTGTAAAAGGATGTTGTAATAAGTACTAAGATTGAATGTCACTTGGGGGTTGAATAAAACTGGTAATGATGTGAGCACAGAAAAGACATTTGTGGTTATTTCATTATAAATGTTATGTTATATTTGTCTGACCTACACGTGCCTCTTTGATTTAATTGTAAGCAAGATGACTGAATGATCAAAATCAATGTCAAACTGGCCAAAACACTCAATTTCAGTGGGGGTTGAATAATTTTGAACACAACTGTATATATATATATATATAACTATAGCAGGGGAATAAAGAACCACCAGCAGGTTATCAAAATCATCTGAGATGACATCTCCACCATGAAACAGCATACACACAACAAACAAATAATACAGTATTTACATAAAATATTATTATATTATCAAAATAAAAACAGGATCCAGAAATCCACTAATTAATATTTAAGAAATACAAGTTTTATATATCATTATGGATGCTTTCCTGTGTGAAATAAAATTATCATTAATTTCACGCCTCCCATGCATCATTTTGACTTTTTTTTTTGAGAAAGGATTTTACCAGGAAGGATACATTGAGATTTCTCTCGTTTTCAAGTATGTCCTGGGTTGCGAGTCTGTACCGTTAGGTGTCTTGCCCAAGGACATTTACTGGAGAGGAGCTCTTGTCAGGATCGAACCGATGTCTCCACAGGCTTTCTCCAAGCAGAGCAGTGATGTTACCTCTACTCCACCCAGGGAATTTATAGGAAGTGTACTCATAATTATTGTTAACCTACTTTTCTATAATTTTTCACAGTAATTGAATTTTGTAGGTTTCTTTATTAAAAAAATAATTGACACAGAGGATGCTGATGTATGGCAGATTAACAAAGGGGAGGCCATTTCTCTATTCTCCTGTTTCTTATCTTCCTTGTTCTGGAGCTATATTCCACCTCTGGTGTGAATTTAACAAAACCTGTTCTAAACTAGGGATGAGCGTTCGGTTCGGATCTGTTCGGAGTTCAAATCGAACATCGGCTGTTCTCGAACTTCGAACTTTTTTGGGACGTTCGCCAAAAGTTCGAAAAAAATATAAATTTTGAAAAAAGTATAAAAAATGCTTAAGAAAATACTAAAAAATCTAGAAATAAAGAGACTCTTTACTGCAGAATATTATAAGCAACGGTTTATTAGATATTGAATTAAAACGGGAATATTTTTAACATTGAAGCCTCTGGGATAAAACATTCTTGTTACTAAAACATCAGGCAGACACGGCCCTCTAATCAGGCACTGTAGAGGGCAGCCTGCCGGGGCCTCCCAAGGATCCCCTTGAGGAGCATGTGGCCGCCGGATGACAGAGCTGCGACTGTGCGGGCTAGCTACCCGGGTGCATGTGGCAGAGACAGGCAGCGTAGGGAGGGAGCCACTTCACCTGTGGCCACGGCAGACCCCCCCCCCACAACCAGGATCCAGGGAGCCCCCACTGACCACCAGGCTAAGGTAAGGAGACACATTTCTAAAAAAAAATCCAAGCACATTTTTAAATGTCCCCGGGAACATAAAATAAAACTTTTTTTTTCTTTCTCTACCTGGCTGAATGTATTTAATTATATATATTAGATACATTCAGCCAGGTAGAAGGGGGTGGCATATGGGCTGCGCAGGGTCTCAGGCAGTGTTTTTTTGTGTGTATATTTCTTAGCAAATTTATAGGGGAAGGTAAGGGCAGGTATGATAGATAGATATATATATTATATATATATTATATAGGATATATATAAATTCTTATAAATATATACATCCAGACTTGTATTACACACACATTTTGGCAACTAATTGCCCCCCCCCCATTTGGCTGATCCCTCCAGAAGAAATGTTGAACCCGATAGAGCAGAGAATAATATACTGTATATATTCTCTGCTCTGTCGGGTTCAACATTTCTTCTGGTGTGATCAGCCAAATGGGGGGGGGGCGCATTTAGTTGAGATTGTCCACATGTCACCCCCCATGTGCGTACAGTTGTGTTCAAAATGATTCAACCCCCACTGAAATTGAGTGTTTTGGCCAGTTTGACATTGATTTTGATCATTCAGTCATCTTGCTTACAATTAAATCAAAGAGGCACGTGTAGGTCAGACAAATATAACATAACATTTATAATGAAATAACCACAAATGTCTTTTCAGTGCTCACATCATTATCAGTTTTATTCAACCCCCAAGTGACATTCAATCTTAGTACGTAGTACAACATCCTTTTACAGTTATAACAGCTTTTAAACGTGAAGCATAGCTTGGCACAAGTGTCTTGCAGCGATCTACAGGTATCTTCGCCCATTCGTCATGGGCAAAAGCCTCCAGTTCAGTCACATTCTTAGGCTTGCGCACTGCAACTGCTTTCTTTAAGTCTCACCAGAGGTTCTCAATCGGATTTAAGTCAGGTGACTGCGATGGCCACTCCAAAATGTTCCAGCCTTTAATCTGCAACCATGCTCTAGTGGACTTGGAGGTATGCTTGGGATCATTGTCCTGTTGAAAGGTCCAACGTCTCCCAAGCCTCAGGTTTGTGACGGATTGCATCACATTGTCATCCAATATCTCCTGGTACTGAAGAGAATTCATGGTACCTTGCACACGCTGAAGCTTTCCTGTACCTGCAGGAGCAAAACAGCCCCAAAGCATGATTGACCCCCCGCCATGCTTCACAGTAGGCAAGGTGTTCTTTTCTTCATAGGCCTTGTTCTTCCTCCTCCAAACATAGCGTTGATCCATGGGCCCAAACAGTTCTAATTTTGTTTCATCAGTCCACAGAACACTATCCCAAACCTTCTGTGGTTTGTCCTCATGACTTTTGGCATACTGCAGTCGACTCTTCTTATTCTTTGGAGACAGCAAGGGGGTGCGCCTGGGAGTTCTGGCATGGAGGCCTTCACTACGCAGTGTGCGCCGTATTGTCTGAGCTGAAACTTCAGCACCCACATCTGACAAATCTTTTCTCAGTTCCTCAGCAGTCACACGGGGACTTTTCTCCACTCTACGCTTCAGGTAGCGCACAGCAGTCGAAGTCAGCATCTTCTTTCTGCCACGACCAGGTAGCGTTTCAACAGTGCCCATTGCATTGAATTTGCGAATGATGCTTCCTATGGTCTCTCTTGGTATGTTTAACATCTTTGCAATCTTCTTATAGCCATTGCCCTTCCTGTGAAGAGTAATCACCTCTTCTCTTGTCTTCCTGGACCATTCTCTTGACTTCACCATGTTTGTAACCACACCAGTAAATGTCTAGAAGGAGCTGAGTATCACAGTCATTTTAAAGCTGTCAGGTTTAATACCTTGCAGGTACTTGCCTTTCAGGTTATGAGCCCAATATGCAGGTCTCGGGGATGCACACAGTTCGTGGGAGAGGAGAATCACACAGGAGGGCTGTGGGACAGGACACACTGGAACTCACAGGTTGGCTGAGGGTGATGGGGAAAGCAATCCTTGAGTCCAGGTGCGAGGGTAGCTGCTCTAGGGAGAGCACGTTGGGAAGGGTCTGTGCTCCTGGGAGAGCACGGTGGGATTAGCAGGGGGAAACACGAGGAGTGGATAGGGAAAGCAGGTTTCTGGAGCTTGATGTTTGCAGGTCTTGTTCATAGGAACAGGAGACAACAATGAAGCATTGGGCCAAGGGTGTGTGGAGCCTTTATTGATTAGGCACAGGGGTGTGTCATGTGACCTGTGGTGTGTGTGTGGTTTTTTAACTGTTTATTAGCTGGTTCACAGCAGAAGGGCAGCACCTTTCATGCAGCTGCCACTTGCATGGATTCACGCAGGAACGGACAGGTACGATCCTGACAAAAGCTGCCTAATTGGTGCTTATTATACTTTATTGCTGCTCCGTGACATCCACAGGAGTTTTCAATACCTGATTGAAAACACTTGAATGAACCTCTGTTCTTCAGAGTGGTAGTCTTTAAGGGGTTGAATAATTGTGTCAATGAAGAATTCACAAAAGAAACATTTACTACTGTATTACAAAACCAATTGATGTAATTTTAGTTGCATATGGTTCTTTAAAAAGTCCTTGTAGGATTTCATTCTGATACAATTACAAATGTACACTAAATTCCCTAAAACCCTTTACAGCATTGGGGGTTGAATAATTTTGAACACAACTGTATGTGTATATATGTGGTCTGAGGTCTGTGGGTGGGTGTATATATATATCTGCGTGTTGATATAGAAGTATATATAGGTCTGCGTGTTGATATATATGTATATGTCTGTGTGTGGTATCAATGCATCCCTACTCTATACACAGCGCTCCGTGTCCCTATAATATATATGATCAGGGGGTTACCTATTTTTATATTTTTATTTTTTATCCTATTAAAGTAACAGTAATTTTTGATGTATTTTATTCAGCAGAAACTTTTTTTGCCTATATAACATGTGCTTTGTGAAAATAAAACGGTTTTGTTTGTATATTTTAATTTAGTTAGTGGATTCCTGTCCAGTACATTGAGAAGCAAACGTAATGCAGTGTAGACAACAAAATGTTTGCTTCTCTTCGCTACGCTATGCGTCACTACACGCTCAGTGTGTCTCAGCCTTTATTCCCGCATCACTAGCTTACCGAATCAGTTTGTATACTTGTTACTGACCCTGCTTGTTCTGAGGACCCGATCTGTTGCCGACTTTGTGTATTACCTGCCTGTTCTGTTTGCTTCCTGTTGCTACTGGTGTGCGTTGATTCTCACCATATACAGTAGCGCAGTACAAGTGCCTAAACATTGCTGACCCGGTTTTGTTATAGCTGCTGATGTAACTGAATAGATCGGGGATCTCTTCTGCATTACCAAAACCTCCACCACTGCACTCTTCCACAATACCTCAGAGGGGTTACGGTGTGAAGGCACTTGCTATCACCAAAGGTAAAATATTTGGGTCTGCTGCACATTTCTTAAAGAACTCCCAGACAGCAGACTTCCTGTACATGTGCTTTGAGACAACAGCGCTATGCACCTGAGCAGCTGTGACTTCTGATGCCTTGGACTGGCTATGGTTGCTCATAGAGGACGTTGTGCCTCGTGTTTGTTGTGCCTCCTCCTCCCCCTCACTTGACTCCTCTGTTCGATCAGGCACCCAGGTGGAGTCAGTGACCTCATCATCATCATCACCCCCTATCTCCTTGTCACTGGAGCCAACTTGGCTCTGGCAGTATGCTGCAGCTGCTGGGGCAACATGAGTGCCAGTTATTTGTGGGTCACTGGCACCCCCTCCCTCTAGGTTTATTATACTCCCTTCCTCAACCTCATAGTTTGAATCAGAGCACTGTAGTTGCTGCGCATCCTCAAGCAGCATGTCACTGTCATTGTAGTCAAACAATTCAGCTGACTCCTCCATGTATGTTCTGCTCTTTTCCATCTCCCCCCTACAATCCATCCTGAACGCCTCCGCCAGGCTAATTCACCTCACCCACCGCTCTGTCTCTGCCGCTCCCCTCTGCGAGTCCCTTCACTGGCTCCACATCCACTGCAGAATTAAGTACAAAATCCTTATCCTTACCTACAAAACCCTCACTAACTCAGCTCCCCACTACCTGTCCTCACTAATCACCCCAGCCCGCTCCCTAAGGTCAAACAGTGACCTGCACCTAGCTTCTCCCCGCATCACCTCTTCCCATGATAGACTGCAGGATTTCTCACGCGCAGCCCCCACTCTCTGGAACGCTCTCCCTCGTACTGTCAGACTTTCCCCTAACTTCTCTTCCTTCAAACGCTCCCTTAAAACGTTCCTATTTAGGGAAGCCTACCACCCAACTCACTGACGCAACCATCAATCACTCTCACCTTACAGTCCTCTCCTCCTGTTTCCAACCCCAACCCTCCTAGATTATGAGGGAATAGGGCCCTCATCTCCTCCTGTACTGTTTGTCAAATGTTGTTCAATGTATTGTAACCCTGTCTATACTGTGCCTATTGTACAGCGCTGCGGAATATGCTGGCGCTTTATAAATAAAGAATAATAATAATAATAATAATAATATGTTGGTGAGGCTACAGTAGGAGTACCTGTGGACATGGAGGCTGCATTAGATGCTTTGGCAGCTGAGGTGGTCTGTAAACCACTACAAGCCTGGCTGGCAGAGGACTCGGAGGATGAGGATGGCCTGATTAGCCAATCCACCAAATTCTCTGTATGTTGCTGCTGCTTAAGATGGCCAGCACCAGTTAGAAAGGACAAGCGTGTCCCTGCAGAGGGTGCACCACATCCACCACGACCAGAGGCACAGCCTCCCGACACAGAGGCTGCTTGCCCTCTTATCTGTGTCTGGGAGCGTCTGCTTGTCCTTTTTGGTCTTTCTGACATTGTGAGTGATATATAGATTAAAGATATACAGAACTCTGATTCAACTCTGTTATACAAAATTGGAGATATGCAGAACTCCGATTCAACTGTGTTATCTAGATTAAAGATTTCCAGAACTCTGGTATAACTCAGTGAGACACCCTGATAGCTGGCAGCGAGTGACAAGACACAGATTAAAATTCACCAAAATCTGCTACAAGTCTGTGAGACCCCCTGATAGCTGGCAACAGTGACAAGACACAGATTACAATTCCCAGAAACCTCCTATAAATCAGTGAGACCCCCTGATGGGTGGCAGTGACAAGACACAAATTACAATTCCCAGGAACCTCCTATAAATCAGTGAGACCCCCTGATGGGTGGCAGTGACAAGACACAGATTACAATTCCCAGAAACCTCCTATAAATCAGTGAGACCCCCTGATGGGTGGCAGTGACAAGACACAGATTACAATTCCCAGGAACCTCCTATAAATCAGTGAGACCCCCTAATGGGTGGCAGTGACAAGACACAAATTACAATTCCCAGGAACCTCCTATAAATCATTGAGACCCCCTGATGGGTGGCAGTGACAAGACACAGATTACAATTCCCAGGAACCTCCTATAAATCAGTGAGACCCCCTGATGGGTGGCAGTGACAAGACACAGATTACAATTCCCAGGAACCTCCTATAAATCAGTGAGACCCCCTAATGGGTGGCAGTGACAAGACACAAATTACAATTCCCAGGAACCTCCTATAAATCAGTGAGACCCCCTGATGGGTGGCAGTGACAAGACACAAATTACAATTCCCAGATATCTGCTAGAAGTGAGACCCCCCAAATAGCTGCTGGCACTGAGAAGACACACTAACAGAACAATCTCCTCTCAAAAAACACGTGCTGGGGCTGCGAGGGACGCCTTATATAGTGTGCTGTGGGACTTAGCTCTGTGAGCCCATGATTCGGCAAAATTTGCCCAATCAGGACTCTGAACCGTGATTGGCAAAGTCTTGCACCTGTCTTGCACCTGACCTGTGGTTAGGTGCAAGGCTGTAGCCAATTACAAGCTTCAGGCCAGTGGAAAAGTGCATTGTGGTCCATTGTGGTGCATTGTGGGCGAACATGTGGCGAACACGCGGAAATGTTGGTAGTTCGCGAACAGGCGATGTTCGAATCGAAACTCTGAACCGATCGAACCGAACAGCTCATCCCTAATTCATACTCATCTCTCATCCCACGGCAAGAACGGCAGCTCGTTCCGCTGCTTCTGCCCGCCAGGTGCAGAGAGAGACTGGGGGAAAAAAGTCCCCAGTCGCCCTCTGCTATCACTGCGCCGACCTGCAGGATCTCACAAAAGAAGAGATCTTGCAGGTCATATGATCAGCAGTCAAAGCTCAAGGGAGTTCTATGGACTCCCTAGAGGGGATGTACGCAGCGGCACTTAGCGCTGCCTTGAGCATCCTGAGGCTTAGTGCGGCATAAGGCTAGGGTCAGATGAGCGCATTTTGTACGGACTGTGCGTCCGTGCAGTACGGACGTACTTTCTGACTGACGACAAGGTAGTGGCCACACAGTCCGTTTTTTTCACTGACGTATTATTTGACTGCTGTAGCAGGGAAAATAAATTACAATGAAAGAACATTCTGTCCGTCAAAAATGCTGGACGTATAAATGCAGTCCGTCTGACCTTGTTGCATCACTCACACACAAAGCTATGCGGACGTTGTGGACGTGGCGCACTCCGCACGTCCGTTCTAGCAGTATTACGTTCTTGCCTAACCTGCATCTGTTTGCAGCGTCAGTCAGCCCCCGCACTTCTGTGCGGACATACTTCGTGTGTGGGGCTCCATTTAACACAATTGTATGCTATCACGGACGTACTTATGTGCGGCAACACGGACGTTAACACTGCGTTCGTCTGACCCCAGCCTTACAGGACAGGCTGCTGAATCAGCACCAGCCCCGTATTATGGAGCAGGCAGGTGCAGGTTTTCTTCCTTGGCGCCCCCATTTTAGTGGGTAGAATGTAATATTGCCCCTTAAAGGCTCTATTAACTGCTTCGCCCAAAAGCGCACGCGCAGCGCTATTTTTTTTCCGCGCAGTGTTAAACGTTAACGTGCGTATATTAACGCTGGTATTACATTGTGATCCGTCAAAAAATAACGCATGTAAAAAAGACACGCAAAAACGCGTGCACATTAACGTTGCGCGCAGAAATCGGTGGGCGAACTGTTTTTTCACGCGATTCAGCCAATCTGAATTAAGAACCACAATTGTCTCCAGTTCAGTTTTTGCGCCTGTCAAAATCAATCTGAGTATATATGCTGCAACAATAATAAAAACACGCACAACTTATCAATTTTATTGTTTGGGTATGCGTAGAATGTGTAACTACGTATACTGTGCTGTATTTTTTTTTCGGGCTGGTTTATTTTGTTTCGGCCAGGACGTTCAGATTTGCCATTAACACCAGCTTTTAAAAGGCGTTAAAATTATGCGCGCAAACGTTGCCTGTTAAAATTTGCGCATAGATTGTAATACCATCCGCGTACCAGTGCACAAGCGCATTTGCTATATCAATGTTAAGTATAGGACGCGCAAAGTATATTACGCTCGCAAAGGGTTCGCGCAGGTTCACCAGCGGTAGACGTTAACGCGCATTTTTTGTGCGGACATTGTAATACGACGTTCTGCGCAAAGGGTTTTTACCCTTGCGTTAATGCGTTTTTGCGCACGCGTTAACGTTTGCACAAAGTATTTAATAGAGCCCTAAGTCTATGGAGTTGGTAGGTTTACAACAGCTTTGGTTAACTTTACACCAGAGTTGGAATACAACCTTTGGTCTTTCTAAACCTTACCTGCCTCCATGTCTCCCTTTTTTCCCCACTCTATTCCATTATTCTCTCCCTACTTTCACTCACTTCTTCCCAAATCGCATCCCCTCCTTTCCTTTTCCCCCTCTTTTTTTCCCCTTTCTTTTGATGTATACCTATTGGCCTGATTGCCAGCTATTACAATGCTGCCTCTGATGAAAATGTAATGATCTTTTTGTGACTTATTTGGAGTATGATCTTCCTTTGCACTATTATTGTATCCAGCCCAAATTGTGTAGTTTTCTTCACCTTTTTTGTTCATAATAAAAATGTCAAATTTTAAAAATAAATAAAATTAATAAATTAAAACAAATTAATTAATAAATATTAATTAATCTAAAATTATTAATAAAAATCATGAGTGCATATAATCTGATGTGCCCTTTTGGTGCATATTAAATACAGCTAGATATACAGTGGCAAGAAAAAGTATGTGAACCCTATGGGATTACATGGAGTTTTGCATGAATTGGTCATAAAATGTGCTCTGATCTTCATCTAAGTCAGAACAATTTGAAAAACAGTCTGCTTAAAATAATACAACACAAACATTATATGTTTTCATGTTTTTATTGAACAGAACATGTAAACATTCACAGTGCAGGGTGGAAAAAGTATGTGAACCTTTGGACTTAATAACTGGTTGACCCTCATTTGGCAGCAATAACCTCAACCAAACATTTCCTGTAGTTGCAGATCAGACCTGCACAACGATCTGGAGTAATTTTGGACCACTCCTCTTCACAAAACTGTTTCAGTGTAGCAATATTCTTGGGATGTCTGGTGTGAATCGCTCTCTTAAGGTCATGCCACAGCATTTCAATCGGGTTGAGGTCGGGACTCTGACTGTGCCACTCCAGAAGGCGTATTTTGTTTTGTTGAAGCCATTCTTTTGTTGAATTACTTGTGTGCTTTGAGTCCTTGTCCTGTTGCATCACCCATCCTCTGCAGAGCTTCAGTTGGCGGACAGATGGTCTTACGTTTTCCTGCAAAATGTCTTGATAAACTCTGGAATTCATTTTTCCATCAATGACAACAATCCATCCAGGCCCTGAGGCAGCAAAGCAGCCCCAAACCATGATGCTCCCTCCACAATGTTTTACAGTGGGGATGAGGTTTTGATGTTGGTGTGCTGTGCCTCTTTTCTCCACACATAGTGTTGTGTGTTTTTTCCAAACAACTCAATTTTGGTTTCATCTGTCCACAGAATATTTTGCCAGTAGTGATGTGGTACATCCAGGTGCTCTTTTGCAAACTTCAAACGTGCTGCAATATTCTTTTTGGACAGCAATGGCTTCCTCCGTGGTGTCCTCCCATGTACTCCATTCTTGTTTAATGTTTTCCTTATTGTAGATGTGTCAACAAATGTTTTAGCATGTGCCAGAGATTTCTGTAAGTCTTTAGCTGACACTCTAGGATTCTTCTTTACCTCATTAAGCATTCTGCGCTGTGCTCTTGCAGTCATCTTTACAGGATGACCACGCCTAGGGAGAGTAGCAACAGTGCTGAACTTTCTCCATTTGTAGACCGTCTGTCTTACCGTGGACACATGAACATCAAGGCTTTTGGAGATACTTTTGTAACCCTTTCCAGCTTCATGCAAGTCAACAATTCTTGATCGTAGGTCTTCTGAGAGCTCTTTTCTGTGAGGCATGGTTCACATCAGGCAGTGCTTCTTGAAACCAGTAAACCCAAAACTGGTGTGTGGTTTTAAAGGGCAGGACAGCTTTCAGCAACACATCCAATAATATCACACTGATTGAACTCAAGGTTGCTAATTGCTCCAATTAGCTCTTGGAGAAGTCATTAGGCTAGGGGTTCACATACTTTTTCCACCCTGCACTGTGAATGTTTACGTGTTATGTTCAATAAACACATGAAAACATATAATGTTTTTGTTGTATTATTTTAAGCAGACTGTGTTTTTCAAATTGTTGTGACTTAGATGAAGATCAGAGCACATTTTATGACCAATTCATGCAAAACTCCAGTAATTCCAAAGGGTTCACATACTTTTTCTTGCCACTGTAAAAAAAAAAACATGTTTATGTGAACAGGCACCAGCACTAGTGGTATGCCCCTTCGTAAGTTCCCATTCATGTCTCAAAAAGTTTTAGCTCAATGGTACCATTATAGAGAAGGCGATACTATATGCAAATCAGGCTGCTATCACTTAAAAAGATCTGCCAGAACTGAAATGACAAAGAAGGATGGTGATATATAATATAATAAGACCTATGCAGGTGTAAGGGGTTCATTTACACTTTATTATAAATACAAAATACAAAAAAAACTATGTGTAATATCCAAGACCCTTATTCCAGTTTGAGATATGATTTCTGAGCAATGCAATAGGGGCCCTGTTTTAACGAGTCTCTTCCTGCTGTTGCTACATTTTTTCAGTGTTTTCAACATCTTCCAGTAAGCTCTACCCTGACCAGGAAGATACTCACCTTCCTTTATTTTTCTAGAACTTAAATGCATTATTTTTATCAGGTACATGCAGTCAGGGGCGGCAGGTGAGGCAGGGCCTTATCTGCCATAATTCCATTAAGTGGTGACTGTAAATTTGTAAAATTAAACCTGCTGCTGATATTTTAAAAAAAAATTCACATACTCACCTGCTCCTTCGCTTTTTTCTTAGTTTGCCAGCTGTGTGTGAATCATCACGCGGCAGCCTGCTCTGAGCCTACTCAATTTGCGTAGCTGAACGTTATGCTAATCGCGTAGCTCAAGCTGGCCGAATAGATTCAGACTGAAGTCTGCAGTGCACGTCTGGCGCTGCCTACTTCCTGAATCTATGCTCTTCAGTGCCTCAGAGAGCCACCGAGAGCAATTGAATTGCTTGGATCAATGTGAAAGCACAAGTGATCTCAAGCAATTCAAAATATGCCTCCATGGGAGGCAGGCATCCCATGTATTTATTAATGCAGAACAGTCATGTGACTGTCCTCGTCAGTCATGGGGGCGTGCCGCGGGGCTGTGTGCCTGGAGGCACATCTTGGAGACCCCTGAGAGCAGCAAGAAGATCCTGGGGAGCCCTGAGAGCAGCAAGATCCTGGGGAGCCCTGAGAGCAGCAAGATCCTGGGGAGCACTGACAACAGCCAGATCATAGTAAGCACCGACAGCAGACAGTTTCTGAGGAGTCCTGAGAGCAGCCAGATCCTGGGGAGCACTGAACAGCCAGTTCCTGGGGAGCACTGAGAGCAGCCAGATATTGGGGAGCACTGAGAGCAGCCCGATCCTGGAGATCACTGAGAGCAGCCAGTTCCTGGGAAGCACTGAGAGCAATCAGGTCCTGGGGAGCACTGAGAGCAGCCAGATCCTGGGGATACTAGCCAGAGCCTCACCAGCCAGTGACCTCACCACACATCACTGCTTTTTGTAGTATCAGTTCAATGTAGTCCCCCATAAATAACAATTATTAGATGTTCTAAAGTGTGCCCTACATATTTAGGGCTTTCAAATTGAGGAATGTTTAGATATAATGTCAATATCATCTTATGTAACATATTATTGTTGTGGTGTCTATGGACTGAACAGCATTTTTTAAAAGCAGCATTTTGCAGTCCTCATTATGTCTGGCCCCTAAAAAACGTTTAAATAAGTAAATAGGGGACCTAGACAATCCATGCAAAACCTTCTTTTCTTCCGTTTCAGCTGCGTTTTAAGGGCAGTAGTAAAATTTGGTCAAAGCAGGAACCAATTCTTAAAGGATTCCTAGGGGTTTCCTCGAGAGGACATGAAAACAGAAGGAATTATGTAAACTGCAATTTTGCTGCATGTTTCATTACATAATTCCTGCAGGAAATGTCTTAAATGTCAGCTTCTTGGCTCTTTTACTGTTAATTTCCTTCAACTTCCCCGAGGGATTCTTCACGCTGGGTGGTATACTCTTGTTGATCATATTTTATGAATAATGTTTTGGTTTTATTATATTCCATCGCAATTTACTAATTTGGTTTTGTTACATTTGACTATGTTTCCATTTAGTCAAATCCAATAATTTATTTAAAAAAAATTACATTGTTATGCTTTCATACTTGCCTTTAGACACAAGCATTATTTTTGCATCAGTTTAAGATTTATTATATCCCTTTGCATACAAATCAAATTACCATTTTATACAAGCTATAGATATTTAAATTAAATAATATATAATAATTTTAAATAAAATATATAAATTAAACAATATCACTTACATGTCAGTGTCTACTGTATAGTATAAACCTCGAAGGGAAGTCAAATTGAAATCTTCCATAAACAGATACTTTGCTGTGACTTAAAAGGATGAGACTTATCGCCTCAAAAGGATTTAAGTACTGTTATTTTATAGAAAATACATGATAATGCTTTTAAAAGCATAGGCAGATGGTTTAAAGCACTCTACCTTCATGGTGCAGCACCACAGGAGACAGGAGTCAATTCACATTTTTACCTGGTCCTGCTGGCCCAGAAATCTAACCCCCTTTCCCATAGAGGATACAAGGGCTGAAGGATATTGGATATAAGGAACATGGATAGTGATGACTGACAGCAGTGGGAGGATCATTCCAAACTCTTTGGCTCAGTGTTGCACAAGGAGCAGGGATCCAAGACACTCCAAGAGGATCTGGTCAAGTTGGCACCTACTATCACCAGTGGTGGCAGTGTGTGCCCACGCAGTCAACCTTATTTGCCACAGTTGGCGTACTTGCTTTGGCAAGCTCTGGCCAGCCTGATTACTCATGAGCCTTGGACAGGTTGTTGTAAAATAACAGTCAATGACCTCCACACCACTGAAAATCGTCTGATTGCTAAATTTGTGCTGGTGGCCTGTTGAGTCCTTACACATCACTGGCATCAGAACACCTTACCTATATACCTGGAGCTGCGAAATATTGTAACAGAAGCTCACAATATGAAAGGGCTCACAGCCCAACTCCATGATACTACCACAGGCATTGTTAGAGATTATTGACTTCTTTAATAGGTCAGGGATATATTAATTATGACGTATATTTTTCTTATTGTAGATGTATATAGATATATATATATTATTGACAGTGCCTCCAATACCAGTGGTATAAATTGGTATTTAACCCCTAAAATAGGGATTATTTTATAACCAATCAATGAATATACGTTTTAACAAATATATGGCGCGTTATCCCGAGTTCTTTTGATGCTATCTAGATATTTTTAAACACAATAAAATCAATAAAGATGATATGAGACTGCGTAACGGTAAAACAATTCAAACCAAAATTTATTCACACGTCAAGTTTCATACAATCATATGTTATCAACGGATTAGCAAAATACAATTTCCCAAGTGATTATAGATCGTGATTAGTAGCGATACTGCGACACCCAATAATCGAATGGACAAATATTTTAGGTTTATAGACCGCACCACAGATATGCACGCCTCAGTTCTTAAACACCAGGCTCTAGTCTATTCACTTAAACCTTTTCCCCTTATAAACCAATCCTCCACCTGGCTAAAATAAACACTCAGTTACTGGGCATCACCTGCAGCACAATTTATTATTGTGGGGGCCTATTCACTAAATGCAACTTCCTTCAGGGAGATACATAACACACTCGATAGGGAGACTATCTCTTCCACAGATCAATCACAGCACTTCATTCGATATACGTTAACCCAACGCTTCTTAATGACTTACAGTACATGCATTCAATCGAAAGGGCTGCAAGATGGATATGGAAAGAGTTATGCTAGTTTACGAATGGGGCGGACGGCACTTGACATATAAAAGCTATTTCACGGTCCCAGCGTATCTCACTATAGGTATATAATAGATTTTTTTTTTAGATGTCCACAACCAGTATTCTTGGAATATAAATAATTTCACTAAATTATGGCTCAAGTATTCAGCCGGTAATAGTTTCTCCCTTAGCGGTCCTCTGCAGGGGACTGGAAGGTTGAATTACTATTCTGATTATTAGGCTCAAACAGCAAAATAATTCATTTATATTCCTTTAGTTTGTGATGGACATCTAAAGTCAGGACTATGCAATTAGAAAATAGATATCAAGTTATTCAGGTATACTTTACCATCTGGTTAGTGAAGATAGAGTGGTGGAAGATTAGGGTGTGGTCGCGTCTTAAAGGGGGGGCCGATGATAATTGCCTTTCTCCCCTCCAAGCGTCCCTCAGGTCTCTCCCCAAGCTTTTCTCAGTGTGTGGTTCCTTCTGCTCTGGATTGTCCCCCTTATATAGTGGTCTTCCGCCCAGTTTTAGATCTAGCCCATCACTATGTGGCCTCATTTGATTGGAGGATATATCTATTCATCAACTCCAGGGGTCTGTCCAGGTGTTATATTACCTGGCCAGCAGATGGCGCTCTCAGATCATCCATCAACCTTCTGCAGGAATTAATTTATGTATTTGGCCAATCTTTTACTGGTTTGGGGTCTTTTATTCCTATATCCCGGGACTCCATCGATTGTGTTAACAAATCAAAATTTATTTCTATTGTGGCATCGCCGGCATACTTCGCCACGGCGTGTGTGCATCTCATCCCCCTTTACTTATATCCACAGGGATGTGTATGTGAGGGGACATACATTCATTCATTCGTGGTATCGTCTTTAACATTCACACTTTACCTGACTTAATCGGCTTCATGCGGGTTAGTACACCAGACATTTGTAATAATCAACTGAATGTGGTAGGGCCTCTGTTTTTATAAGATGCCAAGGTTATCTATTCTAACTGACCACATAAATTAAATATTCAAATACCATATAGTGTTAGATCATATCGCCGAATAGCATAGCATTACAAGCTGGTTTATCCAAGCCATTTAACCTTCTTTGGGTTTTTTTTTTCTTTATTGGGCAACCCATTGTTCCATGTTTACGTGGCTTTCAGAGTTTCGATCTGACAAAATAAACACAATACTGAGATATCTATCTTAGTTGTCATTGTGTTCCCTTACTTTTAAACCATTTGATCTAACACCTGTTTGTTTATTTTTACAACCAGAGTCCATTAGACGTCTTTGATCAATGTTAAATGTCCTTTCTTGTATGTGTAACAATAACGAGTTTAGCTTATCTATTGTCTTTAGAACGCATATTCTTGTTATATATTAACGACGCAGATGAGTTTGTCTGTGTGAAGCAATCGCTGGCCCCAAATTTAAACATTCCTGCGTTATAGAAATTTCATATCTGAAAAGGTCTGACAGCATGTATATGAATACCTGGTCACCCTGTTTGGGATGTGTCATGCTCCTGTAACTTGGCTGCACAGACCATTGGGTGTACTCTTTACTCCTCATCCTGATTTCATACCACTGGGTGCTACTCCTAATGTTTGCTTACAGTAATTCACAGGGTCACTCGCTCCTCATTTCATTACAGTGATAAGACATTTATTCATGATGCTTATTTTAATGGTATTTTCAGAGTTTGATAACACTGTGTTGCTTTCTCTTTACCTGAGTGTGTTTTCCTAAAGCCTAGTGTGTAGCTACCATGGGATAGCTTATTTTTCTAAATCCTAGGTACAAATTAATGCCTCCTATGCAAGGAATAGAATACGTTAATTTACAGTAAGAACGAGCTATGTCCAAGCTGCAAGCACAGCTTGCGGCAAGAGCAGAATAACTTGTCCAGTTTTTAGAATATCACCGGGAGCCGATCTGTAGATCGGTTGAACTAGGTATGTTAAATGGTAAAAGGGGAATAGGGACCAGTTAAAAAAAAAAAAAACAAGCAAAAGATGTCATGTTTCAATGGATTACACAGGCCAACCATAATTCTTTTTTTCATAATTTAGGCTCTTATGTTTTTTTGCACGCTGAATCTGAAAATGACCATTAAATTGTCATAGCATGTACAGTTTTTTCACAAAATACATTTTTACTCTATACTACTTATGTATCGTAAATGTTTAAAGAAAGCATCTAGGTAATTAACAATTTACTTAAATCAAACACTTCTAAAGAACAAGAAAGTTATTTCATATCCGAATCTTCAATCAGCTTTGCGTCCAGGTCCTCATGGTGAAGGTATTCCTGTTCCTGTCCCACCTGAGTCATTGGAAGCTCTTTCCGCAACTAGTAGCAATTCTGAGTGTGAGGTGCTTGTCGTGGCTCAGACTGCGAATTTAAAAGCAGCAAACCCCAACCGTTTGAACAAAATGAACTGGATGATCTAGTGAGAGATTTACGTTTAACCAAAGAGAAAGCTGAACTGCTTGGTTCCAGGTTGAAAGAAAATAATTTATTGACTCCAGGAATATCTTTTTGTGGGTACAGGACAAGAGAGAAAAAATTTGCCCCTCATTTCGAGCAAGAAGGTGGTCTAGTATTCTGTAATGACATACCAGGGTTAGTAGAAGAATTTGGGATCGAATCCAATGAAGATGATTGGAGACTCTTCATTGATTCGTCCAAAAGAAGCCTAAAAGCTGTTCTCTTGCACAATGGCAACATATACGCGTCATTGCCAGTAGGACGTTCCGTTTATCTCAAAGAAAGCTAAGAAAATTTGCAGCTTTTATTGCAAAAGATTAAATACTTAGATCATGAGTGGCTGCTTTGCGGCGACTTGAAGGTTTCAGGTATGTTACTAGGACAGCAAAGTGGTTTCATGGAATTCCCTTGCTTTCTGTGTGAATGGAACAGTAGGGCACGGGATCAGCATTGGAGAAAAAAAGTATGGCCATCACGAAGAAATCTCGAACCATGAAGCAAAAACATCTTGCGTGTAAGTTTGGTAGACCAGAAAAAAGTACAACTTCCTCCATTGCCCATTATATTGGGTCTCATGAAGCAATTTGTCAAAGCACGCTCAAAAACTGAAACTTGTTTTCAATACCTATGCAAAAATTCCCTCATTTGTCAGATGCAAAGTTGAAAGAAGGTGTCTTTGTTGGTCCAGACAAATGTAAACTCATGCAAGACAATAATTTTGAAACAATGATGAACTCAAAAGAAAAGGATGCTTGGACAGCATTTAAACAAGTAGTTTTGAAGTTTCTGGGGAACGAGAAGGACCCTAATTACAAAAATATAGTCGAAATTATGTTAAAAAAATTTTGAAGGACTCTGGTGTAAAATGAGTCTGAAGCTACATTTTTTACATTCACAACTTATTTTTTTCTTCCTGAAAATCTTTAGTTTAGGATCAGTTAGTGAAGAGCAAGGTGAGCGGTTCCACCAAGTTATTAAAGAGATGGAAAAACAATATCAAGTCCGTTGGGATGAGAAAATACAAACCTTTGGATTAACCCCTTCCCTACCAAGTCATTTTCCAAAAAACTCTGTCGTAAACCAACTGTTTTTTGAAAAATAATTTTTAATTGTAAATGAATTTAATTTAATTGTACTGTAAGAACAGTTCTAAACTGTTAAGAACCCATTTGGCCATTGAGTTACAGCCATCACAGCTGTAGCTCATTTTTTTTTTTTTCTTCCCCTGCATCGGCTACTTGAAAGCTGCTGAAAGCCTGATATTTCACAGCTGTCTTCAGACGATTTTACTGTTTTAGCTCTTTGGGCATTATGCCCACAGGGCTAAAACTTTGGGTGCACCTTCTGCAGCCCAAAATCAAACAAAATTCATTTGCAGCAAACGAATTTCATTTGCTTTTGGGCTGCAGAAAGATCAGCAGATCACGATATCTCGACATCGGAGCACCAGATGGTGCCTTTGAAACCGGAGATATCTCGATCGGTAGTTAAGGGGTTAAGAAGAACTGTACCCACCCTAACTTTCACCGTCAAAAAAAACATAAAATATAACACTTTATAAGTACATTTTTACTTATTTAATATGCACCTTTCACTTATTTGTACTACATTTTAGCGTCATAATAGCCTAACATTTATGGAAATTGCTGAAAAATGGTACGTGATTGGAGAAAACCGATTGGATATTTGGATTCAGTACCACAAAAAATGATATACAGGGTTATTCAAAGAGAATCGAAAAGCCACTGCACATTCGGTGACTTTTCGTTCTCTTCAATTCGGTGCGATTTGGCGATCCCATTTCGGCGACCCTGCGGTGTATTCAGCAACCACCACAGGGCCGTCGTAATGCAGGGAAAAGCCGCCGCAAACCCGACGAATACTTACCACAAAACGAGGGCGAACGCACACCGAAAGCCGCAATAACATCTGGATTAACCAGCCGAAAGACGCAGCAGGAGCCAATCACTGCGCAGAGCAGCCGCCAGAAAAACCCAACACCGCAGACGAGAGAGGTGAAGGAAAAAAAAAACAGTACGCTTGAATGTTTGAAAAGTGAAACGCTGTTTCCAAACAAACTACTGAGCGAAAATATCTGAAACTCACATATGAGGTCCAATGAATGATAATAAAAAGGGCTGTTACAGAGAAAAGAAAAAACTATTTAAACAAAAAATACGGAAAAAAAATGTTTGCAAAAAATCACAAAATAAATGCCTAAAAAGTCCTAAAAAATCTAAAAATTAAGAGACATTTTACTGCAGAATATTATAATGAATGGTTTATCAGATATTGAATTAAACGGGAATAATTTTAACATTGAAGCCTATGGGATTCGCCTGAATAAACCTGCCGAATTAAACCACCGAATGGCAGGGCAATTCGTCAACTTTTCACTGCTGAGTTTTGCTCTCTGAATAGCCGAAGCATTGCTTCTCTATGGGGATTCACTGCCCTCGAACAGGCACCGTATGTGCAGGCAATTTGCCAGGATTTGGCGAATTGCCTGCTCTCTGGATAGCCGAATGGCCAGGAAAGGTAACCGAACGCTGAATTTCAGCGTTCTGTTACCTTTCGGCCCCAATTCGGATCTCTTTGAATAACTCTGATAGTCAGATTGAATTATGAAAAAAGTTTTTCAAAAAATGTTTTGTTGGCCTGTGTTATTGATAAATGATAAAATCACCTTTGTCAATGCTATTTTACAGAATAAGTCAGTAAATAAACAAATGTTATTATGCATTCTAAACAATGGAGTGAATATTTGAATTTAAATGTTTGAAAGAGTGAGGTTATTGTTCTATTCCAGAAGTATTCTGTTAAAAAGCTCTCATATAACCACAGATAAAGCCTAATAAGGCTTTCCTCCTGATTTAAGTGTAATTTATTAATGCTGATTAAGATTAGCTGAAATCGCTGTAGGGCCATTGTGGGAATTCTTGCACCTCTACAACATTTTCCATGCTCTGCATTGTCATCTACTGCAGTGAGCACATGGCTAATTTGAATGCATGAAACACCTTGCCTGTTCTATCTGGGAATCTTTTGCTACATCTGCAGATTAACGCTGGGTGGCAATTCAATTTAGAAATAATGCAAGAGAAGCTGGATAGATCAGAACAGATAAAACAGAGCACAGAGGTAAGCTACAGGTCACAGCACTTAATTCTGAACCATCAGAGCAGGGAACCGTGCCAGTTAGGCATTTCACTGCCAAGTATTGCTGTTTATATAGTGCTCGTCAGTTTGTAATCTCTGTGCAGTGAATAGATAGTTAAGTGGAAAATAATGATACCTGTGGCATTACTAATATAGAAAAAGCAATGACCATGAAGCATTATACTGTACTTGGGCATGCTCAAACTACGCACTATGAAGGGGCAAGTTTGTCCAGCCTGACCACCACTTCTGTTCCATCCTACACCTAGGGCTACATAGTTACATAGTTACATAGTTACATAGTTATATAGGCTGAAAAAAGACATGCGTCCATTGGGTTCAGCCTCTCCCACATAACCTACTGCTGTTGATCCAAAAGAAGGCAAAAAACCCAGTCTGAAATGCTTGCCAATATGCAACATACTGGGAAAAAATTCCTTCTTGACCCCAGAATGGCAGTCAGATTTCTCCTTGGATCAAGAAGCTTTTACCCACATATTAAATATTATAACCCTTAATATTCTGTGTCTGCAGGAAGTCATCCAGTCATTTTTTAAAAGTCTGTACAGACTCTGACCCAACCACCTCAACAGGCAGAGAATTCCACAGCTTTATTGTTCTCACCGTAAAATAACCCTTCCTATGCTTTAAGCTAAATTTTCTTTCTTCCTGTCTAAATGGATGACCCCTTGTCCTATGTATAGTCCTGTTAATGAATAGGTTATCAGACAATGGTTGATAATGGCCCCGTATATATTTATATAAGGTTATCAGATCCCCTCTAAGGTGCCGTTTCTCTAAACTAAACAGGTTTAAGCTTGTTAATCTTGCCTCATAACTTAACCCTTCCATTCCCCTTATTAATTTAGTTGCCCGTCTCTGCACTTTTTCTAACGCTATAATATCTTTTTTTAAGACCGGTGCCCAAAATTGCACGACATATTCAAGGTGCGGCCTGACCATTGATTTATACAGAGGCAAAATTATGTTTTCATCCCGTGAGTGAACTCCCCTTTTAATGCATGCCAATACTTTGCTTAGGGCTCTATCACCTCCTTCAAGCTAACACTAGCATCAGCATTAGTGTTAGCTTAAAGGAGGTCATAGCGCTGCGCCCACTTTGGAAATTTGTCCTCATGGAGTAAAAAATAATGAGCGTTTGTTTACAAAGTGTGAAAAATTGCATGCAGGGCTTGCTCTCCAGAAGTGACGATTTTCTTATAGTAACAAAGTGAATCAATGCATAAGTATCTGACTTGTCCCATGGGAAGCAAAGTAAATAATTTTAATACAAGGACTCAGAGGCTCCTATTGCAATCTCTTTCTTGCTTTTTAATACAGCAGCAAAACATAAATGTCGAAAAAAACATCAGACATTAAAGAAAACACTTTGCTAACAATGGACCAGTCTAACCCCCCTTCCCCAGTGAGTCAGTCCAAAGTCCATAAGTAGATCCCTGTTCCCGCCTTTTCTCCCTCTTTTTTGCTGCTGGAGAAGATAAGTATAAAATTTTGTTTCTCCAGTATTATTGTTAGAGGTTTTCTCCCGGTCGTCCGGCTCTAACCGAGGCGACCGGAGTGCTGTTAGTAACGTTTTTATTTACTGGAATCGCGAGGGTTTCCACACTGATATTTCTGTTACTTTATTTAACTGAGTTATTTGCAGTAAACATGCCCGCGATAGCGGCGGTTACTAGGGGGCGGGGCGCATGCGCAGTAGATTTGCGCGCTTTGCCCGCCGCCATTTTAGCGTTACCTCACACTTCGCAAGATGCCGTTATCGAAAGCTACCTCACACATGAGCTCTAAGGATTCTTCCCCTACAAGGGACTCAGGATCGGAGGACAGCTCCTCTCCCATGAATAAATCCCCTGATAAGGCTGGTAATGCGACAGGCTCCAGAGCCGCAGGCCCTTCTGACCCCACACATAAAAAAGTGTTAGATCCCCATATCCAAGCCTCAATAGAATCGGCACTTTTCAAAGCAGCCCTTTCTACTTCATTTACTCAGTCCCTTAAAGAGGCTATTTTAGAGACTAAACTTGATGCAACACCGGTTCTCCCGGTTAAAGAGTTGGGCGATTCTCTCACAGAAGTGAGGCCCTCTGATTCTCCCCTAACCACGGGGAAACCGCCTGATAATAAAAATAAGCGCAAGGCTGGAGGGGCTGGCATCCCCATAACACTGCCCGGGGATTCAATGCATTCAATGGCATTGAACCCCCGGGCAGTGTTATGGGGATGCCAATCTTTGCCGTCGTGACGGAACTTTGGGGTCCATTTCAGATCGACCTCTTTGCGTCGTGACTGAACAACCTGGTAACCAATTTTTACAGTTGGCGTCCGGATCCAGTTGCGCTGGACACCGATGCATTCCTTCAGGACTGGAGGGGACATCGTCATTATGCATTTCCTCCATTTCAGTTGGTGGCTCGGGCGTTACACCAGGTGTGGATGCAGGAGGCGGAGTTGGTTTTAGTGGCCCCATTCTGGCCCAACCAACCATGGTTTCCCCTGTTTCTGGAACTCCTGGTGGATTTCCCGCGGTTATTACCGATATGTCAGGATCTGTTGTTGGACGGTCAGGGACTTCCTCAACCACTGTTACTACGAGACTCGTGTCGCGTCCTAGTCTCCCTGGTCTCGGGGAACCCGGGACGTTCAGAAGTGTTTCGAGCCGGACTAGGGCCCTCCTATGGGCCGCATGGGCTCCAGGCACATTGTCCTGTTATGACTCCGCCTGGGCTCAGTGGTCTGGTTGGTGTATGCCACGGAATCTGGATCCCTTTCAAGCCCCTATTACCTTCATCTTTCTATCGGAATGTTTTGACGACGGAAAGGCTTATCGAACTATTAATGTTTATCGGTCAGCCTTGTCGGTCTATCATGTGGGTTTCCAGGGGATTCCGGTGGGCAAACATCCCTTGGTCTGTCGTTTACTGAGAGGCATTCGGTGTTCAAGACCTCCGCTCCCTCGGTATTCAGAAACTTGGGATGTGGAAATTCTGCTCACCTTCTTGAGCGAATGGCCCTCTAATCAACAGTTATCATTGAGACAGCTTTCGGCCAAACTTTTGGCCCTTCTCTGTCTCATCTCGTGTAAGAGGGTGGGGGATTTCCGGGCGCTAGACTTTCAGGTCAGGTCTTTTGTCACGGAAGGGGTTCGGTTCGATGTTTCTCGTCGGACTAAGACGTCTATAAAAACAGTGTTTTATCCGGCGCTTCCTTCTCAACCGGCCCTGTGTCCTGTAAATTGTTTACAAGTGTATGAAACACGTACGGTGTCGCTGCGATCGGATGGTGTGTCACCTCTTTTTATTTATTTTCGCTCGCCGCATGCCGCGGTCGGTTCCACTACTCTGGCTTAAGTGGCTGTTGGCGCTAGCGGGGGTGGATGTGTCTAGATTTGGGGCTCACTCAGTTCATAGTGCGACTGCGTCTGCCGCTATATCAGCGGGTTGTTGTTTGGAGGATTTGCTCAAGTCGGCTGATTGGTCTAGAGAGACCACCTTCCGTACCTTCTATTTTAAGCCGATTGTTCATTGGTCATCCGCTCTTATGGACCAGCTTTGAACTTGCAATAGGAGCCTCTGAGTCCTTGTATTAAAATTATAGAATTTAGCTAAGTATGACGATAAGTTAGAATTTTAATAAAGGACTCAGAGGCGAGTATTGCCCACCCTGCCCTCCCAGGGCGGACTTATGGATTGAGTGCGCATTCGCGTTGTCACGCTGGTGTCTCACTCTTCCTTTTATTTCAGCTCGGTGAGATGTTGAGATCTGTCTGTTGGCAGTTCCTGCTCTTCTGACATCCGGCTGGATCCTATTTCTTCACTTCTTCGCCTAGTTATCGTTGTTGGCAAGAAAAGAGGGAGAAAAGGCGGGAACAGGGATCTACTTATGGACTTTGGACTGACTCACTGGGGAAGGGGGGTTAGACTGGTCCATTGTTAGCAAAGTGTTTTCTTTAATGTCTGATGTTTTTTTCCACATTTATGTTTTGCTGCGGTATTAAAAAGCAAGAAAGAGATTGCAATAGGAGCCTCTGAGTCCTTTATTAAAATTCTAACTTATCGTCATACTTAGCTAAATTCTATAATTATTTATCACATTCACACAAGACTCAGGTTGTTAAAAACATGGCAGTTTACTCAAAAAAGATATTCTTAAGGACTTGGGATAAACAATAATACAAAAATAATGAAATGCACACTACGTTGAGTGGCCTGCCTTGTAGGAATATGTTATCAGATGCAAATCAGACACCTGTCACCCAAAAAAGGGCGGCCAGACCTGATATACCAAGGACACCCCCTCTGCACAAGAGATAAAGCTACCCCTGTCACTTGTTTCTTCCTTACTCAGTATCGTTAGGAGAGTATAGCTGATACTCCTTTAGGCAAGTCGAGCAAGTGGTCCACATCTGGATTACCCTGTACACTTAGAGAGAGCAAAAAACAATGTTCATAAGAATCCTGTGAACGGGCAACAGTACTAGTTGCCTGTTCTATGATGATCCTCGCTCGGGTCTCATAAGATTGTAGCTACATGATGCCATTACAAAGACATTGCCATTTGCATGTCAGACAGCTATCACCCAAAAGGGGTGGCCAGAACTGAAATACCAAGGCAACGTCATCTGCACATGAGATACAGCAATCCCTGGTGAACGTTTCAGCCTCATAAATCATCGTCAGGAGGGTATGGCTGACACCCCTCTAGGCACCTTGAGCAATCCTTGTCTGGATTACCCTGTATAAAGATTGTCTTTAAAAATCCATGTAAAGGCACATCTTTTTTGATGCCTCCTCCTTGGAAGACAATTGTCTAAGTTGTTTAAGACAAATAAATATCAAGGGGGTTTCTCGAGACAAGCATGTCAACTGTAATTTAGAGGATTGCCCTAATTATATAACCTTGGTGATCCTTCGTGATCCTTTCCCGGAGCTGGCCGACATCTTGGATGTTGGCCAAGCTTCCGGGAATGCCCCCTGAGGACTGGCGTCATCGTGCAGAGCACGATGACGCCAGTCCTGGAGTTAACCCCTAACTGCCACCAATGGTGGAGATAGGGGGTTCCAATGAACCCCCTATCTCCCGATCCGTGGCAGTTAGGGGTTAATGTTTGGTATTGTTGGATCGGCCAGAGCATGGCCGTTCCAACAATACCAAACATGAGTATAAAAAAAGTTCTAAAAAAAAAAAAATATATATATAAACAAGTTTTTTTTTCTTTTTTTTTGGTTTGTTAATGCAGCAATATTGTTCCCATTTCAATTATAATGTGAACAATGATGCTGCACTAACGATTTTTGTATGCGGTGCGTTTGTTAAAAATCGCGTAATTTTCCCCCAAAAAAAATGTAAAGAGACCCCATCTCTAATTTTTTTAACAAGCGCACCCCATACAAAATATAACCGCAATTGCTTGCATCTTCAAATGTGAAAAAAAAACACTTTACACGTTGTAAATTATTGAAAATTCATATTTTATTGCATTTTTTGTTATAATAAACAGACAGGTCATGACGTATACATATAATAATGACATATTATGAATCTGCCGAGTCTGACGGAAAGAACGATATATAATATGTCTGGGTCATATACTAAAATAAGCCTTCAAAACGCATTTAAACATGATGAGCAAAATCTGTAAAAATGAGCTCAGCACAGAGGTGGGAAAAGCCTCAGCAGCGAAAGGGTTAAGTGCCTGCTCCTTGTTCTTGATATGTAACGCACTGTTCTTGATATAATATTGTATACCTGATTACTCGTGTATGACTTCTGGTTCTGGCCCTTGGATTACTCTCGCGTCTGTCCCCTAAAGATATTCTGGCTGTATTTCTCGTGTATGACCTGGCTTATGTTTTTGGATCACTCTCTTGTATGTGTTTAGTTAATGTGTATTTGCTTAGTAGATCTTTTGGTCACGAAATCAATAGCTGCTGAGCAGTATCTAGTGTTCTCTTGTTGTTCTGATCCCCCTGGAGGGAGTGCCAGGATCAGCAGTTCTGTTCACAGTATTTTTCAGGTACCAACGAGTTCTGCCCTGTGCTCCTTTGAATCCATTCAAACTTCAGTCTGTCCTGTTGAGAATTACTGTGTGTATATTACGCTGTTTCACTTGTTTCAGTGATTTAACCCCCTGCTGGTTGCTGGGTTGATCACTCTCTGTTTGGGTTTTGTCCCTTTACGTTTAGGGGTATTGTTTGTAACCCTCCGGGGTCCCTTTACCCAGGCTACGACTCATGTTTGTTTTTGCTAAGACCACGATCACAAACTATTGTTCATTTCTGTTTTATGTTATTTCTTATCGCATCTCTGACTGCCCTGCACCTTGAATACTTCACGGACTGTCATTCCAAGTATGGTGTTTCTGAGTGTGTCCTGGGTAATCTGTTGGTCTTGAAACCTTCAGAGTTTAGAGACAATTCTGTTAGTCCTTGTATGTACCAAAACGATTGTTTTTTGTATTCTGTCTACCCTTGCCCTGAATCTGTATTTAGAGTGAGAAATTATACCCAGTGCAGGGCTTCCTCTTGTGCCCGTCACCTGCACTATCACCTCTGTTTCTGTTTATGTTAGTGTGTGCTGGATTAAACATTATGAGACAAACCACAAACCTGTCTCAAGGGCTCAAATATATGCGTAATGAAGGGCCTTCCCTGGCATCTGCCCGGGACCCCCGTGACAGGAACCTACATGAAAGATTACATCTGAGTTACAAAAGGTCTAAGTACAGAAGGTTAATTGCTTTGCTAGATATCTTATATTTAGAAAGAGAAACACCTTTTTTTGTTTAGAAACTAGGGAGCTCTATTTTCTCTGATATAATAAGTACTCTTCCCACTCTATACTTACGAATATGTGCTGAGGATATATACACTGAGGATATATACACAGTGCTGTGAAGCATTAGAAACCAGCCCCAACAGAATTTTAATGTGAGACTCTATTTGAATTTAGTGTACTAAGATTTAGTTAACTTTGATAAGTCTGGAGTGTTATGGGAATCTGAATGCAATAATGGGATATAATTTAGAGATGTGCAATTCGTTTCGTTCCGAATTGAAATTCGGACGAAATTCACCATTTTCGTGGTTCGGGGGCATTTCCGAAAACGAAATATCAACCACCCGAAATTTCGGATCAATCCGAAATTTCAGATCGATTCGATGATTTGAATCATTTGGTGATTTGGATCATTTCGCCGATCCGGCTCATTTCGGGTGTTTCGAATCTGTTGGTTTTTTGCTTTTTTATGAGTTATTTCGTTTTTTATTGCTTATTTAAGAATGTGAAGTAGATTACTACCAATAGAATGAAAGTTTCTTTACTTAATTATTCTTATTTTTTGGGTGAAATTTTAGGTTTCCCAACTTTTTTTAACCACTTGGCTGCTAAGGACCACTCGTTCTGCCAACAAGGAAAAGAGGTCCAGGGCACCTACCTAAAGAGTACCTAAGGCTATACTGACTGAGACTGAGTTTGAAAGGCTCCTTAATTGGTAAGTGCACTGTGTAATTACCTCTGTTTGGTTACCCTGCAGTATTACGCTATGGGAGCATTGTCTCCCATCTGTTCTTAACTCGTCTAGGATCTGCTACTTGGTAAAGAAGGGAAGTGCCACTCTCTACATGGCCATAGGCGATTAAACCTAGAGCCGGGAAACCTTTAGGCTCATTTAAATGTGAGTGGTATATACCTCTACCAGTAATAATCTTTGTCCAATTTGTCATAAGATCTCCTGCACCAAAGATTTCTCTGTGTGCTTCTCCCTTCTCTTTTATGAAATCGAGGACGTGACGAACCTTCCACCGGAATAAGGAGCACCACAAACATTGGGACTCCTGGGTATTTTATTTTCCATTTTCACGGACTGCTATATGCACTACTGCACTAAATTGAAACATTGGACACTTTTTGCGCATGTCCATCGGATTAACATTGGACATTTAATTTGTGCACTTTATTGATTATTATCTACGTATCCTCTTATATGCACTATTGCACTAAGCCCTGTTGTTTTTATTCTTTTAAGGCACCGCTGCACTCTACTGTTATGTTGCACTTTATTTCACTAATGTGCCTAATGTTGATGCACTTTATTTCATCATATATATATGCATATATATATGCATATGCAAATGTTTCAATTGCATTCTAGTGCTTTGCACTACTGACTGATGCGCTGTCAGGGATACCTGCCACACCTCCCTCATCTTTGTTTAGCACAGATTTTGGTTGTTTTTTCTGAGTTTTTTTATCCCAGGGCGGCTTCATATCACTTACTTATCATTATAACTGCATCTATTGATAAAAACAATATATAACTTTATATATATATATATATATAGACTTTATGAAACAAATTAATTTAGTTTCACTGTTTAATTTGACTCAAATTGTGTGCCGACTGGGTGGAATAGAGGTAACATCACTGCTCTGCGTGGAGAGAGACTGTGGAGACACAGGTTCGATCCTGGTTAGAGCACCGCTCCAGTAAGTGTCCTTGGGCAAGACACCTAACGGTATATACTCACCACCCAGGATATACTTGAAACCAAGAGAAATCTCAATGTATCCTTCCTGGTAAAATCCTTTCTCAAAAAAATACAAAATCTGTGACACAGCTTAATATTTAACCCTAGATTGTCTTTTAACTGCAAAATTTTAATAATTAGGGTCTTATTTAGTGATCCAAGATTCGAATTTATATCAATTATCGAATTGATATATGAAATTCGAATCGATCCAAAACCCGAACCGAAATTGGTTCCGAAATTCTGAAAAACGAAATTTGAAACGAAATGAAATGAAACGAAACAAAACAAATTTCAGCCGTGCACATCCCTATTTTGTGGTATGATTTTTAACACTTCATTTTCGATATTTTGGGTTTTCTGTGTTATGTCTTGGATACTTTTTGAAACTATAAAGAAAGTTTTAATATTTCAGAATAAAAGTTATTTTTTATATTTTAATTATTACTGTAAAGTAAGAAAAATAGAGGTGTGACATCAGGACTAGGGATGAGCCGAACACTGCCCGGTTTCGGTTCGAGCCCGAACCGAACTTCCCATTTGTTCGGGACCGAACCCGAACCCGAACCCCCATGCAAGTCAATGGGGCTGAAAATTCGGTTTTTTAGAGTGCCCTCCAAGAGGGCATATATGCTACATATTTGTGCCATAAGAGGTGTATGGGGGTCCGAGGTAGTGCCCTGGGGGACAGGAAACAAGGACAAAAAGTTTAAAAAAAAACGTTTTTAAAGGGACAGTGAGTTTTCCATGAAATAAGGGTTAAAAATAAAAACGAAAAATTCCTTCAAATATTGTGCCTAGGAGGTCCCCATAACCTGCAAGTGAAGTGGTGGATTTCTTGGATGTATAGAAACAATTAAAAACAAAAAAATGACGTTTCATACGACGGTAAATGCTTTTCCTTTAACCTATCCATAAACAACTGCTTTGGGCGGCAGCCTGTATGAAAAGACATTTTAGGACGCACAGAAAAAGTTTAGGTTTTTTTTGGCTAAATTATTGTGAAACTTATGCAGGCTTTGGATGAAAGTAACAATAGGTGCTTTAAAATTGGGCTTTTAGCTTCGGCAACAGTGCCGTCACACCGTAACCCCTCTGAGGATACGAATCTGATACAGGCGTCAATGGCACTGCACCCAGATATTGTGCCTTTAGTGCCAGGCATGCAAGTACTATCATACAGTAACCCCTCTGTGGAATTGTGGAAGAGTGCAGGGGGGGACCATGTGGTCCTATATTGAAAATGTTTTGATCTGGTAATGGGCGTCAGTGCACCCAGATATTGTGCCTTTAATGCCAGGCCATCAAGTATCATCATACAGTAAGCCCTCTGTGGTATTGTGGAAGAATGCAGGGGTGGACCATGTGGTCCTATATTGAAAAGATATGATTCTGGTCAAGGCGTCAGTGCACCAAATATTGTGCCTTTGGTGCCAGGCCTGCAAGTGCCATCATAATACAGTAACCCCTCTGTGGTATTGTGGAAGAGTGCAGGGGTGGACCATGTGGTCCTATATTGAAAAGTGTTTTTTTTATCTGTTAATGGGCGTCAGTGCACCCAGATATTGTGCCTTTAATGCCAGGCCAGCAAGCATCATCATACAGTAACCACTCTGTGGTATTGTGGAAGAATGCAGGGGTGGACCTTGCGGTCCTATATTAAAAAGTTTTTGATCTGGTAATGGGCGCCGCGTCAGTGCACCCAGATATTGTGCCTTTAATGCCAGGCCAGCAAGTATCATCATACAGTAACCCCTCTGTGTTATTGTGGAAGAGTGCAGGGGTGAACCTTGCGGTCCTATATTAAAAAGATATGCATCTGGTTAAGGCGTCAGTGCACCCAGATATTCTGCCTTTGGTGCAAGACTGTCAGGCCAGCAAGTATCATCATACAGTTAGGCTGGGGACAGACGAACGCAGTGTTAACGTCCGTGTTGCCCGCACATAAGTACGTCCGTGATAGCATACAATTGTGTTAAATGGAGCCCCACACACGAAGTACGTCCGCACAGAAGTGCGGGGGCTGACGGACACTGCAAACGGACGCAGGTTAGGCAAGAACGTAATACTGCTAGAACGGACGTGCAGAGTGCGCCACGTCCACAACGTCCGCATAGCTTTGTGTGTGAGTGATGCAACAAGGTCAGACGGACTGCATTTATACGTCCAGCATTTTTGACGGACAGAATGTTCTTTCATTGTAATTTATTTTCCCTGCTACATCAGTCAAAAAATAAGTCAGTGAAACAAACCGACTGTGTGGCCACTACCTTGTCGTCAGTCAGTAAGTACGTCCGTACTGCACGGATGCACAGTCCGTAGAAAATGCGCTCATCTGACCCTAGCCTAACCCCTCTGTGGTATTGTGGAAGAGTGCAGGGGTGGACCATGTGGTACTATATTGAAAGGTTTTTGATCTGGTAATGGGCGTCAGTGCACCCAGATATTGTGCCTTTAATGCCAGGCCATCAAGTATCATCATACAGTAACCCCTCTGTAGTATTGTGGAAGAGTGCAGGGTTGGACCCTGCGGTTCAAAAAAATAAAATGATATAAATCTGGCACAGGCGTCAGTGCAGCCAAATATTGTGCCTTTCATGGCAGCAAGTGCCTTCACACCGTAACCTTTTTGTGGTATTGTGGAAGAGTTCAGTGCTGGAGGTTTTGTGAATGCAGAAGAGGACATCCCCTATCTATTCCATTACTTCAGCATCAGGGGATTGATAGCTGCTGATCCAGGACTGATTCATTTTTATAAATGTCAGCCGATCTACAGAGTCGGTGGACAGACGCACTCTTTTGTCTGTGACAAAACCTCCAGCGGCACTGAACGTCCTTTCGGAAAGCACGCTAGATGAAGGGCAACCTAGTAGCTGCATAGCATATTGGCTAAGTTCTGGCCAGTGATCCAATCTCAAAACCCAGTAAGCCAGTGGATCATCTGCTGGAAACTTATCCAGGTCTGCCCTTGCCCCTAGGTAGTCCTGCACCATATGGTGAAGACGCTGGCAATGGGTGCCTATATTTGACGTCCCTGGGTGTCAGACTAAAAAAATGTAAAAATGCATCAGTCAAGCGGCCCTGGCCTTCACCGCTATTCCTCTGATCACCTGCAGCCTCAGAATCACATGTGTCAGCACTTGGTAATCTAACAGTGCCTGGAAAGGTGTTACACAAGTTTCGCTTTAGAGCGTCCTCAAGTTTTGTCATCCTGTGCTCCCTCTGTGTGGGCAGGATGAGCTCTGCAACTTTCCCCTTGTATCGTGGATCAAGAAGGGCTGCCAACCAGTAATGATCCCTCTCCTTGATAGCACGAATCCTGGGGTCCTTTAGCAGGCTTTGCATCATTAGGGAGCCCATGCAGCATAGGTTGGAGATGGCATTAGCTGCCGAGTCTTCCTGGTCAATGATGATGACCGTATCGTGCACTTTCTCCTCCCAGCCACGCACAAGCCCTTCTGTTTCTGGGCACACAAAACCCTGCCTTGAGGAATCCCCACCTTCAATGCCCCCACTACTTAAATAGTTCTTCTCCTCATCCTCCTCCTGTCTGATCTGAGTAGGACCCGCTGGAATGCTGTCTGCGGAAAGACTGGGGCCTTGAGAGCTAGGGAAGGCCTCCTCTTCCTCCTCGCTGCTCTGCCTCTAGAGCCACATCTATAATTCCCCGCAGAGTGTGCTCCAGCAGGAACACTAAAGGAATTGTGTCACTGATGCATGCACTGTCCCTGCTCACCATCCTCGTTGCCTCCTCAAATGGTGACAGTACAGTGCATGCATCCTTGATCATCAGCCACTGCGGGGGGGAACCAAGTTGACCTGAACCTGTCCTTGTGCCATACTCACACAGGTACTCGTTGATGGCCCTCTGCTGCTTGTGCAGACGCTGCAGCATTGCTAATGTCGAGTTCCACCTGGTGGGCATGTCACAGATCAGACGGTTTGTGGGAAGGTGGAATTCTCTTTGAATTTCTGCCAGCTGAACTCTTGCTGGGAATGACCGTCTGAAGTGGCTGCAGACTTTTCTGGCCTGGATGAGAAGCTGTGGCAGCCCTGGGTACTTGGTTAGGAAACGCTGTACCACCAGATTTAGGACGTGTGCTAGGCATGGTACATGCGTCAATTTACCCTTGCGTAGGGCGGAGAGAAGGTTGCTGCCATTATCGCAGACGATCATTCCCAGCTCAAGCTAGCATGGTGTTAACCATCTCTGCACCTGCCCCTGCAGAGCTGACAAAATTTCTGACCCGGTGTGGCTCCTGTCCCCTAAACAAACCAGCTCAAGCACAGTATGGCATCTTTTTGCTTGAGCCATTGCGTAGACCCTGTCAGGCGTCGGTTTAACTGCCACTTCGCCAGAGACAGAGAAGGAGGAGGAGGAAGTGGTGGTGGTGGTGGTGGAGCAGACAGACCTCATACAAGCAGCTTTCTGGAGGAGTGGTGGATGAACAAGCTCCAGCACAGAGCCCCGTCTTGGATCCCTCCCAGCTGCAATCAGAGTTACCCAGTGTGCCGTGAAGGAAATGTAACGACCCTGTCCATGCTTGCTGGACCACGTGTCTAAAGTGACATGCACCTTGCTGCTGACTGCCTTTCCCAATGACTGGATAACATTGTCTTCCACGTGCTGGTATAGTGCTGGAATGGCCTTGCGTGAAAAGTAATGGCGTTTTGGAACCTGCCACTGTGGTACAGCGCATTCAGCAACTTCACGGAAGGGAGCAGAGTCCACCAGCTGGAAAGGCAGCAGCTGCAATGCAAGTAATTTTTCTAAGCTGGCATTTAGACGCTGTGCTTGGGGATGGTTGGGACTATATTTTTTCTTTTGCTGCAGCGGCTGCGGCAATGTAATCTGACTGCGTAAATCTTCAGCTACTGGGATGATGTCACATTGTGAGGAAGGACCTGCTGGTACATCCATTACTGTAGCATCATCCCTGTCGGTGGAGGTTGTAGGCAATTGCATGGCAGGACATACAGTGTGGGTAGAGACAGATGAGGAGGAGGACCTACACAAAGTTTTGAGCCAACGGGATGTGCGGCACTTGTTCATATGTCGCCTCAAGCACGTGGTACCCAAGTGTCCGGTGTTTACCCCACGCTTCAGCCTCATCTGACATAGATTACAAATAGCAATGGTGGGGTCTGCTGCACATTTCTTAAAGAACTCCCAGACAGCAGAGTTCCTGCATGTGTTCTTTGAGACAACAGCGCTCTGCACCGGAGCAGCTCTGACATGTGATGCCTTGGACTGGCTAGTGCTACGGTTGGTCACAGAGGATGTTGTGCCTCGCGTTTGCTGTGCCTTCTCCTCCTCCTCCCCCTCCTCCTCACTTGATTCCTCAGTTCGATCTAGCACCCAGGTGGAGTCAGTGACCTCATCATCAATGTCATCTTCACCCCCTATCTCCTCGTTACTGGAGCCAACTTGGTAGTATGCTGCAGCTGCTGGGGCAACATGAGTGCCAGTTATTTGTGTGTCATCACTGGCACCCCCTTCCTCTAGGTTGATTATACTCCCTTGCTCAACCTCAGAGATTGAATCAGAGCACTGTACTTGCTGCGCATCCTCAAGCAGCATGTCACTCTCATTGTAGTCAAACAATTCAGCTGACTCCTCCGTGTGTGATAGCGAGGCTACGGCAGGAGTAGCTGTGGACATGGAGGCTGCATTAGATGCTTTGGCAGCTGAGGTGGACTGTAAAGCACTAGAAGCCTGGCTGGCAGAGGACTCGTAGGATGAGGATGGCCTGGTTAGCCAATCCACCAAGTCCTCTGTATGTTGCTGCTGCTTAAGACGGCCAGCACCAGTTAGAAAGGACAGGCGTGTCCCTACAGAGGATGCACCACGTCCACCACGACCAGAGACACAGCCTCCCGACACAGGGGCTGCTTGCCCTCTTATCTGTGGCTGGGAGCGTCTGCCTGTCCTTTTACTTCTTTCAGACATGGTGAGTGATATATAGATTAATATATACAGAACTCTGATTCAACTCTGGTATAAAGATTTAAATAACTCTGGTATAACTCAGTGAGACACACTGATAGCTGGCAGCCAGTGACAAGAGACAGATCACCTTAATTCCCAAGTGTTTTAAAGAAATTAGTGAGCCCCAAAATACAGCGTGGTTCTGTTTGTATGACGAGACACAGATCACCTTAATTCCCAAGTGTTTTAAAGAAATTGGTGAGCCCCAAAATACAGCGTGGTACTGTTTGTATGATGAGACACAGATCACCTTAATTCCCAAGTGTTTTAAAGAAATTAGTGAGCCCCAAAATACAGCATGTTACTGTTTGTGTGACGAGACACAGATCACCTTAATACCCAAGTGTTTTAAAGAAATTAGTGAGCCCCAAAATACAGCGTGGTACTGTTTGTATGACGAGACACCGATCAACTTAATTCACAAGTGTTTTAAAGAAATTAGTGAGCCCCAAAAAGGTTTGCTGACACAGTGAAAAGAACCAGAAAATCACCTCAATTCACAAATGTTTTAAATAAAGTTGTAAACCCCAAAAAAACTTGCTGGCACAGTGACAAGACACACATCACCTAAATTCCCTGATACTTGGTAGAAATTACACCCAAAAAGACTTGCTGGCACAGTGACAAGACCCAGAAAATCACCTCCATTCACAAATGTTTTAAATAAAGTTGTAAACCCCAAAAAAACTTGCTGGCACAGTGACAAGACACACATCACCTAAATTCCCTGATATTTGGTCGAAATGAGACCCCCCCAGACCCCCCCAGTAGCGTGGCAGACCGGCAGTAACAACACACACAACTATCTCCTTTGAAATCTCCTCTGAAATGCGTGCAGATGCGCTGCGTGGAAACCTTATATAGTGTGCTGCGGGACTTAGCTCTGTGAGCCCATGATTGGGCAAAATTTGCCCAATCAGGACTCTGAGCGGTGATTGGCATAGTGTTCAACCAGTCTTGCACCAGACCTGTGGTCAGGTGCAAGGCTGTAGCCAATTAGGAGCTTCAGGCAGTGGGAAAATGCATTGTGGTCCATTACGGTTGAACATGCGACGAACACCCGGAAATGTTCGGGGTTTGCGATCCGCTCGAACAGGTTAAGTTCGGGTCGAACCCCGAACCGTTCGAACCCGAACAGCTCATCCCTAATCAGGACCCTGCAAGATCCTGAATTTGGTTTTGTTATATTTATAGTGTATCATGGATTATTTGAACAATTTTACATGCAATAGCATGTATAAAGCTGATATAATAGCATAAATAAAGCTGATCAAACTGTATCTTAGTGAGTTTTGATGTTGTATGCTAATACAGTGAAGATCTAGTTGTAATTATATTATGACATATTCATATATTCACTTTAATATTAAATTATTATAATATATTCACATTGCGTGTTTTATAACACATTAAAAGAGAAATATTAGCTTATTAGTTAGTCTTAATTTACTTTGTTTATTGGTAGTAAATTGAAACATTTTATTCTGACTGAATAAAGTTGTCTTTGTATAAACTGTACATCTGTTCCTATAACTAGACTTGATAAAGACCCATATGTGGTCGAAGCGATTTCAGGCTGTTCCTGGCAGTGCAATAAAATCTAACTATACTAATGTACAGTTGTGGATATTATTAACAAGTTCTGTTTTTATACTTACCGTGCTTTAAGTGGTGGCTTAGAGACTCAGACAAATTTACTAGGCTTGTGCACCGATTTTTTTTTCAGTTCGATTTCTTCGGATGTTTAAAATTTTCGATTCGGCTCGTTTCGACCGATTTCTGTTTCGATTCGGTTCGGTTCGGCTCGTTTTTCGTGTACATTTTTTTTTCGGAAAATCGACCATTTTTCGTGTTTTCGGGTCACTTTGCTCGTTTTTTGTATCGGCTTTTCAGAAATTTCAGAAATTTTCGTTTTTTCGGAACGTCTGTTCTCCTCGTTTCAAAGTGTCTACGATAATTCTGGTGAGTCTATCGTGTTTTTTTTATTAAATTAAGATCCTTTTTTTCTTATGAATATACATTTCACAACTTTATTTAATCATATTAAAATGGTATGAAAGCCAAGGAACAAAAAAAATGAACAAAACGATTTAAAAAACGCTAAACTGACCCGAATGCCACAAGAAACAAGTGATACGCATTTACAAATACAAAATTTACAGAATCAGCGATATAACCGATAATAGTTAAATATACGATTTCCAGAATTACTGAAATGGAACCGAAATCAAGAATGGAACCGAAATCATGAATAGAGCAAAAATAAATTTCGATTTGACACATTTCAAGTCCATTCGAAAAATCTGAAAATTTTTCGTTTCGGCTCGGAAAACTTTTCGGATCTGTCGGTTTTCGGGTCCGACCCGATTCGGAAATTCAGCCGAATCCGAAGACACGAATCGGGAAATTTCGTGGAAATTCCGAAATTCCGAAACCCAAAAACGCACATCCCTAAAATTTACCATGACAAAGTGTCTGAGAGCCTTTTCCAGGTTTTAGGTATTGTTTTCAATGAGGGAAAATATGATATTGGGGAGGGTGAAGAAGAATGTGGGCATGTACTGCAGTTGTAGAATAATGTGATATCATATGGACCATATAGCCTTTCTGGTCCATTTTGTATTAATAGAAAATCTAACCTAATATCTAGGTTAGGGATTTACAACTCTAGCACCTCAGATGTTTCTGAACTTCAACTCCCATGATTCTCTGGTCTTCTATTGCATTTAAAAAATTCGGGGAATTAGGCAATCAATATCTGGTGGACCAGAATTCGACATCCTTGATCTAGCTTATCTAGAATTTCTGAACAGTGTTGCAGTTTGGGCAGTATGTGGTAGATATGTGCACAACGGAAAAATTAGTTTTGTTTCGGATCGATTTGTTCTGTGCTTCAATTCTTTTTGGTGAGTTCGTTATGTTACCGCGATTTGTATTTCGAATCAATTCATTATTTCAGACGATCAGTAATTCCTATTTTGGATCCATACATAGTTTGTTTTTATTAGTTATTTCGTATTTCAGATAGTTATTTCATTTTTATTAGTTATTTCTGAATGTGAAATGGATGAATTAATTACTTAGATTAGGGTAAAAAAAAATAAAAAAATTATCAGGGTAATTCAAAGAGATTCGAAAAGTCACCGCACGTTCGGTGACTTTTCGTTCTCTTCAATTCGGTGCAAATCGGCTTTCCCATTTCAGCGACCCTGCGGTGTATTCAGCAAGCACCACAGGGCTGTCGAAGTGCACGAAAAAGCTGCCGAAAACCCGCCGAAAACCTGCGGAAAACCGAGCGAATGCATGCGGAACACCCGCAAAAACATCTGGATTAACCCGTCGAAGACGCCGGAAAAACCCGAGCAGGAGCCGATCACACACAGAGCAGCTGCCGGAAAAAGCCGACACCGCAGACGAAGGATGGGAATAAATTAGCAAAACAGTTTGCTTGAATGTTTGAAAAGGGAAATGCTGTTTGCAAAGAAATTACTGAGTGAAAATGTCTGAAATTTACATATGAGGTCCAGGGAATGATAATAAAAAGGGCTGTTACAGAAAAAATAAGTAAAGTTAAAAAAAATAAAAAAATTGGAATTTTTAAAAAAAATCCAGAAAAATGCTTAAAATATCCTAAAAAATCTATAAAGAAAGAGACTCTTTACTGCAGAATCTTATAATGAAAGGTTTATTAGATAAACCATTGCTTCTCTATGCGGATTTCACTGCCCTCGAACAGGCACCGAACAGGCACCGTATGTGCAGGCAATTCGCCAGGATTTGGCGAATTGCCTGCTCTCTGGATAGCCGAATGGCCAAGAAAGGTAAACGAACGCTGATTTTCCCTTTCGGCAGCCATTCGAATCTCTTTGAATAACCCTGTATGTGTAATCCCTTTCTAGAGCTGCTTGGGGCTGCTGTCTTTGGTGCTAAATAGGTTTCAGCACCCAAGTACTGACCCTGACGAACGCAGCCAGACTGAAGGGAAGTGAAAAAAATGCTGTGCTCGGCAAACAAAAAAAAGCCTTGTTGTTTTAAAATAAATTAGGAATTCAAAAATTTCACCAAAAAAAATCATAAAATATAAATAAAAATACTTTTTTTCCTGCAAGTGAAAAGAATAAAAGTTTGAATAAATATTTAATAAAAATCAGGATTTTTTTTACAATGAAATCTATGGGATTCACCTGTTTAAACCTGTCCAACGAACGACTGAAAATCAGGGCATTTCCCTGACATGTCGGTGCTGTTAAGCCTATTCTGAATAGATCAACCATTACTTTTCTATGGGGAATTTCACTGCTGCCGAGTCACCCTGAACGTCACCATAGCATTGTCCATGTCCTGTGGTGCTGAATACAACAGATTCAGCACCACGGCCAATGGATAGGGACGTGGTGCTGTTTAATCTGTGAAACGGAATAATGAATCGGTTCCTTCCGAAACTGAATCAATTTTTTGTATTTTGTTCCATTTCATTCCGTTTTGTTTTTGTTCCATTTCGGACGGATCTGATTCATTATTTTGGACATGCTTCCAAATATGAATCAGTAAATTTCATCCGAATTTTGATTCGGAATGAAATGAAACACACATCTCTAGTGTGTGGGCAATATGTAGCAACAGTAGCATGGAAATATGCCTTGCTATCCAGCAGTATGACACAAGCTGTGAATTAGACATTATACAAATGTGGCAATATGAGGCTAATAATGCCCTGGATGACTGTAACGGAAACGCGCTCTTCTGCCTGTCCTGCTCTCCAGACACCCCCTTACAAAGATCAGACCGGCCGCTGAGTTGCTCGGAACTCAGTGCCTTGAGCAGACTGATCTGTAGCCTCAGACCCGCTTGGTCTGATCCTCTGCCCTGGAGCCCTTTTCAGACGAGTTGGACTGCCTCGTCCCACTGGATCGGATCGCTCCCTCTTAGGATGTATTTCCAGATGGCTGCTTCGTGCCTTCTGAGTAGGGGAAGTAAGAGTACCCCGAAAGAGACACCAGACAGGCTGTATGTTCAATCAGGAATAACTATCTGCTTTATTGAGAAAACCATACCAGTAATTATGTGGTACAATAGGGGTCATTTGCATATACAAACTCACAACCTCTTCCAGTGCGACCTAATTACACGGAAACATAATGGAACAAACATTGACTTCTTGGAAGGTGAACACTAATTCCATTAGGTTAATTAGATTAGACAGCAACAGTAAACATTACTTAGCATTCAGTTATCACACACCATTTACATAATCCATTGGGACAGTGTTTTCCTTACAAGGCTGACTCACAACTCACACATGCAGATAAACAGACACAGAATTCTTGCATAATCACAGAGCACACAAACCTAATTACATTTTGGTTCAAGAAATAAATAAACTAAACCAAATCACAAACTGTATGGCAATGAGAATAATAATAACAAAACTCAGGCCTGCACCTCCATTTTGTGCCATGCGGTCCTTTGTCCCAGGGACCCATGGCTGGCTTTGGGAAATGGCGTTCTCGGTGTTGGGTAGAACAGAGCAAAGAGCAGCACACAAGTATATACAGTAAAAAAACATGTTTAAAATCACAGCACACAATAAATGAAAATAAAGTCTTGGTAGTTGGAGCGGGAACGCCATGTCAGTTCCATGACAGTGACTTAGAGGAAATTATTATTTTATTATTATTCTTTATTTATATAGCGCCAGCATATTCCGCAGCGCTGTACAATAGGCACAGTATAGACAGGGTCACAATACATTGAACAACAATTGACAAACAGTACAGGAGGAGATGAGGGCCCTATTACCATAGGAACTCACAATCTGGAAGGGTTGGGGTTGGAAACAGGAGGAGAGGACTGTAAGGTGAGAGTGATTGATGGTTGCGTCAGTGAGTTGGGTGGTAGGCTTCCCTAAATAGGAATGTTTTAAGGGAGCGTTTGAAGGAAGAGAAGTTAGGGGAAAGTCTGACAGTACGAGGCAGAGCGTTCCAGAGAGTGGGGGCTGCGCGTGAGAAATCCTGCAGTCTATCATGGGAAGAGGTGATGCGGGGAGAAGCTAGGCGCAGGTCACTGTTTGACCTTAGGGAGCGGGCTGGGGTGTATTTGGTGATTAGTGAGGATAGGTAGTGGGGAGCTGAGTTAGTGAGGGTTTTGTAGGTAAGGATAAGGATTTTGAACTTAATTCTGCAGTGGATGGGGAGCCAGTGAAGGGACTCGCAGAGGGGAGCGGCAGAGACAGAGCGGCGGGTGAGGTGAATTAGCCTGGCGGAGGCGTTCAGGATGGATTGTAGGGGGGAGAGGCGGGACAGAGGGAGGCCAGATAAGAGATTATTGCAATAGTCGAGTCGGGAGATTACCAGGGCGTGTATGAGTTGTTTTGTGGTGACAGCGGTAAGAAATGGCCGAATTCTGGAAATATTACGCAGTTGGTATCGGCAGGAGGAGGAAAGAGACTTGATGTGGGGGATGAAGGAAAGAGCAGAGTCAAGTGTAACTCCAAGGCAGCGAACTTGGTTTGATGGGGAGATGGTGATACCCTCCACCGTGATAGAGAAGTCTTGGAGGTGGGGAGGCATTGGAGGGAGGAATAAGTAGTAGTCTTTGACATGTTGATCTTTAGGTGGTGGGAGGCCATCCAGGAGGAGATGCCAGATAAACAGTCACTGACTTTTGAAAGGACAGGGGGAGAGAGATCAGGGGTAGAGAGGTAGATCTGAGTGTCATCAGCGTAGAGGTGGTAATTAAAGTCAAAGCTGTTGATGATTTTGCCCAGGGAGGAGGTGTAGATGGAAAAGAGCAGAGGACCAAGGACAGAGCCTTGAGTTACACCAACAGATAGAGGCAATGAAGAGGAGGAGTTACCAGCAAAGGACACACAGAAGGACCTGTTGGATAAATAGGAGTCAACCCAAGCAAGTGCAGTGTCCCTGAGACCCAGAGAGTTGAGGGTCTGTAGAAGGAGGGGGTGGTCAACAGTGTCAAAAGCTGCCGAGAGGTCAAGCAGGATGAGAATAGAATAGTGGCCGTGTTTTTTAGCAGTTAGGAGAAATTATTATTACATGTTGATCAATCTTCATTTACGAGGAGGAACCTTTCCTCAGGAGAGGTCAATAGCCTAGGTAAACATGCAGGAGGATATAGATTTTTTTATTTAAAGACTAGCTATAAAGCCTGCCCGGAGGGCAGTCTATTTTTGTATGTGGGTCCCCTATTTTTTCAATTTGTGCCTCGCGTGCGCATTATGGCGGATTTTCCGTTATTTTAAAAATGTGCCTCGCTCGCGCTGCCCAGCAAGATGCAGGATACGCACGCAGCCTATAGCAGGTTGCTGCATGCGCATCCTGGTCTACTGGATGCGCGCGCAGCCGCTACCTTGCCGCTGCGAGCGCATCCGGCTGTACAGGATGCGCGCGTAGTCGATACACGTCTGCTGCGTGCACATCCTGTCTCCTGGATGCGCGCGCCGCCTCTACCCCTCCGCTGCGTGCGTATACAGTTCTCCTGGATGCGCGCGCGGCCGATGGGTAGAGGCTGCGCACTTATCCTTTGTCCGAAGCTGCACATCTGGTTTCTGTTGGCTGCGCGCGCAGCCAACAGAAACTGGATGCGCGGCGACGGACAAAGGATTTTATTATTTAGGATATGTATGGCACATAATGGACTCGTCACGATCTTCAGCAAGCAGTCTGAATTCCAACAGGCTCTTTATTTGTAAAAGAATAATATTTTCTTTCCATTTTTAATTTCAAAATATTGTGAAGGTTCTATACAGAAACAAACAAAATAAAAAATCCCAAAAAAGCCAAAACATCATTACTAACCATGGTATTAATGCAGCTGATTCACTTATATCTGGACATAATACCTGACAAAGCTATTCAGCAAGGATCCAGCATTATTGCTTGATCTCTGTGTAATACTGGCAGACAACAATAAGCTATTGCCCAATTTCACAATGGGTAATATTTCAGCATCCATTAATTTAAAAAAAAAAAAAAAAAACACCTACATTGTCTGTTTCAACTAAAATAATCATAATAATAAAAACACATTAGTGCTCAAAACATTAATCCATACTACATTAGACTATAAATAATAATTATGCTGTCAAGAGTTTCTCATATTTTCTCCTTAACTCATTTTTTAACCACGATAGCAATATCAGATTAAAACCAAAATAAAGCTCAGTTACAATATTCATATTAAGTACAAAATGTAAGTCAGTTTGATGGGCTCAGTGTTACTGATATGTGGTCCACAGAAAGTGATAGGCATGCAGATAGTAAATGCACTAGTTACTTTGTCGGGTAGTTCAGGAAAGGGGGCTAATAGCATTTGGGCCAGATGTATGCAAAATACATAGATGGAAAATAACAAGCAATTACAAAGTCTCTCATTATTCTTGCATGCAGATGGCAATAAAAAAAATACTGTCTACAAGAAACTGGTGGTAAGTGCTTTTGCTTCAAACAGATGGGTGTAGAGATACATATACAGTCAGACAGATAGAGAAACATATACAGACAGACAGAGATAGAGATACATATAGAGACAGACAGAGATAGAGATAGATAGCTAGATAGCTAGATAGACTCCCCTGATTTATTTTGTGAACATCAGGCTCAAAACTCCTCCCTGCTTCCCAGACCTCTTTCTTTCGTTAGCTGGAAATTCCAATCACATGATTACTGAGCAGATCCTGAAACAAAGATTATAATATTAATCAGACACTGTTATCTGGAATGCTTGAGACCCAAAGCATTTTGGATTCTACCAGATTTCAAAATCCAAGAGAATCCAATGCTTTAGAACAGTGGTTCCCAACCACGGTCCTCAAGTACCCCCAACATTCCAGGTTTTAAGGATTGCCTTGGAGAAAAGCAGACTGAATCCTGCAGTCACTGAGCAGCAAATCATATCACCTGTGCTGTGCTTCGGATATCTGGAAAACCTGACCTGTTGGGGGTACTTGAGGACCGCGGTTGGGAACCACTGCTTTAGAAGGAGAGCTGTGATCATCTTTGTGGACATACCACTCAGAGTCTGGGAGACTCTGGCCAGCATGTCACATGCTGGGGCTGTACAGAGGCTCCCAGCATGTGTCACGATTTGCTGCAATGCTCAGGAGCTGAGTTCCTGAGTGGTAGGGACCATACATCATTAAGAGGGATGGGCTGGCGGTTCGATGCGAACGTGAGTTCGCATCGAACATTGACCGTTCGACCATTCGTCGAACAGCGAACATTTCCGCGTGTTCGCCCACAATGCACCACAATGGACCACAATGCACTTTTCCACTGGCCTGAAGCTTGTAATTGGCTACAGCCTTGCACCTAACCACAGGTCAGGTGCAAGACAGGTGCAAGACGTTGCCAATCAGGGCTCAGAGTCCTGATTGGGCAAATTTTGCCCAATCATGTGCTCACAGAGCTACGTCCCGCAGCACACTATATAAGGCTTCCCCGCAGCCCCAGCGTGTGTTTGTTGTAGGAGTGAATCAGAGAGGATAGGAGATTGTTGCATATCAGGGTGTATCACTGAATTATACCAGAGCTCTGGGAATTTGAATCTGTGTCTTGGCACTGCCAGCTATCAGGGTGTATCACTGAGTTATACCAGAGTTCTGGGAATTTGAATCTGTGTCTTGGCACTGCCAGGTATCAGGGATAGGGTTATCACTGAGTTATAGCAGAGTTCTGGAAAATCTGTATATCTTTAATCTAATTCTAGATACCATAGAATACCGCAGTTGAATCAGAGTTCATCTGTATCTTTAATCTGTATCTTTATCTATTCAGAGTTGAATCTGGGTCTTGCCAGCTATCAGGGTGTTGAAGCCTGCAGGAGAGGAAGTGAATCTGAGAGAGAGTAGAGGACATTGGCAGCCTTGCAGGGAATATATCAGTGAAATCACTGATTTATTGTTACATTCCCTCCAGCCATGCCCATTGGTTATGAGAGTTCTTCTCAGCCCTTTTGGATTAAAGGGTTAATCTGTTTGGCTCTCCGCACCTAGAGTCTCACTGTCTGATCAGACCTGTGATCACATGACTTGCACTGCCCTATTTATATGGCTGATAGTGCTCCTGTTCCCTGATCCAGTATAAGGTTCTCTTTGCTGTGTTCCTGCTTGTGATATATTGTATTTTTGATCTCCTGAATTCTTGACTTCAGGCTACGTATCCTGACCATTCTTGTTTCTAACCCCCTGGTACCGTATATTGGAATTCTGGTTAAGGTCAAACAGTGACCTGCGCCTAGCTCCTCCCCGCATCACCTCTTCCCATGATAGACTGCAGGATTTCTCACGCGCAGCCCACACTCTCTGGAACACTCTCCCTCGTACTGTCAGACTTTCCCCTAACTTCTCTTCCTTCAAACGCTCCCTTAAAATGTTCCTATTTAGGGAAGCCTACCACCCAACTCACTGACGCAACCATCAATCACTCTCACCTTACAGTCCTCTCATCCTGTTTCCAACCCCAACCCTCCCAGATTGTGAGTTCCTATGGTAATAGGGCCCTCATCTCCTCCTGTACTGTTTGTCAAATGTTGTTCAATGTATTGTAACCCTGTCTATACTGTGCTTATTGTACAGCACTGCGGAATATGCTGGCGCTTTATAAATAAAGAATAATAATAATAAAAAGACTCCTGGCCTGGTATATTGACAATTCTCTTCTTTAATCCCATTTTGTGTTTTGTCTGTGTGGTCTTCAGGTTCTGGTTTAAGTTTGAACCACACTGCAGTCTCTGTTGTTTATGTTTCTTATTCTGGTGTTAGACCTAATCACAAGGCATCCAGTGGTTTGTGCTGGTTGCAGCATAATCTCAGTTTCTAGTTAAGTCCTCCCCTGCAGGTTGCAGACTATATTCCTGTCTAGTCTGGTGTTCTGTGTCTGTGTATCTAGTACAGCTAGTTATTGTTTATAGAGACCACATCAAGGATCTCTTTCTAGTTAGCACCGTTGTTCATGTCATGACTGTTTGTTCATCGAGTGTCATTTCATTTTGTATGTTTTCCACCCTGTACTCTGTGTAGACAGGAGGCCATCCAAGGGCCTTACCCCAGTGCAGGGCTATTCCTCTTGTGGCTGTATACTGTCTCATATTGTCTGGGTATATTTGTATATTGTGGCCAGGGTTCTGCATAATGCAGAGAAACACATACCGACCTAAAGGGCTTAATATGAAAACACACAGCAAGGTCCCCCCCCTTTGGCTCCTGAGGGGGGCCACCGTGATACTTATAGCAGAGTTCTGAATATTTTTAATCTAGATAACACCGTTGAATCGGAGTTCTGCATATCTCCAATCTTTATACCAGAGTTGAATCAGAGTTCTCTATATCTTTAATCTATATATCTCTCACCATGTCAGAAAGACCAAAAAGGACAGGCAGACGCTCCCAGACACAAGCAGCCTCTGTGTAGGAAGACTGTGCCCCTGGTCGTCGTGGATGTGGTGCATCCTCTGCAGGGGCACGCTTGTCCTTTCTAAATGGTGCTGGCCGTCCTAAGCAGCTGCAACATACAGAGGATTTGCAGGATTGGCTAACCAGGCCATCCTCCTCTTCCGAGTCCTCTGCCAGCCAGGCTTGTAGTGGTTTACAGTCCACCTCAGCTGCCAAAACATCTAATTCAGCCTCCTTGTCCACAGCTACTCCTGCAGTAGCCTCACCATCATACACGGAGAAGTCAGCTGAATTGTTTGACTACAATGACAGTGACGTGCTGCTTGAGAATGCACAGCAACTCCAGTGCTCTGAATCAAACTCTGAGGTTGAGGAAGGGCGTATAATCAGCCTAGAGGGAGGGGTGCCAGTGACACACAAAGAACTGGCACTCATGTTCCCCCAGCAGTTGCAGCATACTGCCAAGTTGGCTTCAGTGATGAGGAGATAGGGGGTGATGAGAATGATGATGAGGTCACTGACTCCACCTGGGTGCCTGATTGAACAGAGGAGTTAAGTGAGGAGGAGGAGGCACAACAAAAACGAGGCACAATGTCCTCTATGAGCAACCGTAGCCAGTCCAAGGCATCAGATGTCAGAGCTGCTCAGGTGCAGAGCGCTGTTGTCTCAAAGCACATGTCTAGGAACTCTGCTGTCTGGGAGTTCTTCACGACATGTGCAGCAGACCGCAGCGTTGCTATTTGTAAGCTATGTCTGAAGAGGATCAAGCGTGGGAGAAACATCAGCCGCTTGGGTACCACATGCTTGAAGCGACATATGACCACCTGTCATGCATCCCATTGGCACAACACTTCCCATCGGTCCTCATCTGTCTCTACCACCACTATATGTCATGCCATAGTACAGGAGGGGTGGGGTCGTGCCTATTCCCCGATGGGACGGCTGCAACCACCAAATGCATCCAGCCCAACAACATGTGTGAAACATAACAAAGAAAAAATGTCATCTGCGCTTATTCCCATTAGCCCCAACCGCCACTGACAGGGATGATGTTATAGTAATGGCTGTACCAGGTCCTTCCTCAGAATGTGACAGCATCCCATCAGCTGCAGATTTACGCAGTCAGATTTCATTGCCCCAGCTGCTGCAGCGTAAGAAAAAATATGGTCCCAACCATCCCCTTGCACAGCGTCTAAATGCCAGCTTGGCAAAATTACTCACATTACAGCTGCTCCCTTTGCAGCTGGTGGACTCTGCCTCCTTCCATTAATTTGCCGAATGTGTTGTACCACAGTGGCAGGTTCCAAAACACCAGTTCTTTTCACGGAAGGCCATTCCAGCACTATACCAGCACGTGGAAGACAATGTTATGGAGTCATTGGGAAAGGCAGTCAGCAGCAAGGTACACATTACTTTATACACGTGGTCCAGCAAGCATGGACAGGGCCATTACATTTCCTTCATGGCACACTGGGTAACTCTGCTTGCAGCTGGGAGGGATCCAGGATGGGACTCTGTGCTTGGGCTTGTTCATCCACCACGCCTCCAGAAAGCTGATTATATGAGGTCTGTCTGCTCCACCACCTCTTCCTCCTCCACCTCCTTCTCTGTCTCTGGTGAAGTGGCAGTTAAACTGACGCATGGCAGGGGCTACGCAATTGCTCAAGCAAAAAGATGCCATACTGTGCTTGAGCTGGTTTGTTTAGGGGACAGGAGCCACACCGGGCCAGAAATTCTGTCAGCTCTGCAGGGGCAGGCGCAGAGATGGTTAACACCATGCCAGCTTGAGCTGGGAATGGTCGTCTGTGATAATGGCAGAAACCTTCTCTCTGCCCTACACCTGGGTAAGTTGACGCATGTACCATGCCTAGCACACATCCTAAATCTGGTGGTACAGTGTTTCCTAACCAGGTACCCAGGGCTGGCAGAGCTTCTCAGCCAGACCAGAAAAGTCTGCAGCCACTTCAGACGGTCATTCCCAGCAAGTGTTTGCCTGGCAGAAATTCAAAGAGAGTTCCACAAGCTCAGAGTTGTGTCTATAAATGCTCGCAGTTTAGTCAATAAAATCAATGAACTGGAGGCAATGATGGCAGCTGAAAAAGTAGATTTAGTGGCGGTTACTGAGACATGGTTCAGTGAGAAAAATAACTGGGACATAACAATACCGGGGTACTCTTTATATAGAAAAGACAGAGAAGGTTGGAAAGGAGGAGGAGTGGCCCTGTATGTGAAAAACAACATAAAAACAAACCAAATAAAAGTGAGCGAGGTGAACATAGAGTCAGTTTGGGTTACGCTAACATTTGGCAATCATACAGTAGCTCCTGTAGGTGTGATCTGTTGACCCCCTGGACAAGTAGAAGAGCTAGATAATCTGCTGTTTGAGGAAATAGCCAAAATGTCAATGAAGGGTGAAGTTATTATCATGGGGGACTTTAATCTTCCTGATGTGAACTGGAAAACCAAAATAGCTGGGTGCACCAGGAGTACAAATATTCTAAACTCCCAACTGGGATTATCTCTAACACAAGTAGTTGAGGAGCCGACCCGTAAAGAGGCCATATTGGATTAAATACTCACAAATGGAGGTTTGGTATCAGACGTTGTTGTAGGTGAAAATTTGGGATCTAGTGATCACCAGTCAGTGTGGTTTAATATAAGAACAGGGATGGAGCCGCACCACACAAAAACAAAAGTTTTAGACTTTAAAAAAAAAGGATTTTTCTAAAATGAGACTTTGTGTGAATGAGTCATTATCAGACTGGAGGAGTTTAAAGGGAGTCCAGGAGAAATGGGATTATTTAAAGGAGGCATTATTGAAGGCCACAGGCAATTGCATTCGGCTTGTTAGCAAAAACAAAAAAGGGAAGAAACCACTGTGGTACTCTGCAGAAGTGTCCAAAATAGTGAAGAACAAAAAGCTAGCATTCAATAATTATAAAAAAACTCAGGCAAACCTATAAGATTAGGCAGAAAGAGGCAAAGCAATTTATAAGAGCTTCCAAAGCACACGCAGAAGAGAAAATAGCTCAGTCAGTAAAAAAAGGGGGACAAAACATTTTTTAGATACATAAACGAGAAAAGAAAAGTAAAACAAGGATTAGTTAGATTAAAAACAAAGGAAGGAAGGTATGTCGAAGAGGATAAAAGTCTCGCTGACTGCCTCAATGAATATTTTTGTTCAGTCTTTGCAGAAGAAAAGGAAGGAAAGGGACCTCAGTTAGGAGGAAACATTAAAGAGACATTTACATATGAGTTTACAGAGGAGGAGATTCTACAGCAGCTGCCTAAAGTAAAGACAAATATGTCAATGGGGCCTGATGGGATCCACCCTAAGTTATTAAAATAGCTCAGTGGTATAATAGCAAAACCGCTAACAGATTTATTTAACCAATCCTTGTTAACGGGAGTCATCCCAGAATACTGGAAATTAGCAAATGTTGTGCCCATTTACAAGGGTAGTAGGGAGGAATCGGGGAACTATAGGCCAGTTAGTCTTACGTCAGTAGTGGGGAAATTAATGGAAACCATGTTAAAGGAAAGGATTGTTGAACATCTAAAAACACATACAGGGTTATCCAAAGAGATCTGAATTGCTTGAGAAAGGTAACGAACGCTGAAAATCAGCGTTTGGTTACCTTTCCTGGCCATTCGGCTATCCAGAGAGCAGGCAATTCGCCAAATCCTGGTGAATTGCCTGAACATACAGTGCCTGTTCAGTGCCTGTTCGAGGGCAGTGAAATCCCCATGAAAAAGCACTGCTTCGGCTATTCAAAGAACACAAACCAGCAGTGAAAGGTTCCCCTAATGCCCTGCCATTCGGTGGTTTAATTCGGCAAGTTAATTCAGGAGAATCCCATAGACTTCAATGTTAAAAATATTCCAGTTTTAATTCAATATCTAATAAACCGTTCATTATAAAATTCTGCAGTAAAGAGTCTCTTTATTTATAGATTTTTTAATATATTTTAAGCATTTTTCTTAATTTTTTTGATTAAAATTTTTTGTTTTTGTTTTTAAGTTTACTTATTTTTTCTGTAACAGCCCTTTTTATTATCTCTCCCTGGACCTCATATGCAAATTTCAGACATTTTTGCTCAGTAGTTTCTTTGCAAACAGCGTTTCATTTGCACAGATTCACACAAACTATTTTGCTAATTTATTCACCTCCCTCGTCTGCGGTCTCAGCTGCTTCGGCTGCTTCGGCTGTGTTTGGCTCCTGCTCGGGCTTGGTTTTAGGTTAATTCAGATGTTTTTGTGGCTTTTCTGCGTGCATTCGGTGGGTTTTGCGGTTAGTTTTCGTCGGGTTTGCGGCAGCCTTTCCCTGCAATTCGGGGACCCTGTGGTGCTTGCTTAATACATCGCAGGGTCACCGAAATGGGATCGGCAAAAGGAACCGAATTGAAGAGAACGAAAAGTCACCGAACATGCGGTGACTTTTCGAATCTCTTTGAATAACCCTGATAGATTACAGGATCAGAAACAACATGGGTTTACCTCAGGGAGATCATGCAAAACTAATCTTATTGATTTTTTTGATTGGGTAACAAAAATAATAGACACAGGTGGTGCAGTAGACATTGCTTATTTAGATTTCAGTAAGGCTTTTGATACTGTACCACATAGAAGGCTTATCAATAAATTGCAATCTTTGAGCTTGGATTCCAATATTGTTGAATGGATTAGGCAGTGGCTGAGTGACAGGCAACAGAGGGTTGTGGTAAATGGAGTTTATTCGGCTCAAGGTCTTGTTACCAGTGGGGTACCTCAGGGGTCAGTACTTGGACCCATTCTCTTTAATATTTTTATTAGTGATATTGCAGAAGGTATTAATGGAAAAGTATGTCCTTTTGCTGATGACACAAAGATTTGCAACAGGGTTGACGTTCCTGGAGGGATTAGCCAAATGACACATGATTTAGGTAAACTAAAAAAATGGTCGGAGTTGTGGCAATTGAGTTTTAATGTGGATAAGTGCAAGATAATGCACCTGGGACGTAAAAACCCAAGGGCTGAATATAGAATATTTGATACAGTCCTAACCTCAACATCTGAGGAAAGGGATTTAGGGGTTATTATTTCAGAGGATCTAAGGGTAAGTAGTCAATGTAATAGAGCAGCAGGAAATGCTAGCAGAATGCTTGGTTGTGTAGGGAGAGGTATTAGCAGTAGCAAAAGGGAAGTGCTCATGCCACTGTACAGAGCACTGGTGAGACCTCACTTGGAGTACTGTGTGCAGTACTGGAGACCGTATCTCCAGAAGGATATAGACATCTTAGAGAGAGTTCAGAGAAGGGCTACTAAAATGGTGTACGGCTTGAAGGAGAAAAGTTACCAGGAAAAGCTTAATTATCTTAACATGTACAGCTTGGACAAAAGACGAGACAGAGGAGATATGATAGAAACATTTAAATACGTAAAAGGGAATCCACAAGTCTGCACAAGCAGCAGAGGACCATCAGTGGGCCATCAATGAGTACCTGTGTGAGTATGGCACAAGGACAGGTTCAGGTCAACTTGTCCCCCCCCCGCAGTGGCTGATGATCAAGGATGCATGCAATGTACTGTCACCATTTGAGGAGGCAACGAGGATGGTGAACAGGGCCAGTGCATGCATCAGTGACACCTTTAGTGTTCCTGCTGGAGCGCACTCTGTGGGGAATTATAGATGTGGCACTAGAGGCAGAGCAGTGAGGAGGAAGAGGAGGACTTCCCTAGCTCTCAAGGCCCCAGTCTTTATGCAGCAGCATTCCTGCGGGTCCTCAGATCAGACAGGAGGAGGAGGAGGAGGAATATTTAAGTTGTGGGGGCATTGAAGGTGGGATTTCTTAAGGTAGGGTTTCGTGTCCCCCAGAAACCCAAGTACTAGTACTTGGCTGGGAGGAGGAAGTGCACAATACGGTCATCCTCAGCGACCAGGAACACTCGGAAGCTAATGCCGCCTCCAACCTATGCTGCATGGGCTCCCTTATCCTGCAAAGCCTGCTAAAGGACCCCAGGATTCATGCTATCAAGGAGAGGGATCATTACTGGTTGGCAACCCTTCTTGATCCACAATACAAGGGTAAGGTTGCAGAGCTCATCCTGCTCTCTCAGAGGGAGGACAGGATGAAACAACTTGAGGACGCTCTAAAGCGACACTTGTGTAACACCTTTCCAGGCACTGGTAGGTTACCAAGTGATGACACAGGTGCTTCTGAGGCTGCGGTTTATCAGAGGAAGAGCGTGACTGATGCCTTTTTTTTTGCAATTTTTTTAGTCCACGACGGCGACGCCCAGGGACGTCAAATGTAGGCACCCATTGCCAGCGTCTTCTCCATATGGTGCAGGACTACCTAGGGGCAAGGGCAGACCTGGATACCTATACAGCAGATGATCCACTGGCTTACTGGGTGGTGAGATTTGATCACTGGCCAGAACCTAGCCAATATGCTATGCAGCTACTAGGTTGCCCTTCATCCAGCGTGCTTTCTGAAAGGACGTTCAGTGCTGCTGGAGGTTTTGTCACAGACAAAAGAGTGCATCTGTCCACCGACTCTCGACCGACTGACATTTATAAATATTAATCAGTCCTGGATCAGCAGCTATCACTCCCCTGATACTGATGTAACTGAATAGATCGGGATCTCTTCAGCATTTCCAAAACCTCCACCACTGCACTCTTCCACAATACCTCAGAGGGGTTACGTTGGGAAGGCACTAGCAGGCACCAAAGGCCCAATATTTGGGTGCACTGCCACTGACGCGTGTACCAGATTCATATTATTGTAATATTTGACGGCAGGGTCCTCCCCTGCACTCTTAAGGCTATCCTAAACAAAAGATAAATCCAGGTAAAGTATCCATGTAATTGGGAAGACTAGATAGGCCGAAAGGTTCTTATCTGCCGGCATTTTCTATGTTTCTATGTTTCTTCCACAATACCTCAGAGGGGTTACAGTGTGAAGGCACTAGCTGGCACCAAAGGTCCAATTTTAATGCACCTGTTGTTACTTTCATCCAAAGCCTGCATAAGTTTCACCATAATTTAGCCAAAAATATTACTAAACTTTTTCTGCGTGTCCTAAAACATATCCTCTTTTCATACAGGCTGCTGCCCCAAGCAGTTGATTATGAATAGATTAAAGGAAAACCATTTACTGTCATTTGAAGTGTAATTTTTTGCTTTTTAAATGTTTCTATACATCCTACAAATCCGCCACTTCACGGGCAGGTTATGGGGACCTCCTAGGCACGATATTTGAAGGAATTTTTCATTTTTATTCTTAACCTTTATGTCATGGAAAAATCACTGTTCCTTTAAAAACGTTTTTTTGTTTTACTTTTTGTCCTTGTTTGCTGTCCCCCAGGGCACTACCCAGACCCCCATACACCTTTTATGGCAAATATCTTGCATATATGCTCTCTTGGAGGGCACTCTAAAATTCGATCGTTCGAGTCCCATTGACTTGCATTGAGTTCGAATCGTGTTCGAATTCAAACTTTTTCAAATTTTCGTGTTCGAATGCGAACCGAACACGGGGGTGTTCGGCCCATCACTAATCAATAAAAATCCAGACAGCTCCAAAAACTCCAGTTTTCGAAGTCTTCCAGATTTTAGAATTATGGATAAGGGGTGCCCAATTTGTAGTTACCTGGGAGGTCACCTGTGAGCTGCCAACAACACATTAGTAGCTAGGCTGGCTATCCAGCCCTCAGGAAGACTGGCATGGGTGGCAACTTCCCCTTTCACCCTTCAAATTCATATTACAAGCAAAGCATTCTATAAAGCTAATGGATGTTATTGTTTATTTCTCTTGTATATGTTTTTTTATTTACTTTTGCAATCATGTTACAGAACAATTAGCAAAAATATGATTGTTGTTATTTATGAGAATAATGTATTGTTTGCAATGTTATTTATTTAGGAATGTGTTAAGGTTGAAAAGATTTCTAAAAACGATTTTGAGTAGGTGTGGAGATCAAATCTCTTTATTCAGAAAGATTGATTTCATTTCTTATATTATTTACACAGTATTTTTTCTGTTGCTTGATTATTACTTACTATCTTTTTTGGTATAAAATGGACCTTTTTGTAGAATTATTGACTAGAGGATTCATCGCAAAACTTACATTGTAATGGTCATTGGTGTGTCAGCCCTTACCTTCAAATTGTAGATATTTGTAGAAATATAAATTATTCACAGAAAACAGATGGTGCATACATTTACCAATGTTCCAAATCTGTAGAAATTATACTTGTGAAGATTTTATTTGAAGGGTTTCAAAAGCCTATTTTTCATGTAATAAGTTTGAACAAAATATGCCATAAACTAAGAAGAATTCTAAAGACAGTTCAAGGTGCTATAATTATTTACAGTCCTCTTGGACTCATTACTGCTTTTTCTGAAAATGGTGTTAAAAGAAAGTACAATCCCTCCAAATAGTGATTTTTTTTTCAATGATCCTATAATCTCCTGGCCTGTGGAATGAGTGCATGAAGAGAATGCTTTCCCCATATGTACAACTGACCCATGTTTTTTTCTAGTGGTTTTGTGTATTTCTTTTTCAGTGACCGTTATCATCCTCTTACTAAGCCTTTTCTATTATAGCAGGGATGTCCAAACTCCGCCCCCCCAGATGTCCCTGAATTACAACTCCCATACTTCTCCATCCATCTGATGCAGTCAGAGATTTCTGGGAGCTGTAGTTCAGGAACATCTGGGGGTTTGGAGTTTGGACATCCCTGTGTTATACATCCCTGTATTATAGCTACAGTGGGTTTCACTAGAACCGTTATTATTTCATACTTCCTACATTAGCCTAGCTTCATTGTGCATATTTTGTACCACTTTGTGCCTCGATAGTAAAGTGAGGAAATCAGGAATATTCAATTAATATATTTTGCTGTGCAATTCAAGGAAATCGAGTTTACTCCACCCCATGCTGTGTCTACTGTATTCTCTTCATTGCCTTCTTCATCTTATCAGAACAAGTTTAAGAGGAAAATTTACCAATGTACTGACTGCACATATAAAGATAGCAAGCTGAGACAAGTGTATCATTGTCATCAATGGTTAGTTAGCTCCAGCAAGGACGCCTATTGGGTTATCCCCTCATTGCCATTGTTTAACGTTGTTATAAACTATTAAGTGAAAGAAAATATTTTTCTACATCTCGGACAAACAAAATCAGCAGTTCAGTTCCTGAAATATGGGTGAAGCAAGCAATTGTAATTTTCAGGCAAACATTATTCCACTGTAAACTAGCAAGTCTACACTGTAATATTTATTCAGATACAGTAAAACACACATGTCCAGGATTTACACTAAAATGCATATGTCCAGGATTAACAGTAAGACGCATATGTCCAAGATTTAAAATTAGAGAACACGCAACACACAATCAACATACAGTAAGAGCTGAACCAATATAATAAAAGGTACCCCAAGCCGCTGAAGAACTATTTATCAACACCTTTAAGTATTTACTGTTTTTTTGGAAAGCAACATACTGATAAACTTGAATCAAATCGCTAAGACTGATTTTTCCATTGATGTACAGCTATGAATGCCAATATTTATTGAATTTTTATCTGCACACAAAATGCCGGTAAGCCTGAATTTTCTTTTTCTTTTGTAAATATATATTTTATTAATTTTTGGTTATAAAATAAACACATGAAAAGGAAAACATTAAATTAAACTGTGTCATCAGCACACAGGCTGGGTGTAAAATTAAATTGTATGCGATCAAGACTAGATAACAATAACAAGTTACAACAAGCATTGCATCAGAAAAAGAAAAAACGGGGGAATGGGGGGGCGTGGACCTCGAACTCAAGGGGTGGGGTTATAAAGGACAAGTTATACCCTGGTCGGTAAACCTGCATTTTAATCCCCTGAACAAAAGTGTCACCAAAAGGTGTTGATTGCGAGTATCGAGAAATAGTGATGCCCAAGTCGGTAACGGATAGGGGAAATAATTGGTGCGAGCTGATATCCTTTACTGGCTCCCTGTTATCGAGCCTTTTCCAAACCAGGCATTGTGTCAGTGGCCCAAGTAGGGATAGTCGAAAGTCACACACTGATACTGGAGTTGTGGAGCCCAGAACAACTCTGTGCGACTTCTGCGGGAGCTCGTTTCAGCTGGGTCGGGCAATGGTTTTATGGAAAACAACATGTTGGTGAAGGGGTTAATTGTAGAATCTGCAATAAAAAAAAAAAAAACACCATCCAGCTCTTATATTTAACAGCGGATGCAGACAAATTCATTTTTCAGCTTTTAGTGTAGTGAGCACAAATGCAGCATTTTCCATCTTGGTCATCTGATACCAAAGAGTCCCCAGCCTTACTACCCTTGTGTAATACCTGTCATGTGTGTTTTCTGTAAGCAACGGTAGGATGCAATTGTCTGACTCTACAGAATTGACATACTCCTGCAAAAAGCATTAAATAAATGCTGTGTGCACTGGTTCGTAGACATGGAGACACTCAGGAGACTTCGGTTAAAAGAAAGAAAGCACTTTTGTTGGATGTACTGTAGGTCCTCAACTGCTTTCAACACGTAGTGGAAAACCATTGGGTTAAACTGTCCCTTGTGGTGTTAGACCATCTGGAAACTTCACAATACAACTGAGTAACAAAACACTACAGACTTAGCTGAGGGGGTGACCTGGGATTTTCTTTTGTAGCCTAGAATTTCTTGTGACCTTAGTCTGAACCACAATCCTGGGAAATGTCTGCATTTTCGGCCTTTATCCCCCATGTCTTTAATTTAATATTGCAGCAACACCTTTATAAAACCGTTATGCAAGTTTGCCAAGCAAATAAAAGCAAACATTTATTTGCTGTAATGAATTTCTCACAAATTAACTCTTCCTTTCTTTCCTTTTTGTCCCTGTAAGGCTTACCCTAATATAATTATGCGGGGTTATTCAGAGAGAGATGATCGGTCCCCAAATTGTCACTGAACATTGAATTTCCTGTACGGTGCCATTTCGGGGCCATTCGGCTATTCAGAGAGCAGCAGTTCGGCAAATTTTGGCAAACTGCCAGCAAGTACGATGCCTGTTCGACGGCAGTGAAATCCCCCATAGAGAAGCAATGGTTAATCTATTCAGAGAACACCAAATAGCAGTGAAAAGTTGCCGAAGTGCCCTGCTGTTCGGTGGTTTCATTTGGCAGGTTTATTCAAGCGAACCCCATAGGCTTCAATGTTAAAAATATTCCTGTTTTAATTCAGTATCTAATAAACTGTTGTAGCGCTGTGTTTAAAACCTTACTGTGGCAGTACCTATTTTTGGCCACCGGAGGGAGACAAGCGCGATAAGAGACACTGAACATTGGGACTACATTTCCCAGCATGCTCTGGGAACGGACACAGGAAGTGGGTGGGACACGCCGAGGTACATCCTGAGCCTCGTGGAGATAGCTGGCAGAGCGCGCCAGGGAGTGAAAGAGGGAGGACACAGTGCTGCAGAGCGGAACCGTGACTAGGCCGGAGCGCAAGTGCGGCCTATCGGGATTCCAAGTGGGGTTATCCAGCCTCGGAAGAAGGAGACCCAGTATCCACAGGCATTACCCAAGCTGCTGTCAAAGAAGTGGAGGACCCTCGAGTTAGGAGTACCGCAGGTCCATTGGATGGGAGAGCAGGCGGTAGCTGTACCAGTCACTGTCGGAGCCAAGAGAGCCAGACAACGGATCCAGTAGCCAGTATCCCAGCAAGGCACCGAGTGGAGGGACGTCCTGGGTCAGAGGAACCTTGGTGATCGAGCGGATGGGTGAGAGGCCTCCAAGGCCGGTTTTATAAAGTTCAAGAAAGCACGCTGCTGTTTATTTCTAAAACCCACAGGGCCCCAACTTGACTAGTCGAAGACATCGTTTAAGAGATTCACTGGCCAGTTGAATAGTACCCGGGTACCATAACACACACATACACTTACAGGCCGGGACTTAACCTGTGCGGGACTCACTCCCTAATATCCCAAAAAGGGGTAAAGATTCGAATAATATTTTGTTTTTCCGCTGCGCGTTTCTCGAATTACGAAATATTGTATTCTCTTTCCGCTACGTGTTTCTCGAAATTACGAAGCATTGTATTTTTTTCTGTTCGGCTGCGCATTTTCCCGAAATACGAAACCTCGTATTTCTTTTTCCGCTGTGCGTTTACCGCAATACGAAATACTGTAAATATATCTACGAACACCGTGTCTCATTATATGCCTTTTACTTTAGTAAACTATATAATTTATAAAATCCACAACGGTGCTGGAGTGTATTTATTCCCTAGTGCGGGGAGACTGACCCATGGTTCATTTTCAGCGGCTCCTCCGGGAGTGAGCGCTACACGTGGGGGCTCGTTTCCGGGATCCAGTCTCTGGAAAAACCGCATCTAAAGGGTTAAATATGGATCCAGACACTGTTGCCGAATGGTGTGAGGAGCACAGTAGTCAGTTAGAATGTTGTATAGTCATGGATATTCCCGCAGACACTTGGGCCGAAGATCAGATTCGCCAGGCCGTGGCCGCGCTGACACCAGATCATCGGGGGTTAATCCTGGACATTAAAGTGAACCCAGATACCTCTCACACGTATGTGCTTTTTGAATGGAGAAAGGGCGTTCCACTGTGTTTTCAGGGCGCAAGCATGAAGCTGACCGATGAGGTGGAAGTACAACTGATTCAGCCAAGTGCGCCACGTGGTGAATCCGCAAGTGTTCCCGCGCCCAGTCCGTTGGCCATGATTGGGCCTGAATTCATAGTGGCTATTGGAGATTTGCTGGCTAAGTGTCAGAGAACAAGCCCTCCGCACACTAACTTCGGTTATCGACGGTTGAGAAATTTTACAGGAAACGTACCAACTCCGGCGGGAGAAGAAACCTTTGAGGAATGGGTGGAACAGGCGATGCAGGCTCTGGATGAGTGGGACGTCCCTGAAGCTCAGAAAAAGCAAAGGATCACCGAGAGTTTAAAGGGACCTGCGTCAGAAGCGGTGAGAAACATAAAACTGAGTAGAAAAGACTGTACCGCTTTAGATTATTTAAACGTTTTGGAGGAAGTTTTTGGGCGAACAGAAAAGGCCGCAGAGCTTGTATATCAGTATGAACACACCTATCAGCGGAAAGGTGAGAGAATGACCGAATACATGAGGCGCCTAGATAACATTCTGCACCAGATACTCCAAGAAAGGGGCCGAGCCGGTTGAAGTGGATAAGATCCGAATAAAACAGATCCTGAGGGGCTCTCAACCTCTAGATCCAGTGATGCTGCAGCTGAGAAGCAGAGCAGGTAATCAAGAACTGAAGTACCTGGAACTGATCCGAGCTGTCAGAGAGGAGGAGGCTTTGCTGGAGGAAAAATCCTTCAGGCGAGGGGAAAGAGCTTACGCACAACCTGTAAGGCATAACGACGGTCTAGAGCCTGAAAGCGACTCGCTGGATACTTACGGATCCGACATGGACGAACAAGAGCACCTGATCGCTTTTAAAGCCACAGAGAGGGCTGCCAAAGAATTACACCTCTCTGAACGTGGTGAGTTGTACAAAACTGTTAAGCAAGTACAGGAAGCTCAAGCTGAATTGCAAAAGGCGCACGCGGAACTGTGCCAAGTGTTGATGAAGGTGACAGAGATGCAGGCAGAGATGCAGAAGTTCCTTACAGGCATGCAGACAACCGGAGTTGCTGTGGCGTCTAGCCAAGGTCCTTTAACTGAATCACAACAGGCGACTGAGTCTCCACTTTCTAAGAAGAGATGTTTCGGTTGTTGAGAAATGGGCCACTTCCGCGCACAATGCACAGACCGAAAGCCTGAGAGGAATAGAGTTGAGGAGCTGTTAAAAGCCTTAGAAGGACTGTTATCTACCTCACCAGCGGGAAACGCCAGAGGGCACAAGTGAAGGAGCAACCTAGGTGCCCGAAGGTTGAACCCCGCTCCAAAAATCAAGCCAGGACTAAAGAGGCGAGAGGGCCCAAAGTCGGGCCAACTGCTGAGCCTGCCAGGACTGAAAGAGTCACTCCCTTAGCATCCGGACCTACGTCATGGGGAAGCAATGCACACCCAAAACCTACACGGGCCAAGAAAAAGGCCAGGGTACAGCAAACTGGGTCTAAGTGTCCGGATACCGCCACCAAGTTTCCTGACCAACTGATAAGTCCTTCTCCTATTGTGCCAATCCAAGTGGAGGGAGTCTACACTAAAGCCCTGTTGGATTCAGGGGCTCAAGTGACATTGATCTACCGAGACTTCTATGAGAAACATTTGAAGCACATTCCTCTACAGAAATTGAAGGACCTGGAAATCTGGGGTATCGGAACTGAGAAACTCCCTTATGACGGGTATCTACAGGTGAAATTGGAGATCGGATCCGAAGTCATCGGACAGTCCGGAGGTTGTGATGCATTGGCCATTGTGTGTCGTCGACCCTCAGGTGCAAACAGGAGTTCCATGATAGTGGGGACGAATACTGATTTGGTGTGGCGTCTCCTGACACCTATCGTATTGGAAGAAGGTTCTACTCAAGGAGTACACCCAATGTTACGTCCAGTCTATCAGAGGATGGTCAAAGAACAGAAGGCACCTGCCGAAGTGGGGCACCTATGGAGATTGGAAGGAACAGAGAAGGTTCTGCAAGCAGGAGAAGTAGCGAGTTTCCGGGCTTCAGTCAAGTTCAACGGGTCGCAACCAGGTCCCTATGTGGTGCTGGAAACCGATTTTAATCATGGGAGTGAAGCCGGAGTCGAAGTAATCCCTGAAATAATCTCCACTAAAGCTCTGAAAGAAACACGAGGAAGAGTCTCAGTCAGCGTGTGCAATGTGTCTGATTCTCCAGTAGTCCTTAAAGCACGAATGCCTATCGGGCAAGTAGAGTCCGCTACGCCCCTCTCCACCGATTTAGGAGGGGGAGTGGATAAAGAGATTCCAGATGAAAGATTCTACCCCAAGGACGCTCCCATTTCATCCGAGTGGAAGAAACGTCTTCAGTCTCAAGTTCTAAAGTGGAGAGAATTGTTCTCGAAAGATGAGTTCGATGTAGGCCTAGCTAAAAGTACTGAACACCGCATTCGATTACAAGAAGACAAGCCGTTTCGTGAAAGGTCAAGGCGAGTTCCGCTGGGAGACTTGGATGATCTGCGGGAACAGCTGAATGAATTGCAAAGAACCAAGGTGATTCAAGAGTCCAGGAGTCCATACGCATCTCCAATAGTGATGGTTCGGAAGAAGAATGGTTCTGTCCGCCTATGCATAGACTACCGCACGTTGAACCGGAGAACCATCCCAGACCAATATGCTACTCCTCGGATAGAAGATGCCTTACAGTGTTTGTCTGGAGCAAAATGGTTTAGTGTACTAGACCTGCGAAGCGGGTATCACCAGATACCAATGCATCCCGAAGACAAAAAGAAAACTGCGTTCATCTGTCCACTGGGGTTCTTTGAATTCAACCGAATGCCTCAAGGCCTTATGGGGGCTCCAGCCACGTTCCAACGGTTAATGGAGAAGACAGTCGGGGACATGAATCTGATCAAAGTGTTAGTGTACCTGGATGACATAATAGTGTTCGGGAAGACTCTCGAAGAACATGAGCAACGCTTGGAGAAGGTTTTGAAGAGGCTCCATGAAGAGGGATTGAAACTGTCTCTGGAGAAATGCCAATTCTGTCTGCCGTCCGTCACATATCTGGGACATGTGGTCTCAGCAGAAGGTGTTTCGACAGATCCTCGGAAGTTGGAGGCCGTAGCTTCCTGGCCTAGACCTCGAAACGTCACTGAACTTAGATCTTTCTTGGGGTTCTGTTCATATTATCGAAGATTTGTAGGAGGATTCGCGAAAATAGCTCAACCACTGAACAAACTCCTACAGAAAGAAAGTACCGAAGAAGGCTGCAAGGCCTCTGACCGAAACCCGTCCGCTCCAGGACCAAGGAAAGCTCGGGATTCCATACATGGCGAATGGACTAGTCAATGTGAAGGTGCTTTCTTGAAGCTGAAAGAGAGTCTAACTCGGGCTCCTGTCTTGGCATATGCGGACCCTCACAAGCCGTACGAGCTACATGTGGATGCCAGCAGAGAAGGTCTGGGAGGAGTCCTGTATCAGGAGTATGGTGGATTGCTGAGGCCTGTAGCGTACATGAGCCGGAGCCTTACGCCTTCAGAGAAGAACTATCCTACCCACAAGTTGGAGTTCCTAGCCTTAAAGTGGGCAGTGGTGGACAAGTTAAAGGACTATCTGTATGGAGCGTAGTTTGTGATAAAGACGGATAACAATCCTCTTACCTACGTCCTTACTACTGCAAAACTGGACGCAACGGGACATCGGTGGTTGGCCGCTCTGTCAGGATTTCGGTTCAGCCTGAAGTATCACCCTGGGGTGAATAATCGAGATGCTGATGCTTTATCGAGAAGACCCTACACTGCAGAATGGACTCAGTTAACTCCAGACGGGGTGCAAGCTTTGTGTCAAGGAACAGAGCGCCGGGTCAAGGGAGGGATTGAAGCGGAGGCCATAGGAGTCATGGCTGCGGCTGTTCCTGAGTTCTACTGCAACCCTACGCAATTGAGGGATGAGAGTCTACCTACTTTTTCAAAACAGGACCTGAAAGCGGATCAGGCCAGAGACCCTTTAATTGCATTGACCATAAAGGCCCTGACTGCGAACCAGCGGGAAATTCTGCTGACCAATTCCCCGGATGGAGCCAGATTGGTCTACAAAGAGTGGGAACGGTTGAAGATGTTGGATGGGGTGGTCTACCGAAGGTCCCCTCACCAATGCTGAAGAGACTCAACAGTTATTCCTTCCCACTAAGCATAGAGAGAGTGTGCTGCGATCGCTACATGATGAGCATGGACATTTGGGTGCTGAAAGAACTTTTAAGCTGGTGCGAGACAGATTCTATTGGCCCTGCATGAGGGCTGAAGTGGAAAGTTACTGCCATTCCTGTCTGAGGTGTATTCAGAGGAAGACTCTACCGACCCGAACCACTCCAATGAGTCATCTGCAGAGTCAGGGACCCATGGATTTGGTGTGCATTGACTTCCTGTGCTTAGAGCTGGATGCTAGTGGGCAAGGGAATATTCTAATAGTGACTGATCATTTCACTCGTTACGCCCAAGCTTTTTCTACGAAAGATCAACGCGCTCCGACAGTAGCCAAAGTTCTGATGGAAAAGTTCTTTGTTCACTACGGCCTGCCAAGGAGAATACACTCTGATCAGGGTAGAGACTTTGAAAGCCGACTTGTTGGGCAATTGTTGGAACTGTTGGGAATCCAAAAGACCCGAACTACACCATATCACCCTCAAGGTGATGCTCAGCCTGAAAGGTTTAATCGCACGCTGCTGAATATGCTGGGGACTTTGTCAAACATAGAGAAGCAGAGTTGGAGTCGTCACATAGCTACTCTGGTGCATGCATATAACAGTACGGAGAGTGATGCGACTGGATACTCACCGTACCGTCTTATGTTCGGAAGAGAAGCTCGACTGCCGGTTGATTTGGCGTTTGGGTTATCTCTAGACCAGACGTCGGTAGCTTCCCATAGAAACTACGTGGACAGACTTCGGAAGAAACTGGCTTCTGCGTTTGAACAGGCCCGTTTGACCTCAGGAAACAGGGAGCAAAGGAACAAAAAGAATTATGACTTGAAAGTTCGGATACAAGATCTACAACCGGTGATAGGGTTTTGTTGAAGAACTTGGGTGCTGCTGCGAGGCACAAGTTGGCGGATAGATGGAGTTCTCAAGTCTACATTGTCTGCAAGCAACTGCCGGGTCTGCCGGTGTATCAAATCCGGCCGGATGGAAAGGCTGGGCCTCTTAAGAACTGGCACCGGAATCATTTGTTACCTTTGAGAGAGGCTGTGAGGATACCAGTTGGGGACGAACTTTCTCTGCCAAATCCGCCTGCTCCACGTTTGCCTCCTGTTACTCGGTCTCAGCAGACCCGGGCTGTCGAAGAGAGCGAAAGGGACAGTGAAGAAGAGAGTTTTTGTCTGGACTGGATTCACTCACCGGAGCCTGAAGAGGCTATCTCAGCTCCTGAACGGTGGGAAAGTAATTTGAGACCTGAAGCTCCTGAATTTCAGTTAGAAGTCCCTGAGACTATGGAAATCCCTGAAGCTCTTGAATTTCAGTTAGAAGTTCCTGATACTGCTGGAATCCCTGTAGCTCCTGAAGCTGAGTCTTATGATTATAGTTCTATGCCTTCACTGGAGGGATCATACTCCGAAGAAATGTCTGCTAAAGTGGTAGAAAGAAGGACTGAGCCAGCACCTATAGTACTTCCACCTGAAGAGGAACTGATTGAGCCAGCACCTATAGTACTTCCACCTGAAGAGGAACTGATTGAGCCAGAACCAAAACGCTCTGTTCGACCACCCCAGCGACTCACTTACGACTCACCGGGACATAGCACTGAAGAAGCCATCACCACAGTGCAAAGGTTGCCCGAAGTGTCTGCTATGTTAGCTGAGGTAGCACAAAACACGAGTCAACTTGAAGAAGTGTATCTAACCCACTGTATGTTTGCTGCCGAACCTGTATATGTTATCTAAAATGTGTTGAAATGTAACTGTTGTACCTCCTTGGAGAGACCCAAGAGTTCTAGGAGGGGGAGAGTGTAGCGCTGTGTTTAAAACCTTACTGTTGCAGTACCTATTTTTGGCCACCGGAGGGAGACAAGCGCGATAAGAGACACTGAACATTGGGACTACATTTCCCGGCATGCTCTGGGAACGGACACAGGAAGTGGGTGGGACACGCCGAGGTACATCCTGAGCCTCGTGGAGATAGCTGGCAGAGCGCGCCAGGGAGTGAAAGAGAGAGGACACAGTGCTGCAGAGCGGAACCGTGACTAGGCCGGAGCGCAAGTGCGGCCTATCGGGATTCCAAGTGGGGTTATCCAGCCTCAGAAGAAGGAGACCCAGTATCCACAGGCATTACCCAAGCTGCTGTCAAAGAAGCGGAGGACCCTCGAGTTAGGAGTACCGCAGGTCCATTGGATGGGAGAGCAGGCGGTAGCTGTACCAGTCACTGTCGGAGCCAAGAGAGCCAGACAACGGATCCAGTAGCCAGTATCCCAGCAAGGCACCGAGCGGAGGGACGTCCTGGGTCAGAGGAACCTTGGTGATCGAGCGGATGGGTGAGAGGCCTCCAAGGCCGGTTTTATAAAGTTCAAGAAAGCACGCTGCTGTTTATTTCTAAAACCCACAGGGCCCCAACTTGACTAGTCGAAGACATCGTTGAAGAGATTCACTGGCCAGTTGAATAGTACCCGGGTACCATAACACACACATACACTTACAGTCCGGGACTTAACCTGTGCGGGACTCACTCCCTAATATCCCAAAAAGGGGTAAAGATTCGAATAACATTTTGTTTTTCCGCTGCGCGTTTCTCGAATTACGGAATATTGTATTCTCTTTCCGCTACGCGTTTCTCGAAATTACGAAGCATTGTATTTTTTTCTGTTCGGCTGCGCATTTTCCCGAAATACGAAACCTCGTATTTCTTTTTCCGCTGTGCGTTTACCGCGATACGAAATACTGTAAATATATCTACGACCACCGTGTCTCATTATATGCCTTTTACTTTAGTAAACTATATAATTTATAAAATCCACAACGGTGCTGGAGTGTATTTATTCCCTAGTGCGGGGAGATTGACCCGTGGTTCATTTTCAGCGGCTCCTCCGGGAGTGAGCGCTACACTGTTTATTTTAGAGAAAAGCAATGTACACAACCAGAGCACGATCATTTACTTTTCTTGTCTTAATTACACAATATGTATCAATTAGGTGATAATTGTGACATACTACATGTGATGACTGTAACACCACTTCACACAGAAATGTATCACTATATAATCTTACAATGCTCATAAACGGATATATCACTTCAAAATATGTGATTTAAAGTGACAAGTGCATTTCCTTTTTGGATATATGTGCATAAAATAACATGCTTAGAAATGTGAAAGACTTATGTGTTGAGTATATGGTGGTATATTACATATGTAGGGTGTAAATACTACAACACAAGTGCATCAATACTCAGACCAGATCCACACTCTTCACTGGATCCTTATGTAAAGCTTTCACAAACCCTCAAAGCAAAAAAAGGACTTAAAAAACACATGGTGCAGCCAATTTAAAAGTTCATTATGAAGGTAGTATTAATACTTGGTGTTTGTAATCCCATTCACATTTATGAGAGCCAAAATATGGTGGCTCTCCTTATAACGCAGTTGATTAACTTTTCTGGGGGTGATCTAGCCCGCTCACTCTTCTCACTTCACAAGAAACCTAGCAATTGCCAACCATTTTGGTCAACTTCCTGTCCATCTGCACCATCTTACGAGTGGCGTTACATCATTTCCTGTGCCTCCACCATCTTGTGTGTGGTCCTGCCTCATTTCCTGTGCCAGCGCCATCTTGAATGTGACATATTCATCCTGGTCGCCATCTTGGGAGGGGGAGATTTTATTTATCATCATCTCGCAAGAATAATACATGTTATACACTGCCATCACCTCATATTCTCTACTTAGAGGGTATTCCCCCTTTTTCCCAATGATATTAAGCTTAAACCGGGGGGGGGGGGAACGTGGTTTGGTGCAAGTATAACTAGTTCCATGCTCCTAACTGGCATCTCTTGCAAAGGATTTTTATATAAATATATTTTTTACTTTACTTGGAACTGACATGGAAGGTAGGCTTGTGCACCGATTTTTTTTTCGGTTCGATTCGGTTCGATTTTTCAGATTTTTAAACTTCGATTAGTTTTTCGTGTACTTTTTTTTTCGGAATATCGACCATTTTTCGGATTTTCGTCTCACTTTGCTCGTTTTTTGTATCGACTTTTCGGGATTTCGGAAATTTTCGTTTTTCGGAATTGTACATGTTTTCGGAATTTCGACCATTTTTCGTATTTTCGTGTCACTTAGCTCGTTTTTTGTATCGACTTTTCGTAAGTTCGGAAATTTTCGTTTTTTCGGAAAGTCTGTTCTCCGCGTTTCAAAGCAATAAATTTCGATTTGACACATTTCAAGTCTGTCACGGAATGGCCCAGCACCCTCAGCCAGGGACCGTCCTTTATGACGTGGTTTGTCCATAGACTTTAAGGGGCCGTTGCACCAGCGGAGTTCCGCAAGTTATTTTCATTTAGATGTGGTTTTGTGTGTGGTGTAATAAAAGTGTCCCCCTTGTTGTATTGCGAAACGTCTGTGAATCCCTTTGTGTGCCTTGCCCGCCGCCATTTTCCCAGCGCCTCGTGGATCCGGTCGAGTCGATCGGATCGGAAAATGTCCGATTCGGACCATCCGGTCGAATCGTAAAATGGTCGATTCGGACCATCCGGTTCCGAATCGGCAACTCCCCGATTCGTAACCGCCAATGCGGATCGGGTCCCGGGTGCCTCCTGCCAGCGAGGGCCAATGGGACTTGTGTGGGCGGGCAGGGATTCCCATGTTTCTGACTTTCTGGTAATGTTATAAATATATGTGATGTGTAAAAAATAAACAGATTATCTAGTGCATTCAGCTCCGCCTGGTGTCCTTTATTTTTCGGCCGTATTTCTGAGATCCAGCGCGGTCTTCAGAGTACGGCAGCTTAAGATCCGAACCGAACCCCCTGTCCCTGCATCTCGCATCAGGACAGCGGTGCATGGTTCGGACATCGACCATCAGAATATTCGGCCACGCTTCGATTCTTACATCCGATCCGAAGGCGCGGCCCGTCTACCGCGCTTCAGTATATCGAGCGGCATGTGAGTAAGATCCGAATATTCACTCGACGGAGATCTCCATCAGATCCGAATAATTACTCGACGGAGATCACCATAAGATCCGAATATTCACCCGGGGGAGATCCGATCCCCGTATCCGTACGGCCGTTCCGCAGACGTCTCATACATCAGCAAGGTCAGTGAGCCAGCTGCTAGGGACGCTGAGTGCCGTGTGGCTCAGTGGTCGGGCTGGTTCCACGCAGGGGTCCCCTCCACAGCCCGCTCACCCTTCCCCAGGGTTACTCCAGGCCGCACGAGACGCCGAGTGCCGTGACACTCGGTAGTCGGGCCAGCGGTAAGCGCAGTGGGGGTACGCAGATATGAGTGTTGTCCGCCTGCGGGTGTGCTCCTTCCGCCACACTGGTGGCAGCGGTGGGATAAGCTCTCTGCAGAGACCCCAAGGAGACCCTCACTATGGCCGAGTACGGCGCCTACAAGCGAGACGTCCTGCGTGGGATGTTAGAGAATCGGGGAGGCACCCCGGGCTCCAAAAGTCGGGACGTGATGATTGAGGAACTACGGAGGCTGGACCAAGGGGCGGCGTTCCCGGTGTTGTCCCCGCCGAGTCCGACGAAAGCGGTCTCCAACAGAAGGTGCGACAGCGGGCCGCCCTCTACGGAGCGGCCCCATCAGAGGCTGTCATGCAGAACCTGATCGGGGAGATTTGTCAGGAAGAGGAGCGGGAAAAAGAGCGGAATCACGAGCTACGGCTGGCTGAGGTGCGGGGCCGACGGGACAGTAGCCCTCGTGCGGACCGGTCCACTGGACGTAAAGTGCCCTTCCAGGCGTTCAAGGAGTTCCGAGAAACGGAGGACGAGATAGAGAGCTACCTCCAGGATTTCGAACGCCTGTGTCAGGTGCACGAGGTACACCGCGCCGACTGGGTGAGAATCCTGGCGTGCAAGCTGACCGGTCGGGCCGCCGAGGCCTACCGCACGGTGCCGGACGAGGAGGCCATTAACTATATGCACGTGAAGCAAGCGTTGCTGAGCCGGTTCGCCGTGACCCCGGAAGCCAGCCGGGCGAAGTTCAGAAACTCTCGCCGGCCCAATGGCGCTACCCACGTTGAGTGGGCTCACCGATTGCAGCGGGACTTGCGCACCTGGTTCCTGGGTAGCAGAGCGGAGACGGTGCCCGACATTACCCAGCTACTGCTGCTCGAGCAGTTCTTCGAGCACACCCCCTCTGCCATTCGGGAGTGGGTGCGTGATAAGAAGCCTCAGACGGTGCAGCAAGCGGCTGTTTGGGCCGACGAGTATGCTGACACTCGGAAGGTTACCGGGGGTGAGCGATTCCCGCCCTTCCGGCCCGCTCTACCTGCTCCTCCACCTCCCACACCGGCAGTTCAGACGCCGGCAGCACGACCCACCAGTCGGCCCAACAACTTGGCCAACGTCCGTTGCTACGGGTGTAACCAAGATGGGCACTACAAGCAAAATTGCCCCAACCGACCGGACTTGACACGACCTCCCGACAGACCTTCACCGTCCGCCCACTGCTACGACACCAAAACCCCGTGGCCGGAGGTCCCGGAGGAATGGGAGCGGCTACACGAGGCAGACCCGGTGCAAGCCGCCTCGGCCGACAACCGCCATCATCACCGCCAGGCGGTGTGGATAAACGGGCGAGCTGCCGAGGGGCTCCGGGACTCCGGGGCTACCATCACCCTGGTACGACCCCATTTGGTCCAGCAGAACGACCGCCTGCACAACACCATCGCAGTGCGGGTAGCCGGAGGGAAGGTTCTCCGGCTTGAGATGGCACGCGTCCACCTGGACTGGGGGTCCGGGGAGAAAGTGGTGAGGGTGGGGTTGTCTAATCAACTGCCGGCTGAGGTGCTCCTCGGTAACGATTTGGGACGGCTGGTCTCTTCTTATTCCACAGATGCGGCCGCCCCAGTAACCACCCGGCAACAGAGCCAACGCCACGACAGGGGCACTCCGTTCGGGACCCAGGTGAGATCCCAACCAAAACCTCCCCGACCTCCTACACCCAGACGAATCCCGACTCCCCCCTTTCCACCCGACCCCCCCTTCCCGTGGAGCTCCCCGGAGATGCTCCGCCATCAGACCCAGACCGACCCCACGCTACAGTGCTACCGGGATCGGGCCGGTCAGGGCCTGGATGACAAAAGAAAGGACAGCATAGAGTGGGAGGATGGGATTCTCTATAGGTACACCGCGAGGGAGGGGTCCAAGAAGAAGCAGGTTCCGCAGAAGCAGATGGTAGTACCCCAGGGCCCTAGACAGGAACTTCTGCGCTTGGCTCACGACATTTCCCTTGCAGGTCACCTGGGGCAGAAGAAAACTCGGCACCGGTTGGCGCGCGCGTTCTTCTGGCCCCGCCTCAGCGAAGACACCCGCGAGTACTGCCGCACCTGCCCGGTTTGCCAAAAGACGGGGAAGGCCAGGGATCACCCGAAAGCGCCCCTGCACCCCATGCCCATCATCCAGGAGCCCTTTAGCCGGGTGGCGGTCGACATCATTGGGCCGTTACCACGGCCCAGTGCCACCGGTAAGAGGTACATCCTCACCGTAGTGGACTATGCCACCCGGTACCCCGAGGCTGTGGCCTTGGCCAACATCCAGGCAGACACCGTAGCGGACGCTCTCCTACGGGTGTTCACGAGGGTAGGGTTTCCCCAGGAAATCCTGTCTGATCAGGGTACCCAGTTCACCGCTGAGCTCACCCAGCAGCTCTGGCGTCTCTGCGGTGTTAAGGCGCTGCACAGCACCCCGTATCACCCCCAGACAAATGGGCTGTGCGAGCGGTTTAATGGGACCCTAAAACAGCTCATCCGGGCCTTCGCGCACGAAAGCAAGGATTGGGAGAAGTATCTACCCCACCTACTGTTCGCCTACCGGGAAGTCCCTCAGGAATCCACCGGATACTCTCCCTTCGAGCTGTTATATGGGCGCCAGGTGAGGGGGCCTCTGGATTTGGTTAGGGCTCAGTGGGAGGGGGAACAGGAGGAAGATGGGGTTCCTGTACTGAGTTACGTCCTGAAGCTCCGGGAGCACTTGGCAGAACTCGCGGGGTTTGTACAAGACAACATGGAAACGGCCCAGGCTCAGCAGAAGACGTGGTACGATCGCGCTGCTTGCAGTCGCTCGTTCCTTGTGGGGCAGAAGGTTCTGGTGTTGAAGCCACAGCGGCAGAACAAGCTGCAGGCAGCCTGGCAAGGCCCCTACAGGGTGGTAACCCAACTGGGGGATACCACCTATGTGGTTGTTAGTTGCGCAGACACCAGAATCCAGTGGACGTTCCACGTCAACATGCTGAAGGCCTACCATGAACGCCCGGAGTCGGTGGACGCCATATGCGCGCCGGCTGCCGAGGAGACGGAACCAGTTCCTTTGGTGGAACTCCCTGGGATAGCCAAGCAGCCTTCCGGGGTGGATCAGGTGCAGCTGGGGGAGGAGCTAGGGCCCGAAAAGCAGGCGCAGGCGCGGCAGTTGCTCCACTACTACCCGGGGGTTTTTTCGGCTCTCCCGGGATACACGGACCGGGCCGTCCATCAGGTGGACACCCCCGGTCAGAGACCCCTTCGGCAGCCTGCATACCGACTCCCGGAAGCGGTCCGCGAATCCATGCGGGCCGAGAGCCGAGAGATGTTGGAGCTGGGGGTCATTGAACCGTCAGCCAGTCCATGGGCGTCGCCCGTGGTCCTGGTGCCCAAGAAAGACGGCACCACCAGGTTCTGCGTCGACTATCGGCGGATAAACGACTGTACCATTACAGACGCTTATCCCATGCCCCGAGTCGACGAGTTGCTAGACCAGATCTCCCGGGGTCATTTCCTGACCACGGTCGATCTGTGCAAGGGGTACTGGCAGATTCCCCTTGCCGAGGAGGCGACCCCGAAGTCGGCCTTCATCACCCCGTTCGGCTTGTACCAATTTCGAGTTATGCCGTTCGGGATGAAGAACGCCCCTGCTACCTTCCAGCGGTTAATCGATCGCCTCCTCGATGGCCTCCAGGGGTTCGCTTGCGCATACCTGGATGACATAGCCATCTATAGCCAGACCTGGGAGGAACACCTTGACCACGTAGGGACGGTCTTGGGCCGGATTAGGGACGCCAACCTGACCCTTAAACTCGAGAAATGCAAGGTGGGGATGGCCGAAGTGCAGTACCTGGGCCACCGGGTGGGTTGCGGGAGACAACGGCCAGAGCCCGCCAAGGTAGAAGCCATCCTAGACTGGCCCACCCCTGTGACCAAGACCCAGGTCCTCGCCTTCCTGGGCACCGCGGGGTACTACAGGAAGTTTGTACCCCATTACAGTGACCTGGCCAAACCCCTGACCGACCTGACAAAGAAATCCCTGCCCCGCCAAGTCCTGTGGTCCCCGGAGTGCGAACAGGCCTTCCAACAACTGAAGGCCGCCCTGACCCAAGCTCCCCTGCTAGCAGCTCCCAACTATAACAAGCGTTTTGTCGTCCATACAGACGCTTCAATGTTCGGACTGGGAGCTGTCCTAAGTCAAGTGGGGGACGACGGGGGATCACCCGGTGGCGTTCATCAGCCGGAAGCTGTTACCACGGGAGGTGGGGTACGCTGCGTGTGGAGGAGTGTCTGGCCTTGGTCTGGGCCCTACGGAAGCTCCAACCCTATGTCTACGGCGGTCCTTCACTGTGATGACCGACCATAATCCCCTGGTGTGGCTCAACCGAGTGGCGGGAAAATGGCCGCCTACTGCGGTGGAGCCTGGCTCTCCAGCCCTTCAACTTTACCATTCAATACCGGCCCGGTCGCAAAACGGCAACGCCGATGGGTTATCGCGGCAGTCGGCCTGGGAACCGGGGGATTTGGAGCACCGACTACCCCGGTACGACCCGTTGGGGTCCAACCGGTGCGTCGGACCTTGGGAAGGGGGAGGAGTGTCACGGAATGGCCCAGCACCCTCAGCCAGGGACCGTCCTTTATGACGTGGTTTGTCCATAGACTTTAAGGGCCGTTGCACCAGCGGAGTTCCGCAAGTTATTTTCATTTAGATGTGGTTTTGTGTGTGGTGTAATAAAAGTGTCCCCCTTGTTGTATTGCGAAATGTCTGTGAATCCCTTTGTGTGCCTTGCCCGCCGCCATTTTCCCAGCGCCTCGTGGATCCGGTCGAGTCGATCGGATCGGAAAATGTCCGATTCGGAACCATCCGGTCGAATCGTAAAATGGTCGATTCGGACCATCCGGTTCCGAATCGGCAACTCCCCGATTCGTAACCGCCAATGCGGATCGGGTCCCGGGTGCCTCCTGCCAGCGAGGGCCAATGGGACTTGTGTGGGCGGGCAGGGATTCCCATTATTCTGACTTTCTGGTAATGTTTATAAATATATGTGATGTGTAAAAAATAAACAGATTATCTAGTGCATTCAGCTCCGCCTGGTGTCCTTTATTTTTCGGCCGTATTTTCTGAGATCCAGCGCAGTCTTCAGAGTACGGCAGCTTAAGATCCGAACCGAACCTCCTGTGCCTGCATCTCGCATCAGGACAGCGGTGCATGGTTCGGACATCGACCATCAGAATATTCGGCCACGCTTCGATTCTTACATCCGATCCGAAGGCGCGGCCCGTCTACCACGCTTCGGTATATCGAGCGGCATGTGAGTAAGATCCGAATATTCACTCGACGGAGATCTCCATCAGATCCGAATAATTACTCGACGGAGATCACCATAAGATCCGACTGAGTACTCGACGGAGATCACCATAAGATCCGAATATTCACCCGGGGGAGATCCGATCCCTGTATCCGTACGGCCGTTCCGCAGACGTCTCATACATCAGCAAGGTCAGTGAGCCAGCTGCTAGGGACGCTGAGTGCCGTGTGGCTCAGTGGTCGGGCTGGTTCCACGCAGGGGTCCCCTCCACAGCCCGCTCACCCTTCCCCAGGGTCACTCCAGGCCGCACGAGACGCCGAGTGCCGTGACACTCGGTAGTCGGGCCAGCGGTAAGCGCAGTGGGGGTACGCAGATAGGAGCACACCCGCAGGCGGACAACACTCATTCCGCCACAAAGTCCATTCGAAAATTCCGAAAATATTTCGTTTCGGCTCGGAAAACTTTTCGGATCTGCCATTTTCGGATCTAAAAATTTTCGGAAATTCGGCCGCATCCGAAAACACGAATCGGGAAATTTCGTGAAAATTCCGAAATTCCGAAACCCGAAACGCACATCCCTAATGGAAGGGAGGGGGGGGTCAGGGAGTTTCTAAAAGTTACACATACATTCCCAATATTATTTTCTATGTAATTTATGATATTAATTGTTAACATTTCTTAACCTCCCTGACGGTATTCCCGAGTGTGGCTCGGGGTTAACTTTTTGTACCGAAAGCGGTATCCCCGAGCCACATCAGGCTGGATACTTACATGTACTGCACTCCCTCGCTGTCCCCGCAGTCTCCTCCAGCCGCTCGCAAAGTCACAATGCCTGGATCTCTTCTCGTGAGTAGTGAAACCAGGAAGTGTGACGTCACGATCGGCTGCAGTGTGACTGCGGGGATAGCGAGGGAGCACAGGACATGTAAGTATCGGCCCGAGTTTGACTCTGGGATACCGCTTTCAGTATTGAAAGTTAACCCCTGAGCCACACTTATACCGCTAGGGGGCCAGAATAAATAGGACCAATTCTGACATATAAAATACACTATATTGCCAAAAGTATTCGCTCACCCATCCAAATAATCAGAATCAGCTGTTCCAATCACTTCCATGGCCACAGGTATATAAAATCAAGCACCTAGGCATGCAGACTGTTTTTACAAACATTTGGGAAAGAATGGGTCGCTCTCAGGAGCTCAGTGAATTCGAGCGTGGAACTGTGATAGCATGCCACCTGTGCAACAAATCCAGTCGTGAAATTTCCTCTCTCCTAAATATTCCACAGTCAACTGTCAGCTGTATTATAAGAACGTGGAAGTGTTTTGGAATGACAGTAACTCAGCCACGAAGTGGTAGGCCACGTAAACTGACGGAGTGGGGTCAGTGGATGCTGAGGCGCATAGTGCGAAGAGGTCGCCAACTTTCTGCAAAGTCAATCGCTACAGACCTCCAAACTTCATGTACCCTTCAGATTAGCTCAAGAACAGTGCGCAGAGAGCTTCATGGAATTGGTTTCCATGGCCGAGCAGCTGCATCCAAGCCATACATCACCAAGTGCAAGGCAAAACGTCGGATGCAGTGGTGTAAAGCACGCCACCACTGGACTCTAGAGCAGTGGAGACGCATTCTCTAGAGTTACGAATCGCGCTTCTCCATCTGGCAATCTGATGGACGAGTCTGGGTTTGGCGGTTGCCAGTAGAACGGTACTTGTCTGACTGCATTGTGCCAAGTGTAAAGTTTGGTGGAGAGGGGATTATGTTGTGAAGTTGTTTTTCAGGAGCTGGGCTTGCTCCTTAGTTCCAGTGAAAGGAACGCTGAATGCTTCAGCATACCAAGACATTTTGGACAATTCCATACATAGTTTGGAGCTGACCCCTTCCTCTTCCAACATCACTGTGCACCAGTTCACAAAGCAAGGTCCATAAAGACATGGATGACAGAGTCTGGTGTGGATGAACTTGACTGTCCTGCACAGAGTTCTGACCTCAACCTGCTAGAACACCTTTGGGATGAATTAGAGTGGAGACTGAGAGCCAGGCCTTCTCGTCCAACATCAGTGTGTGACCTCACAAATGCGCTTCTGGAAGAATGGTCAAAAATTCCCATAAACACACTCCTAAACCTTGCGGACAGCCTTCCCAGAAGAGTTGAAGCTGTTATAGCTGCAAAGGGTGGACCGACGTCATATTGAACCCTATGGATTAGGAATGGGATGTCACTTAAATTCATATGCGAGTCAAGGCAGGTGAGCGAATACTTTTGGCAATATAGTGCATGTCAGAATCGGACCGCCAGGGAGTTTAATTAAATGGGAAATAGCGGAAACATAATGCTTATAGAACTATGCATAAGAGCTATATATACATTATTCAATGATGTTTGTTTCTTAAAATAGGCCTCTTTATGTGATAATCACTGAAGAAAGGGCTATGTATAAAACATAAAAAAAATAAAATTAAAATACAGAATGGAACTTAGGTCTCCTACAGGTCAAAAATATGTTGGCAGAGCAACAAGGCCACTGAACAAGAGAATCCAAGAACAGGACTATAAAAAGACCTACACTAGGGGCCCTATTACAATCTTCGCGCTAACGTCAGCGTGTGCGCATAAACGCATTAACGCGAGGGGCAAAACCCTTTGCGCTGAACGTATTACAATGTCAGTGCAACAAATGCACGTATACGTTTACCACGGGTGAACCTGCGCGAACGCTGCGCAAGCTTACTGTACTTTGCGCGTCCTATACTTAACATTGGGAGCCCAAATGCATTTGTGCGCTGGTATGCGGATGGTATTACAATCTATGTGCATTTTTTAACGCACAGCCTTTGCGCGCATAATTTTAAAAACTCCTAAAAGCTGTTGTTAATGGCAATTTCTATCAACCTGGCCGAAACCAATTACACCAGCCCAAAAAAAATTACGCAGCAAAGTATAGTTACACATTCTAAACATACCAAACCAATAAATTTGAGAAGTTGTTTTTTTATTGATGCAGCATATATGCGCAGATTTACTTTGACAGGCACAAAAACGTAACGCGAGACAATTGTGGTTCTTAATTCTGATTGGCTGAATTGCATGAAAAAAACAGTCCGCACACTGATTTCTGCGCACAACATTGTGCGCGTCCGTTTTAAGTGCGTTATTTTTTGACGGATGAAAAAATGCACGAGGATTGAAATACCAGCGTTGATTTACGCGCGTTAACGTTTAACGCATCGTGCAAAAATTCACGCGTTGCACGGCCGTTTTTGCGTGAAGAATGTAATAGGGCCCTAGATTGGGTACACTTATGCTGACTGAGGAAGCCGCTAATTTGCGGTGAAACGCGTTTTAGCTACTATTTTATCATACCATTTTATTATATGCGCTGTGTTCGAAGGCACATCAGCTTTTTCCGACATGTACGTCAGTTCGACATATTTTGCGGCGGTTCCGGTGGGTTTTCGACAGGTTTATCCTGTACTCCGGGGACCCTGCAGCGAATGCTGAATTCACCGCAGGGTGGGGAACTTTGATTCCCTGAAGTGCAGGAGAGTGCGGGGAACGAGAGAGCACCGAAATGTCTGCAACATTTCAATGCTCTTTTAATAACCCCCATGGAGTAAGCGGCCAATAGATCACATCTTGTCTTAGCACGGAAGTTCCCTCAATAAGATCCAACTAATCAAAGAAGGTGTCAAAGGAATGTAAAATTTATAATAAATGTTGATTTCCATCGGCAAATCTTACAGTAAAGTTTATTTTAATGTGTACACTGTTGATAATCAATCATTATGGTAACATAACTAGGGATGGGCTGCCGGTTCGAATCGGTTCGATGTTCGCATCGAACATCGGCTGTTCGAAAGTTTGCGAACTTCGAACTTTTCAGGTCATTCGCAAAAAGTTCGATTTTTTTTTTTTTTAGAATTTTTTTTTTAAAAAATGCTTAAAAAATCCCCAAAAAAATCTAAAAATAAAGAAATACTGCAGAATATTATAAACAACGGTTTATGAGATATTGTATTAAAACGGGATTATTTTTAACATTTAAGCCTATGGGATAAAACAATTTTGTTGCTAAAACATCAGGAAGACGAGGCCCTCTAATCAGGCACTGTAGAGGGCAGCCAGCCGGGGCCTCCCAAGGATCCCTTGAGGAGCATGCAGCCACCAGATGACAGAGCTGCGACTGTGCGGGCTGGCCAGCCGGGTGCATGTGGCAGAGAGGCGGCGCAGGGAGGGAGCCACTGCACCTGTGGCCACAGCAGACCCCCCCCCACAACCAGGATCCAGGGAGCCCCCACTGACTGACCACCAGGCTAAGGTAAGGCGACACATTTCTAAAAAAAAAAAAAAATCCAAGAACATTATTAAATGTCCCCGGGAACAGAAAATAAAACTTATTTTTTTTCTTACTACTACTCACCTGATTCCTGGATCCACCAACAAACGCAGCCTCCTGTCTCCCACGCTGTTAGAAGCTGCATACACCGGCGCGCTGTGTGCAGCTTCTGAGAAGATACACTATTAGTGTAGAGGGAGCGATGCAAAATGCGCAGCCGGCTTCCCCGCTACACTAATAGCGTATCTTCTCAGAAGCTGCACACAGCATGCCGGTTAAAGCTAGCGTCAGACTGTAGAGGTGCTGCGCGGCAGTGTGAGGATTCATATGCTGCATTAATTATTCTTCTTACAAATTTGGTTACTTAACCTGTTTGCGTTTGGATTGTAATATTGTGACATCCAGGGCCCCGGGCGGCGATCGGGGGACCCCGGACGCATGGTGCCGCCAGCTGGCCAAATGCCAGGAGCTCCGGCGGCACCCGGCGCAGCTGTGAGTGATCAGGGGGCAGGGCGCGGCGTGATGACGCGGAGCTGCCGGGACCTTTTAAATCAGGAGCGCGCGCTGTACACCTTGCCTTGCCGTGGAGTTTCATTCCCGCATCGCTAGCTTGCCGAATCAGTTTGTTACTTGTTCTGAGGACCTGATCTGTTGCCGGCTTTGCCTGCCATTTGACTATTCTCTCTGTGTACACCCTGCCTGTTCTGTTTGCCTCCTGATGCTACTGGTGTGCGCAGATTCTCACCATCTACAGTAGCGCAGTACAAGTGCCTAAATGTTGCTAACCTGGTTTTGTTATAACAACTACTCTCGCTCTGCATCCCTGTCTGGTATATTCTGCTGCTTGTTACTGCTGGTGCGCTTCCATCCTGCCATACACTATAGCGCAGTACAAATGTATATTGATCTCAGTCTGTGGTGTATATTGTTGGTGCTGTCTCCCTGGCCTGTGTGGCTGCTAGAGTTTAGGTTTAGTGGTCCCGAGTCCTGACCATCTTAAGGATCGGAGGGTTCACTGGTATATTTTGGCCTAGGCCGACTAGGCCCAGGCCTAGGGCGGCACTTTCCAGGGGGCGGCGGCCCGCACTGGGTGGCCCCACCCCTAAAAAAAAAAAATTTTTTTTTTTTTTTTTTTTTACTTTTGCAAAGTATTTTACCAGGAAGGATACATTGAGATTTCACTAATTTACACTTTCAATTTCACTTTCCAGGGGGCAGCAAAAAACCTCACCACTAAATGGGTAACTCACAGAGCACCGAAATGACGCCAACATGTTGGTGTTCTGTAGTTCCCTGCACTTAGGAGAATAAAATTTCCCCACCCTGAAGTGAATTCACCATTCACCGCAGGGTCCCCAAAGTGCAGGGAGTCGGCCGCTGAATGCTGCCACCGCAAACCCGTGGCCTGCTGTTTTCAAAAGAACTACTGAACGAAAATGTCTGGAATTTACATATAAGATCCTATGATTGATAATAAAAAGTTCTGTTACAGAAAAAAGAAAAACTGCTATTAAAAAAAAGGGGGGAATTTTGCCCAAAAAAATCTGAAAAATGACTAAAAGGTACTAAAAAAAAAATCAATAAGTAAAGACTTTTTACTGCAGATTAAAATAATAAATGATTTATTAGATATTGCATAGAAACGGGAATATTTTTAACATTGAAACCTATGGGGTTCGCATGAATAAACCTGCTGATTGACACCACCGAACATCAGGGCATTTCACTGCCATTTCTCTGAGTCTCAGTACCACATGACTGGCTGAACCACGTGAAACGCACGCGCGCAGCTGCCCGCCCTTTCGTTAACACAGACTCTATTCTGGACTGAACACCCACCGGGAAGGGAATCAAAGCTACAGTGCACCCTCTGGCAGTGGCACCCCACTGCTAGCAAGATGGCTCCACAGCATAATTGCTGTGTGCTCATATACACTCGGTTTGCTGGGAGTTTTATTGCAGTGGACTCTGATGCACTCATACACACCGCACATTGCATTGCTGGGAGTTTTATTGCTGTGGATTCTGTGATACACACTGCATATTACTGTGAGTTTTATTGCCCTGGAGCTCTGGGATACGCTCATACACACTGCACATTACTGTGAGTTTTATTGCTGTGCAGTTCTGTGATATGCTCATACACAGTGCCCATTTCTGTGGGTTTTATTGCTGTGCAGCTCTGTGATACGCTCCTATGCAGTGCACGTTTCTGTGGATTTTATTGTTCAACCAATTAGAGCGGCTGTGATCCCGTTTACTTGACATGCGTGGCTGTTCTTTGTAAAAATGCTTGAATTTAAACATTTCATAATTTTATTTATCTCAATAGATACATTTGAAATGGTATACAAAATATACAAGTAGGCACTTGGTATCCACTTTTAATATAAAGAGAGGAAAAGGCAGAGCTCTAAGAGGAAAAGGTGGAGCTTAAAGAGGAAGGGTGGGGATTAACCAGGAAGAGGTGTGCCCTTGACAGGAAGGGGTGCGTCAAATTTAAATTAGGGAGTGCACGAGTTTAGTCAGGCCTAGGGCAGCACAAAACCTAAATACACCACTGGGAGGGTTAGAGGTCTGTTACTAGGGATCCTACCAGGTCTGTCCTGAGGAATCGTTACAAATATGCGGTGAACGCCGCAGCAAATGTTAATGTTCATGCAAGTGAGCGTTAACGTTTGTGTTAAGAGCGTAATTTCCCATGGCTTCAAATCGCGTTTAAACATGAGCAAAGTGGTAAAAATTAGCTCAGCGCACAGCAGTGAAATGAAAAAAAAAAGTTTTTGGGTTAAAAACGCTTTTTTTTTTTTAAAATTTGTTTTTCATTGTTTCCTGTCCACCAGGGCAGTACCCAGACCCCCATACACCTTTTATGACCAATATATTGCAAATATGCCCTCTTGGAGGGCACCTTAGTTTTCAAACGTTCGAGCCCCATTGACTTGCATTGCGTTCGTGTTCGAATTCGAACTTTTTCAAATGTTCGAGTTGGAATGCGAACAAAACACGGGGGTGTTCCGCCCATCCCTAAACATAACCCCTTAAAACAATATTGTCTTCTATATTTTTTTTAAATTAATTTCGTTACTCCATAAGTGTAATGACACGGTTAAATCCTTAAGAAAACGGAAAAATTTTAAAGCTTAATTAGCAATTTGTTATAATTATCACTTCTCACATTAACCTATATCATCTCTGACCCAGACTTCCAACCAGTCCCCGCATTTATACCAAGACTGATTTAATCAAATCACAGTAGTTATAGTAACTGACTGCAATCTGGACAGAGTTTAATGATGTCAAGATCATTTGTTGTAATATTGCATAGTTACACAGCAATAAATGGAACAAAACTACTCAAGGTATAATCCTAATCTTGTTTATCTCTCGTTCCAGTTCTGCCACATAAACTGGGAAGCAAACCGTCTTGACTACAAATGAACAAATTAACAATTACAGAAGTCCTTGGATCAATAAGTTGTCGTCATATTTGTTTAAAGATTGAATTTTCAGTTTTTCCATCCTAGTTTTTGAAAAATCAAAAAGAACCCCCCTCCCCCGATAAAATAGCATATCCGGGTCTTTAAACAAGTAGTGTCGCACTTGTAACATTCTTGTAAAATAAATGTTAAAATAATACTACTTTTGATATATGCAAATAGTCCCAAATCCAGTTGTTATAGTTACAGTTACAAGTATTTATAATATTTATAAAGCCCCAACAAGTTCCGTAGCACTGCACAATAGGAGAGAGGAACCTGGTCGAGAGATTACAATCTAAGAGGAGGTGGGTGACACACTTAGATGAGTGTAAATAGTTCAGTATGTGAAGTAGTGGGGTGCATGGGGGCTGTGCTGGAACATTGGAGCAAGAAAGGTACAATGGGGGATTATGGAGTAACCTGGCCTTTCATAGAATTGGGCATAGAAATGTCCTGTACCTGTATATGGTTATATAATGTTATGTTTTGATCCCTACTCTAATGAAAGTAAGTGTTTTAATAATATTCACAGGCATGTCCCGAAAAGGTAAGCTGGCAGCTGTTTATGAATTTGGCTAAAGGCAATGCAGCTAAAAATAAATGGTTATTCTGATAGGACTCACATAAGCAAGGTCAGGCAGGTGCCATCACAATCCATGGAGTGACCACCTCCAAGATACGCAGAGTACAAAAGAAAATCTGGACTACGTACTCAACCTCCTTTTCATGCGGTTTTATTGGTGACAGATCTACCCCAGCAACCTTTCACTTGAAAACGGCATTTAGACATTCAGACTCACCTAATGCTTCTCTTCCTCATCTTCACAAGGGGAAGAGCTCTTACAACGTCACCACTAAGAGCAAGCAGCCAAAAAGAGACCATTATGCTGGCTGGAAAAGCTAGGCCAGTTTTGGTTGACATCTTATTGAGCTTTATTAGCCAGCAGCAGAGGGCTACCAGAGCTACAGACAGTGATATACAGCACCTTCCCTAGAGTCCTTTATCCAGTTTTTGGACAGTGTGTAAATAGCTGACTAGAGGTTTTTTTACTCTGCCTAGCAACACTAGAGGAGAATAAACAAGGGAAACCGTTGTACTAATAATTAAAAAGGGACATAATACATTTTAGCAATCAAAAAAATGTTAGATGACACTAAAAATGTAATGAATCAACAGAAAAAAAAGTTTAAATTAATATTTTTTTAGCAAAAATAAAAAATTGTAGGGCAACGCCCCAGTTGCCTCTGTAGATGGGCCTCCACTGCTTAAAAGGTTGGCCGCTACCCACCATTCTTTCACTGAAAAGACAGTGGTTTTGTTTGTGGAACTTAAGGGAACCTTGAAGGCTCAAGAACGGTGAAACTATGGCGAATTCTATATTTAGGGAACTACCACTGCAGTTTGCTGTATATGTCACTGTTCTTTCCACTATAGATTCTGCCATAGTAGTTTAGTACTGTTTCCACTGTTTTTTCAGTCCGAGTTCAGTACAGGGTTGTTTTTACTGTTACCATTGAACTTTAAAGTATTTTCACTGGTATTTCAAATATTGGTGGCGCAACACTAAATAGAGAAAAAAATATGCTAGGTTTACTCATTTTATGCAAGAAGAATATTGGCGAGCTTCACTCATTGTTTGCATTAACTATCGGGTCTATTCAAAGAAAGCAGAAACTCTGGAGAATGACTGGAGAAGTGAAAATTCTAGGTCAAAATAGCCAAACCAGAAAAACTCTCCCATTTATCTCACTTTCCAAATCAGCTATTTGGTCTAGATTGTCCTCTTCTCCTGCCAATACTCCTGATTTTTACCTTTCTCTGAACTCAGCTCCCCACTACCTGTCCTTACTGATCACCAAATACACCCCAGCCCGCTCCCTAAGGTCAAACAGTGACCTGCGACTAGCTTCTCCCCGCATCACCTCTTCCCATGATAGACTGCAGGATTTCTCACGCGCAGCCCCCACTCTCTGGAACGCTCTCCCTCGTACTGTCAGACTTTCCCCTAACTTCTCTTCCTTCAAACGCTCCCTTAAAACGTTCCTATTTAGGGAAGCCTACCACCCAACTCACTGACGCAATCATCAATCACTCTCACCTTACAGTCCTCTCCTCCTGTTTCCAACCCCAACCCTCCCAGATTGTGAGTTCCTACGGGAATAGGGCCCTCATCTCCTCCTGTACGGTTTGTCAAATGTTGTTCAATGTATTGTAACCCTGTCTATACTGTGCTTATTGTACAGCGCTGCGGAATATGCTGGCGCTTTATAAATAAAGAATAATAATAATAATAATAATAATAAACTACCCTGCTAATCTGTCCTGTTTGAATTGTCTTTCTATGGATAGTCAAAGTTCACCTTAATTGCAACATCGCAGTGTTGAAGCTCACCGTTGCTAATAGCGTTTAGTGAACACCCCCCTGTTATACTTTAGTCTGCAGGGGTAGCTTTCAACTCCCCAAATCACTGTGTGTCACATTATTTCACAACACAGCCTTCAGATGAATAAATTAAACAGATGCATAAAATTGTGTAGATGCTAGTGCATGGAATCTTATATACAAGATCTGGTCATGTCATTGAGATTTGATTTTTGGTGTTTGCACACAGAGAACAAACACCTTTCCCCAGTCCCCTGGGAATAATGTAATTCCTATTTTTCTTTTATTTCAAAATGAAAAGTATATATATTAAATGTTAAATTTACATTAAATATTAAATCTATTAAAATTATTGAATATCCAATTGCATATGGAAAAGAATGATACACTGCTAAACTACAGAGTTTTGCTGTAGGGACACAATCATAAAAAGATAATGTTGGCATTCCAACAACCATCTATTACAAAGGCATGAGTGATGCCAGTATACACAATTCAGATGCAAATAAGGATTCTGACATATGAGCTGTCAATGTTCTGCTTATGATATCACTGTCATGGGTTTAGAAGATGCATGCCTTAGGTAAAATTCTCTACCACTTAGTGACATAGGAATGTAATAAAAGAAGAATGAACAATGGCTACAGATTTTCTGTGTCTTCCCATCTCTCTCTCTACGCATGCTTCTGGCCTATCTCTCTCACCACTGTTGTACAGGGTTCTGCACGAGTACTTGGTACTCGTGCAGATGCGCCTGATACCGGAAGCCAGCATTAAGCTAGCATGCCGGCATCCGAGGGGCTGGGGCAGCTGTCCGAATACTCTAACGGCATTCGGACAGGCCCCTGCAGCTTACCACTTTCATACCTTCCAACAAGCGCCGCTGGCACAGTCTTCAAGCAGCCGCTCATTGGGAAGCCCCCAGGTGCAAACTCGTGATCTTGTGCAAAGTTTGAGATCTCGCGAGATCGCAGCTGGGGGCTTCCCAACGAGCAGCCGCTCGAAGACTTTGCCAGCGTCACTCGTTGGAAGGTATGAACGTGGTAAGCTCCAGTGTACATCGAGCCTCCTCCCCGTCGTTACCTGCCCGGTGGCCCTACTGCTTCTATTACCATGATGTCATACGCCTTCCAATTCAAATCTATTATGATCATTGACACAGGTGCGTTTCAGCATGGAGAGGGGGAGCTGTCATGGCGGTGTGGGGGTCAGTGTTAGCCTGCCTGACCCAGTTCTTCATGCATGCATTCAGTGTGGAGGCTGTATCCTTCCCTGACATTCCCTCATCGTGTGTGTGGACGCTGCAATGACAGTGTAAGGCACCAGTGTGACAGGCAAGGTTCCGAACCCAGGATGCAGTGACACACGGAGACCAGGTTAGGGAAAACAGGGGTTTATTTGTAGGATTCAGATAAATAATAAGTCCAGGTTATGCAGGATGAAGGGCAGAACTTAAGGAGGGACCAATGGAATATGCAATCTTTGGTGGACACAAAGGGATGCAGGAGACACAATACAAGGAGACACAGAGGGTAGACACACGTAGGAGACTTACTGGGGATACGAGACAGGACAGGAAAAGGGCTGAATGGTTTCTTGATAGCTGAGGAATCAGAAAGACAGTTGATCAGCGGAAACCAGGATGCAGGGGTCTAGGATGAAGTCTCTGGATGGCTCGGGAGACTTGATGCAGAGAGTAAGCACAGGATAGAGTCTGGATCAGTGTACTTCGCTTGCTGGCTCAGGAACCATAATGCTGAAGCATTGCCTTCTGGGTGCTCCACCCTTAAATAGGGAAATAGTCTCTGCGTGGATTAGAGGCACCTGTTAGGCCTGCAGTGCTGAGAGCAAGGTGGGACATAGGCTACGCCGTCTTGTAGAAGTGCTGCCCTGCAGTCAGGACAACGCAGCTCCAGGTTTGCATTTCTTCCGTTTACGGCGGGCTTTACGTGGGGTGCTGGGGGGCTCCAGACAGGGGTCCTGACAGACAGCCTGCACAGGGATGGATCAGGTCAGAGCCATGTACAGTCAATGGCTACTCCTTCTTTATAGTACTAAGGCATGAGAAAAGGAGCAGTTTGGGAGATCTGAGATGCAGATCCACGTGATCAGGAATGTTTTTTACTAGTGATGGACAAACCAGTGGCCCATTGTTTGCTTCAGTGCACAACTGGGGGTGTACTATCTGGAGCAATCACCATGGCAACCCAGTGAGACTCTCCATGGTCTCAGTATGAGATGCTTGTTGGAGGTTTGAGGTGTGCTGGAATGATGGTCTTTACAGATTTCTTATGGTATAGCTTATCATGTTTTTATAGTACAGTACAATAAGCATTTTAGAAATGTACCTTTTGCCTAGTCAGAGTTAATACGTTTTTATTAGCAACCTTCAAAAGCTTCTGAACCTCAATGGCACCTACTGTCTCAGTCACGCCGTCATATTTGTACATGTTGTCATAGACATAATGCCCACATACAATAAGTACTGCTTTCCAAAAACATACTCACTACTGGAGAAGATCTGTGGCTGCTTCACAATGAGCACTTTGGTGCGCTCAATCACCCGTCCCTCCTGCCATTCCCGTAGTGCTCACCAGGGCAGCCATCAGAAATGATGGGGCCCCTTACTAAACCTCACGATGGGGCCCCCCAGGGTCCCCCCTCAACCTCTAACAGCTTTTCTCCCCCTTCAAAAAAAAAAAAGGACATAACATAGCACCACAGCAATAAAACTCTCAGTAATGTGCAGTGTGTATTAGCTTATCACAGTATCCACAGCAATAAAACTCACAGTAATGAGCGGTGTGTCTGAACATATCACAGAATCCACAGCAATAAATCTCACAGAAACGGGCTGTGTATGATGGCCTTTGGGTCTGGGCCTGGGACTGGGCCTTGGGGTCTGGGCCCTGAGGTCTGGTCCCTGGGGTCTAGCCTGGGCCCTGGTGTCTGGGTCCTAGGGTCTGGGCCTTGGGGTCTGGGCCCTAGGGTCTGGGCCTTGGGGTCTGGGCCCTAGGGTCTGGGCCTTGGGGTCTGGGCCTTGGGGTCTGGGCCCTGGGTATGGGGTCTGGACCCTAGGGTCTGGGCCCTGGGTCTGTATTTGGGCTTTGGGGTCTGGGCCCTGGGGTCTGGGCCCTGGGTTTGGGCCTAGGGGTCTGGGCCCTAGGGTCTGGGCCTTGGGGTCTGGGCCCTAGGGTCTGGGCCTTGGGGTCTGGGCCCTGGGTCTGGGCCCTGGGTATGGGGTCTGGACCCTAGGGTCTGGGCCCTGGGTCTGTATTTGGGGTCTGGGCCCTGGGTCCTGGGGTCTGGGCCCTGGGTTTGGGCCTAGGGGTCTGGGCCCTGGGTCTTGGGGTCTGGACCCTAGGGTCTGGGCCCTGGGTTTGGGCCTAGGGGGTCTGGGCCCTGGGTCTGGGCCTTAGGGTCTGGGCCCTGGGTCTGGGCCTTAGGGTCTGGGCCCTGGGTCTGGCCTTAGGGTCTGGGCCCTGGGTCTGGCCTTGGGGTCTGGCCTTAGGGTCTGGGCCTAGGGGGTCTGGGCCCAGGGTCTGGGCCTTGGGTCCTGGGTTTGGGCCTAGGGGGTCTGGGCCTTGGGGTCTGGGCCCTAGTGCCTGGGTCTGGTCCTTGGGGTCTGGGCCCTGGGTTTGGGCCTAGGGGTCTGGGCCCTGGGTCTTAGGGTCTGGGCCCTAGGGTCTGGGTTTGGGCCTAGGGGGTCTGGGCCCTGGGTCTGGGCCTTAGGGTCTGGGCCTTGGGATCTGGGCCTTGGGTCCTGGGTGTGGGCCTAGGGGTCTGGGCCCTGGGTCTGGGCCCTAGGGTCTGAGCCTTAGGGTCTGGGCCCTGGGTTTGGGCCTAGGGGGTCTGGGCCCAGGGTCTGGGCCTTGGGTCCTGTGTTTGGGTCTAGGGGTCTGGGCCCTGGGTTTGGGCCTAGGGGGTCTGGGCCCAGGGTCTGGGCCCTGGGGTTTGGGCCCTGGGCCCTAGTGTCTGGGCCTTGGGTTTGGGTCTAGGGGGTCTGGGCCCTGGGTCTGGGCCTGGGGTCTGGGCCTTAGGGTCTGGGCCCTGGGTTTGGGTCTAGGGGGTCTGGGCTTGGGGTCTGGGCCATGGGTTTGGGTCTAGGGGGTCTGGGCCCTGGGTTTGGGCCTAGGGGTCTGGGCCTTGGGGTCTGGGCCCTGGGTCTGGGCCTAAGGGTCTAGGCCCTGGGCCCTAGGGTCTGGGTCCTGGGCCTTGGGGTCTGGGCCATGGGTTTGGGCCTAGGGGTCTGGGCCCTGGGTCTGGGCCCTGGGCCTTTGCCCTGGGTCTGGGCCATAGGGTCTGGGTCTGGGCCCTGGGTTTGGGTCTTGGGGTCTGGGCCCTGGGCATTTGCCCTGGGTCTGGGCCCTGGGTCTGGGCCTTGGCCCTGGGCCTAGGGGTCTGGACCCTGGGCCCTAGGGTCTGGGCCCTGGGTCTGGGCCTTGGGGTCTGGGCCCTGGGTCTGGGCCTTGGGGTCTGGGCCTAGAGGTCTGGGTCCTGGGCCTAGGGGTCTGCGTCTGGGCCTAGGGGTCTGGGCCTTGTGGTCTGGGTCCTGGCCTGGGGTCTGGGTCTTAGGGTCTGGGCCCTGGCTCACCACTCGCTGTCTTCTATCTTCTTTTCTTCTGTCTTCAGCTCTTCTTTTCTTCACCTTTTCTTTAATCTTCTTCTCTTCCCGGCCCCTCCAGCTCCGGCGCGCAGCTTCACTGATTGGAGGGGCGGAGCCAAAGCAACGTGCTTGGGAGGCCCTCACACGCTGCTTGGCCCCGCCCAGCCAGGAAGTGAAGCTGCCAGGAGCTGGAGGAGACACAGTGTCTCAGTCTCCTCCGGCTCCAGCAGCAGCAGCAGGGAAACAGCTCCGGATTCGGACTCATCGAATCCGATACCGGAGCTGTTAAAGGGCGACGCCGCTGCCATCGGGGGCCCGGGATCCTCCCCCCAGGCCCCGGCGGCCCGGGCCCCCACCGGGCCCGGGCCCCTTACGGCAGTATTGGGCGTAATGCCCTGATGGCGGCCCTGGTGCTCACATGCTGCCATGTTAGTTAAAGGGAAACTGGTGTCTGTTGGGTATACATGTATCTGATGCCTGTGGGGTATATTATTTATATACAATATACCCCACAGGCATCAGATACATTTATACCCAACAGACACCAGACCACAGAGTGGTCTGTGTGTATGTATGTATGTATGTAAATGGGGTGTCTGGCCATACATTGCAATGTTCACAAACAGGACAGGCTTTCAGCAAAATCCTAAATTATTTATTGGAAAGCGTCACATAATATTAAATAAAGGTATCAGTACTCGGTATCGGTGAGTACTTGAAAAAAGTATCGCTACTCATACTCGGTTATAAAAAAATGGTATTGGTGCATCCCTAAATATTTACAGTAAAAGAGGCTGGTTTGATATATGGGGGGTGACAGGGGCTTATTTGGTATATTGTATAATGAAAGAAAATACTTATTTAAGCATTTACTCCCCAAAGAATGGGAAAAAAAAGGCCGTCATTAGTTCAAAACGGCTTGACATGTCTCTCTAGGTCAAAATACTTTTAATATGAATAATATTTAGGATAATTATTACAGCATTGTAGATTTATATCAGAAACAGATCATCAGAGCAGTTTCTATTGTAACTATGCAAAGCTTTCATACATCCCTTCACCATACACTGTCAGGGTTATTCAGAGAAAGGTGAAACTCTGAAGAACTTTTGGAGAAGTGAAAATTCTAGGTCAAAATTGCTGATTTGGAAAGTGAGATAAATGGGAGAATTTTTCTGCTTTAGCTATGTTGACCTAGAATGTTTAGTTCCAAAAGTTCTCCAGAGTTTCACCTTTCTCTGAATAACTCTGTGTGTCTGTCACTAATTCAGGAATACTATCATATTTTACATTTGAACATATGTATTGATATTATGACCTTAAAATATGAAGTTTTGCTTTATAATCCAAATCCTATCAGGGTTATTCAAAGAGAATCGAAAAGTCAACGCACGTTCGGTGACTTTTCGTTCTCTTCAATTCAATGCGATTTGGCGATCCCATTTTGGCGACCCTGCGATGTATTCAGCAAGCACCACAGGGCCGTCGTAGTGCAGGGAAAAGCCGCTGCAAACTCGCCGAACACTCACCGCAAAACCCGGTGAATGCACACCGAAACCCGCAAAAACATCTGGATTAACCCCGCCGAACACGCTGGAGAAACCCGAGCAGGAGCCAATCACAGCGCAGAGCAGCCACCGGAAAAACCCAACGCCGCAGACGAATTGAGTGAAAAAAAAACACAGTACGCTTGAATGTTTGAAAAGTGAAACGCTGTTTGCAAAGAAACTACAGAGCGAAAATGTCTGAAATTTACATATAAGATCCAATGAATGATAATAAAAAGGGCTGTTACAGAAAAAAGAAAAAAACGGAAAATATTTTCTGCAAATAAATCCCGAAAATGCCTAAAAGATCCTAAAAAATCTAAAAATAAAGAAACTTTTTACTGCAGAAAATTATAATTAATGGTTTATTAGATATTGAATTAAAACGGGAATATTTTTAACATTGAAGCCTATGGGATTCTTCTAAATAAACCGGTCGAATGAAACCACCGAATGGCAGGGCATTTCGGCAACCTTTATCAGCTGTTTTTTGTTCTCTGACTAGACGAAGCATTGCTTCTCTATGGAGATTTCACTGGCCTCGAACAGGCACCGTATGTGCAGGCAATTCGCAAACATTTGGCGAACTGCCTGCTCTCTGAATAGCTGAATGGCCAGGAAAGGTAACCGAACGCTGAATTTCAGCATTCGGTTACGTTTCGGCCCCAATTTGGATCTCTTTGAATAACACTGTATATTTCTGTGAATAATAATACAGCCAGCATATATGCGTATTTTAGTTGCCCAGCATGCGTTCCACAAAATTAGGTATTTTTCGAAGCGCCAGTGTTTGTCGCTGTTGTACCAGTGGTGTTCGCAACATCGGCAATCTCAGGCACTTTCTGAATAAACCTTAAAGAGTATAACAGAGGCGTCTTATAAGTGGATTCCGGAATAACATAGCGTAGAGTAAGTGGTTGATTATTTCTCACTGTGGCAGTTAATTAAACAAGACATAGCCGGCTTAGCCTTGTGGCCCTTTGTTCTTCTTAATAACTCAGAATGTAACATTTCTTTGACAAACTACTCTTTTCATTAGATAAAACATTTGTTTATATTTCATCTTTTGTTCTCTTCGAGCAAGCATTCAGAAAAAAATAGAGCACATTTAAATTATGAAAGGAGGGAATGTGCATAAAGCAATTTAACCTTCTAAAAAAGAGTGGAACTTAATTACATGTGGACTGTATTCATCATTAGGAAACACAATGGATTAATCTAATGCCTAATAACATTTTTCAAAAACAAAGTCAGTTAACATGTCCTAGGAGTAATTTCCAGAATTAAACAGTCGCCTTGCTCAATTATTAAAAATAATGATATCAGGCAATAAAAATAACGTAGAGTTCACACAAAATGTAATTCTATAAATTAAATTGGCATGAAAGGCCATGAGTATTATGGGAAGTAAAACAATAAACATGCATAAATGTGGGAGAGAAAGCACAACACAGAACACATATTGCACTGAAACAAAAAGAGGAGGATCACTCGAGAACAAAGGGTTAAACTAGATTTTCTTTCTTTATTATTTTGACACAAAGCCACTATTAAAAGTGCATTAATGGTGAATTGGTAATTATTGCAGCCCTTACACAGACGTTAGTGCTCCATGCAAAAATGCTTATATGTGTTACTACTCGAGTCGATCGTTACAGCGGCTTACTACACATTTTTATATTTAAAATTCAAATTTTTGTTTTATGCAGCAGTCAAAGATAACATTCTCAAAATAGTAAGATAATAATTGCACACAGGGGCACCAACGAGCATGGCCGCTTGATTCCTGGGCTGCGCACGGACTCCAGCTCTAAACGGCTCCGCCGGGCAGGGAGAGCTCTCCCTGCCCGGCGATGGGGAAGGTCACTAAGACCCCCGGCACCCTGAAGGCCCAGGGCTCCAACAGGGCTACTGACACCTCATCCCTGCGACGTTTCCTGATCGCACCACACGACTCTCCGGCTGCACCACCTGAGAAAATGGCGGATGACACGAGGCTGCCCCTGGAACAAGGCCCCGGCTCTTCCCCGCTGTCGATTGCTGACACCACAGAGACACCGGTCACTACGGACTGGCTCTCCCTCCTGCGGAATCTTCCCACCAGGTCAGACCTTAAGGAGGCAAACGCTGCATTACACACTTCCATAATGGCGGAGCTGCAACATGTCCGCCAGGATATCCAGGGCCTATCACACCGGGTGGACACTTTGGAACAAGGGGCAGACGCTGTGCGGATAGCGCAGGAGGAAGCAACAACAACGCTACAGCTTAGGTCTTCACAATTGTGTAACATGGCCTTGCATCTAGCAGATCTGGATAATAGAGGACGCCGCAGTAATCTACGACTGCGTGGCTTGCCTGAAACAGAAACGTCCCCGGCCCAACTCGCAGGTATGCTGACGGCCATCTTTAATGCCCTACTTGAACGGCCTGAGACCACAGCGGTGGATTTCGTAAGGGCGCACAGAGCCCTCAGGCCAAAGGGTCCCACAGGGAGCCCGCCACGGGACGTGGTATGCTGCCTCTATGACTTTGGACTTAAAGAGGACATCCTGCGAAAAGCAAGAGAGACTACGCACTTATCGTACGAAGGGACGGATCTTCAACTATTTCCCGATTTGTCTCCAGCCACGCTGGCATACCGCCGAGCCCTGAAACCCCTCACCACCTTGCTGCGTGATCAGAAGATTCGCTACCGTTGGCATGTCCCCACAGGCCTAGCTGTTATCTCTGACCACGGTTCCTACATAGTACATTCACCTGAGGACGTGGCCCTCCTGTTGAAGGAACTCCAGTTACCTCCACTTCAATTCCCGTGGCCGGACCCACTAGCTCTCTACACTCAGGCGGCCAGAGGCTCTCCTCTCGCCCCCTTGCCGCCACGACCAGATCGCAACAAAGGACGCATAGGCAGACGCACGGGCACTCAGAAGTAAGAAGCCGCCCTGACTCGGCTCCACCACCTTCCTCCATCAACGGCCTGAACTGCTTGTCCGGCTTACTGACAGGTCTGGACAGGCCACCTTCCTCTAACTACCTGTTCCTGATTTTTCACTGTTTTATTTTACTCCTTGACTCCGCAGCAGGACACTTTGATATCTGACTCTCATTGATAAGCTGGAAGGCACCATCTAGCTCCTTCGAGAGACCAGCCTTTACTACCCGCACATGGAGCGCCCTGACAACGACATGAGATTTCTGTTGGGTACACCACTGGCCAATAGGTCACTCGAACCCTTACGGGACACACGCAGTGCCCTTGCCACTGGAGAAACATACAGAGACTACTGCGGATGTTGCGTTATGTCTTTCTCGGGGTCTGGGCACTTCCCCTGGTTCCGGTCAGGTTGGTTTTTTCCTGCCTCAGCGGGCCTTTTATCTGACCTATATGTTATGCCGTGTTAATGTTTTACCGATGCTTCTTGAGTCCCCGCGCTCTCAGGTATTTGGTTCCTTTTTCTTTTCCTTTGTGTAACTAGCCAGGCTTACCTGGGGCCCACCCACGTTCCCCAACGAGGTAGGTGACTTCCAGGAGTGTGACCGACCTCATGTGTTTTCGCTTGGGTCGTTGCCGCACCCGTCACCCCCGCCTCTTTTGTAATGTTTGTACATAGTTCCTCCCATCCCTATTTTTTTTCCCACCCTCCCCCCTTTTCTTTCTCTTTTTGGTTCGTGAACCAGATAATGTCTTCTATAACGGCAACTTCCCTGGTCCCAGCGGACCTACACATTGTCTCCATAAATGCTAATGGGCTTAACGTCCCTGAGAAGCGCTCACAGGCCATACTCGACTTTCGCTCCCAGAAGGCCTTGGTGGTCTTTATCCAAGAAACCCATTTCCAAACCGGTAGAGCTCCCACCCTCAAGAACTCTCACTTTCCTTTAGGGTTCTTTAGCCATAATGTGGAAGCCAGGTCTAAGGGGACTGCCATTTTATTTCACAGATGGGTACCGTTAAAATTAATTGACTCAGTGACGGACGAGGGGGGACGCTATGTCTTCGTGAAGGGCTCATCCTTGACCAGGTTTACACCTTCGCTACATGCTACGCGCCTAATAAAGCACAACACCGGTTTCTGTCATCCACATTACGGGCCTTGGATAACTTCTCGGAGGGTCTGGTGGTGCTGGGAGGTGACCTGAACGTGCCATTGGAGCCTTCCTGGGACACCTCTGCAGGCCGCTCCTCCGTCCCACCACACATTTTACGCTCATGCCGTCACTCACTTCACACTTCCAGACTTGTAGATTGCTGGCGCGCTTTGCACCCAACTGATAAGGATTTCACGTTTTACGCTCCCCCATCCCAGACATACTCTAGAATTGACTATATATTTGTCTCACATTACCACCTCTCTACATTGCGCCGGGCGTCCATAGGCACGGCGACCTGGTCTGACCATGCACCGACTTCACTCACTATCAGCTCTCCCTTATACCGCCCGACGATCTCCAACTGGCGTCTCAGTGACTCACTCCTCTCCGACCCGCTGGTGGAGGAGGAGGGCCGGCAAGTTCTAACTAACTATTTTGAGGAAAATGCAGGGGGACGACGTCTCTTCCCCTATAGTCTGGGAGGCACACAAATGCGTAATCAGGGTTTTTTTCATTCTCAAAGGGGCTGAAAGGGCTAAGCTGCGTTCTGCCCAGATCTCCACCTGCAAATAGCACAAACCTCCTCGGCACATAAACGGGATAATGACCCATCTAGCCTGGCGCGCTTGACCGACCTACGTAAATCTCTGGCGTCACTTCTGTCCTCCTCTTACCACGGGGCTTATCTCAGATCTAAAGCCTTTTTTCACCTCCATGGGGACAAGAGTGGGAAACTGCTGGCGCGCATGCTGGCCAAAAGGCGCTCCCCTACTTATATCGCAAGGTTACGAGATACTAGAGGCACGCTGCAGCACCTCCCTACAACTCTATTACAAATTGTCCACGATTATTATGCCTCTCTGTATGATTTGAGGGGAGAGGTCTGTCCCCAGGACTTGGAAGGTAAACGCTCTGCCATCCTAGCCTACCTATCCAAGCACTACACCAGGCGCGTCTCAGAGCAAACAGCTCACCTTCTTGACAGTCCATTAACGGCGGAGGAATTGGCCCAGGCCCTTAAATCCTCTAAATCAGGCAAAAGCCCGGGACCAGACGGCCTCCCCATTCGGTATTATAAAAGGTTTGCCCCCCAGCTATCACCTCATCTATTACTAGCTTTAAATGAACTGACCACAGGCGTTCCGTTACCAACACAGACCTTGGGGGCTAATATCACTCTTCTACCAAAAGAGGGTAAAGACCTAGACTGTTGCGCCAGCTACAGGCCTATCTCGCTGCTGAACTGCGACCTGAATCTGCCAATGTCCTGGCAGAGCGACTTAGGCCTTTTCTCCCTGATTTGGTGCATGCGGACCAAGTGGGGTTTGTCTCGGGCCGTGAGGCTAGGGACAACACCATGCGCACACTCCAGCTCATGCACCACGCCCACCGCTCCTCTCAGGATTTGGCTCTCCTATCCACAGACACGGAGAAAGCCTTTGACAGGGTGGACTGGGATTTTATCTCCTCGACGCTCACGCATGCGGGCCTTGGCCCGAATCTCCGCACCTGGATTGGAGCTCTTTATGGGGACACGACTGCACGAGTCTGCGTAAACAGCGCATTCACAGCTCCATTCGCTATCCGAAACGGAACCCGCCAGGGGTGTCCACTCTCCCCCCTACTGTTTGTTTTAACTTTAGAACCCTTCTTGACTGCTATCAGAACAGACCCTAATATCACCAGGGACGAGGTTGGCCCCCGCCAACATAAGGTTGCAGCATACGCTGATGATTTATTATTTTTTGTGACGCGACCAGAGATTTCACTACCCGGAATCATGGCCGCCTTTGAGGTATACGGTCAACTATCTAACCTGCGCATTAACTTCTCTAAATCTCACATCATGAACATCTTGGTCCCGGACCGCAGAGCCCGGGCACTACAACCTCACTTCGCTTTCCAATGGGCAGCCGACAGGATCAAATATCTGGGGATCTGGGTCTCGAAATAGAGCTCTGACTTATTTCAGGATAATTTCCCCCCACTACTCCAATCATTCCAATGAGACTTGGCAGCCTGGGATTACCCACATGTCTCTTGGCTAGGCCGCATAGCGGTAATCAAAATGAACATTCAACCCAGAATCCTCTACCTCATGCAGACGATCCCTATAATGCTCCCGGGCCTGTTCCTATCTGCACTGCGGTCCATTGTAACCAAATATATTTGGAGGGGCCGGCAGCCTGGATTGAGTTTCCAGGTTCTTACCCGATCCAGAGCAGATGGGGGCCTAGCTCTACCCAACTTCTCACTCTATCATAGGGCCTGTCACCTGCAGCGGGTAGTGGAGTGGACAAGAGAGGGATCTACCAAATTGTGGAGGGCGGTAGATCAGGAAATAATGGGAGTCCCGGTGGCGGTGCTCCCCTGGCTGCCACGGGGGCAGGGTGGGAGACTGACCAGATCGTCCCCCTTTACTTGGGCTACCTATAAATTATGGCGGCTTTCCGCCATTAAAGCTGGCCTGACCTCCTTACCTTCCCCTATGTCACCGGTGATTTACAACGACGACTTCCCCCCGGGCTTAGACCCTCACTCGGTCCGACGCCTGGTCCCGGTGTCGATGCCATGCTTCTCACACTTTTTAGACTCCAAAGGGCGCCGGCCTCTAACCGACCTGATGGGAGACAGACCGATATCCTTCATACATTCGTTCCACTATGCGCAGGTTGGTCATTTCTTGGACCGTATACCTCAACGGCACCAACTGGGGCGCCAGTTGACCAACTTTGAGGGGTTATGTTGCCGTACGCGGCCTTTTTCTCATGGCCTCTCAATTCTTTACTCTCTATTGAGAACGGCGTCTTCGGACGTGCCACTCCCCTATATGGGAAAGTGGGAATCAATTCTGGATCTAGTGCTGTCGGAGGAGCAGTGGTCCAGGATCTGTGACCTGACACACCATTGCTCCTCGTCCAGCAAGTCACAGGAAACCGCGTACAAGGTTCTCAGCCTTTGGTACCGCACCCCTGAAGTGATCAGCCGCTATTGCCCCCTCATCCCGGCACTGTGTTGGCGCTGTGGGGAGGAGATTGGCACAATGCTTCATATCTGGTGGGATTGTCCGATCATCCGACCATTCTGGGCCAGAATATACGAGATTCTCTCAAGATTTGTGGAGCCTCCCCCTACATTCTCCCCTGCAGCCTTGTTGCTTCATCACAATGAGTACCCAGTCTCCTTCTACAAGTGCTCCCTCGCAATCCGCATACTCAACACCGCGAAGGCCTTGATACCCCTATATTGGAAACAATGTGTATGCCCGCCTTTGTCCCTATGGTATTCTCGTATGGAGGAGCTTCACTCCATCGAAAGCATGATGTTCAGTGCATCCGATCGATTAGCACAATATTCCACTATTTGGTCTCTCTGGGTTCTGCTATCTTCTTCCCGTGAAGTAAGAGTTCTCTGGCAAGATCCAGAATAAGTGCCTATAAATTTCCTATTTTGATCTTACCTCACCTCAAGGACTTCCCGAAAGCTTCTCCCGGTCCACACCACCCCCTCCCCCCCCTCACCTAAATTAGTGTCTTTCAACTTATGCTACATACTATCAGATGTGATAACATGATTTATCTCAGTTGTTTGGATCCTGCGCGACCAGCAAATATTGCTTGCATATGGGAACCTGCGAGTTCCAAAATTGTGTTGTTACTTGTTGATCTGAAAAATTTGAATAAACATATATTTACAAAAAATAATTGCACACATTCTCAGAGATGCACACCAGCACTTATATAAAGCAATCAACAGATTGTCCGCAGATATATAGGGATAACTACAAACAATCAGCACGAATAATAATATACTCAAAAAGGGTTCAGCTTGTAAAATGCAATAATAATAAAGAAGCGAGAAAAGGAAGTGTGAAAGACCAAAATGCGGAATCTCATGAACTGACAAACTGGAAAAAAGAAGATGAAAATAAAGATAAAAAAAAAGGTGTGGGGAGTAAGTTCGTCTCTTTATTTAAAAGAAGGATTCAGGCGCAACAGGACTCAAAGTCATATAGAACAGCTGGAGGAGTTGCCACCATGCTCTGAGGCCACAAAGGTAATCATCACATGATCTTTGGACTTCCATAGTGATACCAGACTTTGGCTGGGAGTCAGGGCCAGTCCATGGCCAGCAGGGTCCTTCGGGGCCAGAGGTAAAATAGCAGGTAGAGATTTCAGAGCCTGGTCTTCATAGACCTGGGTCTATAGGACACCGGTCTGGAAACTGGATGTTGCTGCCAAGGGGACACACATCATTCTGGATGGAGGATCATCCATCTGGGAACATCGTTGCTTCATATAGCACCCCACTTCAGATATCTTCTGATGTCGCTCTGTGATGGCACCATACTAGACAGACCTTCTCTTCTCTGAGAGGGTGGTGGATACATGGAACAGCCTTCCAGTTGAAGTGGTAGAGGCCAAAACAGTAATTGAATTTAAGCAGGCATGGGATAGGCATAAAGCTTTCCTAAACAAAAGATAAATCCAGGTAAAGTATCCATGTAATTGGGCAGACTAGATGGGCCGAAAGGTTCTTATCTGCCGACATTTTCATGTTTCTCAACTGCAATTTCTGCTATCCATGTTGTCACCACCTCTATAATGGGCAGCACACTGTTAGGCTGCTCCTCATGGACCTCCGTCTGCTACTGACCTTCGAACATTTCCATCAGGATAACCAGGTTTCCCTTCGTTGCTGGGATGACATCCAGGCACGCCAATATCAGCAGGTCTCCTAGTGCCACCAGGTCAACCAGCTGGGTCATAAACAAAGCCTTGCACCTCCACAGTTTCCATTTTTCTGCAGTGCTGATCAGAAACCAAGCCATCCATCTGGACAGTTGTCGTAAACTGAATGATATGGGTCTTCCTTATGTCTCCATTTCTACCTCTTACTCCATTTCAAACAGTCAATGGACGTCTCAACAGGAAGACTGTAGCATGTCGATACAGTCCATCCGAATAGGCCTTGAGATGATCGAACACCCGTATCATACACCAAAATTGAGGTGTTGTATTGCACTTTATCTGTGCCGCTGTATTGAGATTTGAATGCATTGCGCCCGATACTCATTAATCTAGAGCATTATACAATCTGAATACCATATGCATTTAAAGCTATAATTAAGGTTGATAGTAATCGATTGAACCTACTGCGCCACTGGGACCCTATATTTTTGTACATTGTATCAGTGCATTTCTGTTGAGGTTTATGCACAATACCTCGTAGGCAGCAGACCCCACTTCACCATAATATATCCACTAGCACCTCCATAGACTCCCTTTTTTTCCTACAGGCCTATACTGCAACATATGACAACCAAAAATGGCTGCCAAACATAGGCCGCTGTGAGGAAGTACCAGAAAAATAGACCATGCAAAAATCTCTCAGACAATGCACCCACCTTGAGGATCACAGATGAGTATCCTTGGTAAGAAAACAATAGAGCAGAAAAGCCACTGAAAAAATATCGATATTATAAATATAAACACAGCAAGATCTAAACACTGTTTTATATTCCTGTGACAATCACTGAGCCTGCCAAGCACATTTGTAATTTAATTTAAAAGTTATGTTTAAGGATTCTTATTTCTGATTTTAGAACAAATATTTGGCATCAGGCAAAACATTCCCCACAGCTCGTCAGTTTGTTTTCATTTATCATGAGGATATATTTTTATCTAACCAGTAAAAAGTAAACCTTTACTTTTGCTATCATGTGTTTTCAGTCAGACGGAGTCTGCATATAAAACAGAAACAAATATGAAATCACGTGGCATAATGGTCTTTCACATGTTTAGATGCTTACCTTATATAAAGAGTTATTCAGAGAGGTCCGAAATGTCGCCGAAAAATGTAACCGGATACTGAAATTCAGCGTCCGTAGACATTTCGGGGCCATTCGTCTATTCAGAGAGCAGGCAATTTGCCAAATGTTGGCGAATTGCCTGCACATACGGTGCCTGTTCGATGACAGTGAAATCCCCATAGAGAAGCAATGCTTCGTCTATTCAGAGAATACCAAACAGTAGTGAAAAGTTGCCGAAATTCCCTGCTGTTCGGTGGTTTATTCAGGCAAATCCCATAGGCTTCAATGTTAAAAATATATTTTTATTCAATATCTAATAAAAACTGTTTATTATTTTATTCTGCAGTAAAAAGTCTCTTTACTTATAGATTTTTTTTAAGGATCTTTTAGGCATTTTTCTGGATCTTTTTGTCAAAAAAAAATTCTAAACATTTTAGTTTAGTAGTCTTTTGCAAACAGCATTTCAATTTTGAAACTTTCAAGAGTACTGTTTTTTTTACCCCATTCGTCAGCTTATTCCGGCGGCTGCTCTGCGCTGTGATTGGCAGCTCGTTGGCTTTTTCCAGCGTGTTTGGCGTGGTTAATGCGGCGGTTTCTGCGGGTTGTCGGTGAGTGTTCAGCGAGTGTTCGTCAGGTTTGCAGCGTGTTTTCTCAGCACTTCGGGGACCCTGCGGTGGTTACTGTACTTTGTGCTCCCTATACTTAACATGGGGAGCGCAAAGTGTTAATCTGCGTTAGGATTAAAAAGTCCCAGCGCTGATTAACGTCTTGCTGTGGTTAACAAAAAGTTAACCAGAGCCAGGACTTGGTGTTAACGGATTCTGCAGAAGCAGAATCCATTAACACCATGCTAATTTGTTTTCATTTTCGTAAAATTCGGATCTGCAAATTTTCGTAAAATCGGCCGAATCCGAATGCACGAATGGGGAAATTTTGTGAAAAATCCGAAATTCCGAAACCCGAAATGCACATCCCTACCCACGGCGAGGACCGCGGCTCCAACCACCTCCTCCGGCAGGTGGGAGTAGGGAAAGACTGGGGGAAAAAGTTTCCCCAGTCTCACCCTGCGTATCACTACGCCGACCGGCCGGATCTTGCGAGGCGAGTTCCGGCTGGTCATGAGACCGGCAGGGGGGAACTCAATGGAGTCCTATGCCCTCAGCGCTGCCACGAGCATCCCGGATTTTTTTTTTTTTTCAATACATTTTTTATTGAGAAATATGCCAAACAGTAACAATTATTAATATTCCTCTGAATACAGAGGCCGAACATTTCCTCAGTTTCATCATTATAAAAGTCAGTAAACAATAAAAGAAAAGGGTGGAGAAAGTGAACTGAAAACAGATAAAGATATAGATATAAATATGTATAGGGGCTGCCCAGGCCCCTATAAAAGACAGATTAAAGAAAGAGAGGGAGGGAGAGGGAGAGGCTCTTACAGAATATTAACCCTTTCGCTGCTGAGGCTTTTCCCGCCCCTGTGCTGAGGTCATTTTTAACGGTATTGCTCATCATGTTTAAATGCGTTTTGAAGGCTTATTTTAGTATATGACCCAGACATATTATATATCGTTCTTTCCGTCAGACTCGGCAAATTCATAATATGTCATTATTATATGTATACGTCATGACCTGTCTGTATATTATAACAAAAAATGCAATAAAATATGATTTTTCAATAATTTACAATGTGTAAAGTGTTTTTTTTTCACATTTTAACATGCGAGCAATTGCGGTTATATTTTGTATGGGGTGCGCTTGTTAAAATTAGAGATGGGGTCTCGTTACATTTTTTTTTGGGGAAAAATACACGATTTTTAACAAACGCACCGCATACAAAAATCGTTAGTGCAGCATCATTGTTCACATTATAATTGAAAGCTCCGGGAAAGGATCACGAACCGGCGCTTTTCAGTGCCGATTCGTGATCCGGCTCCCCAGGGGTTAATGCCAGGTACCATTTGGAAGGGTAGGCTGTGCCCTTCCAAATGGTGCCTGGGTTAACCCCCGCAACGCCGCCGATCGGGAGGGAGAGAGGTCCGAAGGACCTTCCCCCTCCCTTTCAGGCGCCTCCTCCGCACATGCGGGGGGGCGCCTGAATTAGGTGTCATCGCGCCGCCGCGATGACACCTAATTAGCCCAGCGGCGGTTCCGGATGCTGGGCTGACATTGAGGATGTCAGCCCGCACCGGGGGGGCCAGCGATCGGCCGGAACCCGGCCGAATGCTGACCCCAAACGCTGGACGCGCTCAGCGCGTCCTCCGCACGCAACGTGACATGCGGTTGGACGCGCTGAGCGCGTCCACCGCAGCGAAAGGGTTAAACATAACCAGCATCTGTGGAGTTGATCCATGAATCTCACTATGATCCACAAGTCTGCCATCAGTGCCCCAGAAAATGAGTGATAAATGGCTATGAAGATAAATCATTTTGCAATATGTCCATCTGTATCCGACCGTCACCCATTTGGGCAATCCAAGGGGACCAGGTGTTAAAAAATGAGGGGAGAGTATGTGAAGAGATGGCCGTGAGTTCGTCCATTAAGCATACGTCCTGAATTTTAGGTGAAAGGCGTGTGATTGAAGGAGCCTGTGGGCAATTCCAGCTTTCCGCCAGGACCCTACGTGCCGCCAGTGTCATTTTAGCAAGGAGTTTATTCTCTTGTCTGGTCAGATCCTGCAATGGTCGAGACAATAAAAAGGCCCAAGGATCCATGGTAATGTCCTTGGATAAGACTGCTATCGCCAGAGTGTGAGTTTGTGACCAAAAAGTCGTCAGTGTGGGGCATTCCCACCACATATGAATGTAGGTGCCGCGTGCTCCTCACCCTCTCCAGCAGGAGTCCGGGGTCCCAGGAGACATTCGAGACAGTTGGACCGGTGTCACATACCACCTAAAAATTGTCTTTATCAGTTGCTCCTGTTGGGTGGTGCATACGGATACCGACCTCATGGATTCCCATATATCCGCGCAGTCCTCAGCATCTAGAGACTCTCCAAGGTCTGCTTCCCAGGCCGCTATATATCGGAGTGTTCTCCAGTCCAGAATGGTCGTTAAAGATTGATAGAGAGTGGAAATCAATCCCCTTGGGTAGGAGCCGGTTTGACATAGATGCTCAAAGGGTGTAAGGGGGGTTAAGGCCGCCTCCTTGATGAACCGCTGGGTTGCAAAAGCTCTCAGTTGGAAGTATGGTAGAGGATTGGTACTTGCTCTGGAGCTAGATAGTACAGGGTCATTTTGATCTATAAAGGTTCCTCCGGGAAATAATTGATATAGGCGGCGTATTGTAGTACCCATCCATCCATCCTCTGCCCTGGCGTTGTAGCCAGGCAAAAAATCTTTGTTACGGAGCACCGGGGATAACGGAGAAGGGAAGGAGGTAAGGTCACATTTAGTTGCGAATTTGTCCCAAAGACGAATGGAATTCATTATAGCCGGGCAAGTAGTTCGCAGAAGGGGTCTTTGTGGTTTAGGTAGCCAAATCCAGAGCTGGGGGTGATCATGGTGCATAAGGGCTCGTTCCAAGTCCACCCAGCGGCGTAGGCCCGTTGGTGAATGCCAGGCCACGATCTGGGCCAGTTGTGCAGCATAATAGTAAGAGAATAGGCATGGGAGGCCCAGACCCCCTGCATCCTTTGGTCGGTAAAGAGTCGCCCGTGCTATCCGGTGTCTTTTGCCCTGCCATAGGAAGTGGTCAATGGTAGATTGTAAGAGTCGTATATCCTCTGGGGGGAGGGCGCACGGCAAAGCCTGAAAAAAGAAGAGTAATCGAGGCAAAATATTCATCTTAATGCAATGTACCCTTCCCACCCACGAAATTGCGTACTTAGACCAAGACTCTAGATCTTTTTTCAGTTGAGAGAACATAGGGGGGAAATTTTTATCATATAGGTCCCTAGGGTTAGATGGCAGTGCAATCCCCAAATAGTCTATGGAGGTGGGGGAAACTCGAATGGGATATGCCCCCCTGATGGTATCCAGATCCCCCAGGGTCATGTGTACCGCCTCTGATTTGGTGATATTCACCTTGTATTCCGAAAGTCTAGCAAATTCGTCAAGTCGTCGCATGACCGCCGGGAGGGAAGAGAGAGGATGTTGTAAGGAGAGCAATATGTCATCAGCGTAAACCGAGAGTTTGTATTCCTGATCCCCCAACCGAAACCCCGCAATAAGTGGGTCCTTTCGGAGGTGTTGAAGCAGAGGCTCCAAAAGCAGTGCGAATAAAGCCGGTGACAGGGGACACCCCTGCCTAGTGCCGTTGCGTATCGGAAAAGGGAGTGAGTCTGTCCCTGAGATTATAATCTGAGCTGTCGGTATAGAATAAAGAGCCTGTATAGCACGAACAAAGGGGGGAGGCAAACCTAGGTGAGATAGGAGGGTGAACAGGAATGGCCATTCTGCTCTGTCAAAGGCTTTTTCTGCGTCCAGTGATAGGAATAGGGAGGGAGTGTTTCTAGAGGAGGCCAGCCAAAGAAGATCTGCAGATCTCCTAGTGTTTTCATAGGCCTGCCTACCCGGAATAAAGCCTACTTGGTCTGGATGGATTAAGGTGCCCATAATTAGATCAAGTCTTTTAGATAGTATTTTAGTGAACAGTTTCAGGTCTGTATTTATGAGGGATATGGGGCGATAATTACCTACTAAGATCTTGTCTTTGCCGGGTTTAGGGATAAGGGCAATGGATGCCAAGAGGGAGTCTGCAGGCAGTTTTCCACCTTCTAATAGGTTGTTAAACATCGACAATAATTGAGGGCCCAAGATTCTGAAATGCGATTTATAATAATGATAAGTAAACCCGTCCGGGCCTGGGGCTTTATGCGGTTTCATAGATTTTAGTGCTTCATGGAGTTCCTCCTTCGTCACTGGGGACGAAAGGGGCTCGAGGCTCGAGTCCGGTAGGGCCGGTAGGGATGCCTCGGCTAGGTATTGTCTGATTTCCCCACAGAGTATTTCATTGGCGGGGGTATGGGTAGGGGTATGATCATACAGGGAGCGGAAATAACGTGTAAATGTATCCCTGATGGCAGTCGGACTAGTTATCAAAATACCCGTTTCATCCCTAATTGAGGTAACTGCCTGAAACTTGGGGCGGGGTTTAAGTAGGAGGGCCAGGGGGGTATCCATTTTGTTAGCTCGACTATAATAGCGTTGTCTGGACCATAATAAAGAGCGCCCTGCATCGTCTAGAAATAGCCGATTGAGCGCCATGCGTGTTTGACTGAGAGTTGTGAAGGAATCTGAGCTCTGACGTGATTTATGTGCCATTTCCAAGCGCCGTAATTTATGTTGGAGAGAAATTATCTCCTCCATCTTCAATTTTTTATGGTGCGCCGCTAGGCTAAGGAGGGTCCCCCGTATCACCGGCTTGTGGGCTGCCCAAAGCGTCTGCTTAGAGACGTCAGGAGTGTCATTAGTCGCAAAGTAATCTGCTAGAACCGTTGATACAGAGTCAGAAACCCCCGGCTTATCCAGGAGAAGAGGGTCTAGGTGCCATCTCCTCCCTACATATGGGGAAAGAGGGCGCAGCGTGACAGACACATCTGCGTGGTCCGACCACGTGATAGAACCAATATCCGAGGAAAGGACGCTCGAGATGCAGTCCGAGGAGGTCAATATATAATCTATACGGGAGTACGAGTCATGTACCGGAGAATAAAAAGTATAGTCCCTACAAGAAGGGTGATGAGCCCTCCATATATCAGTCAGACCCAGGCGGTTCACAAAACTATGAAATTGCTTGTCCTGAGATGAGGGCGTCAGTGCCTGTCTGCCTTCACGGGGGTCAGATCTGTCCACCGGGGGGCATAATGTAGCGTTAAAATTGCCCCCAAGAATAATACGTCCCTGGGCATGGGATGAAATAAAGTCAGCCGTCTCCGCCCAAAACTTAGAGTCAGAGCTATTTGGGCCATACAATGCAATCAGCGTAAATTGTTGTGCGGAGGCGGATCCCTGTATAAGTATGCATCTCCCAGCGTCATCTGTGTGTACCCCTTCCACTACAAAAGGGCAGGAATTGCGTAGCAGTACTGCCACCCCATTACGTTTAGGGATTGCACAAGACATGTAAACCCTGGAATAAGCGGGGTCGGATAGACGGAAGGCCGCCAATTTAGGAATCCTGGTTTCCTGTATCAGAGCTATATCTACAGATTTTTGTTTTAGGTCCCGAAATAACATACGCCGTTTTCTGGGAGAGTTGAGGCCTTTCACATTAAGAGAAAGCACTTTCACATTAGCCATTACATAAGTATATAAGAGAGATCCACGGGAAGTTCCGTCCCGCCGCCTCACTCCCGGAGGGCGCGGAGCCCGTGGGGCGGCCAGGACCAGAACACCATGCAGAGAGCCGTGAAGGGGAGAGGAGTGGGGGAAGAGGTAAAGAATTGAAAAATAGAGTATGAGAGAGCATAAAGAGTAGCGAGGAGAAAGTGAAGTCCATGCTGGGCAGGCACGTATAAAACAAAGAATCCTTCCGAGCGGGTATTCCGGAGGGGAGGAGAGCGGGGGTGGAGAGAAGGAGGAAAAAGGGTACGCCAGCGGCGAATAGGAAGAGCACGAGGATCAACAGTCCACGCTTACTCCCACCGCTAAAGAGCGGGAACCCGCCCAATAACCCATGTGCTCACTTGAAGCTCCCCAACATCATAAAAAAAAAAAAAAAAAAATATATAGCATCAGATGTATAAAACCCATAACTTAGAACCATAACTGTAATCTTAACATCTAATAACTTTAAACCTTATTGATTCTCGCCTGCCGCGAGAGAACACCCATCCCGACCTGGTGCAGGGTCAGGAAGTATAGACCAGAGGCCTAGTAGTAGTTAAGGCCAGTGCTGGAGTGGAAATAAGGCCCATCATTCAGTCCCCCGGAGTCAACCAGTCCTGTGCCAAACGTGGTAGGGGTGGCGGGGGTGTGAGGTCTGCTAGAGAGGGGGGGATCGGTAGATCCAATGCGCTGAGATTCTTTGCCTGATATAAATAAGAATACGCCTGAGAGCGGTTGTTCTTGAAGATGATAATCTTGAAAGGAAAGCCCCATGCGTAGCGGATATCGTGGCGACGGAGTATCTCAGTGACCTCCCTCCATTCCCGGCGTCTGGCAAGTGTAGAAGGGGCGAGATCTTGAAAAAATAATATTGCGGAGCCCTCATATTTCGCTTCCTGGGTGCGAGCAGCCCTGAGGAGGGCATCTTTAGTGTTATAATAGTGAAAACGGGCGATCACATCCCGGGGTGTAGTAGTCTTGTCACGACGCGGCCCCAGGGCCCTATGTACTCTATCCAGGAGTAGACGCTGCGGCGGGACATCAGGGATCAAGCGTTTTACTATACCCAAAAATATGTCCTGAAGCTCATCCGGTGAGACCGATTCGGGAAGGCCCCGTATCCTGACATTGTTACGTCTGAAGCGATTCAAGAGGTCCTCCAAGGATTCCTCCAGATACTGTACCCGGTGTTCCATGTTCTCTGCGTGTCCCGCTAGATCATTGCAGTATTCCACCATCCTCCTGGCCTGCTCTTCTAGGTGCGCCGTGCGTTCCCCCACCGCCTGTATATCTGCTGATAGGGTACGCGTGGTCCTCTCCAGCTCAGCAGTTATAAATGCCTGGAGGCCTTTAATATCTGCCCTGGACGCTGGGTTGGAGTCTGCAGAGGCCGCCTCGTGGTCGCGGGATTGCGGGGAATCAGAACGGGCGCCATCTTGGATTTGGCCCTCCGAGCGCTGCCGCACCGCAAAAATCGGCGCTTCTTTTTTTTTTGTTTTTTTCGGGGTCCGGGACACGCTGGTCGACATCTCCTACCCTCTGGTGGTCTTTGGCAGGCGAAAAGTGCTGTTAAAGGGGATATTTCAGCGGGAGTAGCGGGAGCTCATCTAGACCACGACTGCTTCCATCGCTGGCTCGGCTCCGCCCCCAAGCATCCCGGATTTTAACAGGCGATAACAATGCAGGCAGCATTTTTTGCGCCTGCAATGTAATCAAGTGTTAAAAGGCTGGCGCAAGGGGGAAAACTGTGGGCGCAGTTTTTCCTCCCGTGCGCCCGCGTTTTAACACTAGGATTGTAATAGAGCCCCTGGTGGGGCCTGAAATTGACATCCCTACACTAAACAGAAATCACAACATCATTCACATATAACATGATATTATGTGTTTTTGAAAGGCAGATGTTTTCTGTGTTAAGTAATATCATTAGATAAACTAGATGTGAAGTTTGCATGGGTGTGATTGGCGGCATACATGAAATTTTAGATAAATTGGACAAATTAGCAAAAATCCTGTCACACTATCAAACCATCTGCTGATGCAAATGCTTAATTATTATAAGAAAAGGTTCAGCAAGATAAAGTGAATGAATGTGTGTCTCATGGGTGTAGGAACTGGGGGAAAGGACAGGGATACATGCCCCCCAGATTTCTTCAAAGAAATGCATCCAGAGTATGTCTTAGAGTAGGATTTGTTGAATGGGAGACATATATGCTTTAGTTTACACCCTAAAATTACGGTATCCCCCCTCCCAATTTGTCATGAAGGGCATGGGCAATAACTAAAAAACTGGGATTGCTGATCTGTAATGATTTTGTTTATGTCACGTCCCAAGGGTGCCCGGCAGCATCCTGCTCGCTGCTCACTGGCTGGGCGCTGAGTGAAGAACCACAGCATTGGGGTCACGTGAGATGCCAAGGGGCAGGGCGCGGCTTGATGGGTTTAAAACACAGCGTCTCACTTACTCCTGTGCCCTGACGTGGTTATCACTTCCCTCAACGCTTTCTGTATATTCTGGCTATTCTGTGTATCAACCTGGCAATCTCTAACAAACCCACTCTATGTACCGACCTGGCATTTACTGATATCCCTGCTGTGTGTACCAACCTGGCATTTACTGTCAACCCTGCTGTGTGTACCTGCATGGAGCTGATGTAACGCTCCATGCTTCAAACCCCAAGAGACTTTATGTTCATTTATATCGTGTGTTTTTAAATATATTTTACATCGTTTGGTTTTAGTTTAATTTAGTTTAGTGTAAAATGGCATAGTTTTGGTTTTAAAAATACTTATATTCCTGTAGGTAAATGTGTTTTGTGTATACAGTAAACAAGCTTTACTGCTGTGTAATTTATACACCAGGGTTTTTCCCATTATCTAGCTGCATGTTTAATTCAAGGGATCTCTGATAGTGTGTGTTTAATCTGATGTGTTAGAACAATGGATATACAAATGTTGTGTGAGCTGAAGGCTAGAGAATGTAAAGAATGTTTATTGTAAATAACTGACCTAATGTAATTAGTATGGGTATGCAAATTATGACTAGTAATTAGTATGGGTATGCAAATTATGACTGTTGGACTTCAGCATAAATGGTGGCGTTTGGTTCATTAAAAAGTCAGAGAACTCTCAGAGCTCAGAGAGAGAGGATCCTGTTTTAAAGCATACAGCCGTGCCTGGTGTCTTTATTTCAGCGACGCTACACTATACACTATCACCCTCAGAAGGCAGAGAGCGGCCTTCTGGAGATTCCTAACGGCTCCAGGGCAGAGGAACAGAAGCAGGCAGGTCAAGCTGCTCGAGGCGCTGAGGACAGCGCCCCCAGTAGCTGGGCTGACCGCAACGAAGGGGTGTCTGGAGAGCCAGGACAGACGGAAGGGAACGGTTCCTTCACAGTACCAACCTGGCATTTACTGTCAACCCTGCGGTGTGTACCAACCTGGCATTTACTGACAACCCTGCTGTGTGTACCAACCTGGCATTTACTGACAACCCTGCTCCAGGGCTGGGCTGGGACAAAAATTCAGCCCTGGACTTCATCCAGACCGGCCCACTGTAATGATGCAAACATGCACAAAAATGGTATATAAACCAACCGGATCGCTATACCAACCGGATCGTTAAACCAACCGGATTGCTCAACCAGTCGCTCTACAGCAGTGTTTCCCAAACCTGTCCTCAGGACCCTCCGCCTTGCCAGAAATTACAGATATCTGAAGCACTGCACAGGTGATCTGATTTGCTGCTCAGTGATTGCAGGATTCAGTCTGCATTTCCCCAAGGTGATCTGCAAAATCTGGCCTGGATAGAGAGTCCCGAGGAGAGGTTTGGGAAACACTACTCTACAGCTACCAGAGTTGTTGCAGAGCGATTGGGTAGAGCAATGCAGCAGCACTGAGGTTGAGTGCGCACCATGTCTTAAGGTGGATGTGCAGGGGGTCTCACCAGCACGGTGGCCCCAATATGAGATTGTGGCAGACTGCATATGTTTTACAGACAGTGAGTAATTTTTCACCTCACCCATTAAGGGCAGTCCGAGCTGCGCAGTTAACCAGCATTCACACTGGCCCACTGAGCCATCGGCCCACTGGGAATCACCCTGTAGTCCCTATGGCCAGTACATGCCTGCCCTGCTCTGTGTACCAACCTCGCATTTACTGACAACCCTGCTCTGTGTACTAACCTGGCATTTACTGACAACCCTGCTCTGTGTACCGACTTGCCATTTACTGAGAACCCTGCTCTGTGTACGACCTGGCAAGTACTGACATACCCACCCTGTGTACCTACTTGGCAAATACTAGGGATTCTGCTCTGTGAATTAATAGTGGCACACGTCTGACTCTCTCTCCTGGTACTAAGATCCCTGTTCCATCGACCAAGTCTATTATAATATTCTGGTATCTGTTAACTGTTACTGGTTATTTGTCATTTGGTTTCCTGAAGATAGTTAGCTGTACCGACCACCTAAGGATCGGAGGAGTAGATGGTATACTTTATGAAGGGACCAGTATCACAGACCCAAGGGGCATTCGTGACAGTTACATTATCAGGTCTATTCACTAAAGGGTGAAGTCAGGAGAAGTGGCAGAAGTGAAAATTCTAGGTCAAAATAGCCAAACCAGAAAAATTCTCCAGATTAGCTCACTTTCCAAATCGGCTATTTGGTCTAGATTGTTCTTTTCTCCTGCAAATTCTCCTGAGCTTCACCTTTACAGAATGAAATACTATCCTCATAGATTTTTTTACGCGGTTCCTACATCAATGGTGATTCTCCTAGGGCTGTTTTAACTTTCATATTATATCTGTACATATAGAAATGAAAGGTTAAACGTAGCGAGTTCATGGCTGAGAACGGCTTTGTCTCCTGATGTGTGGCAGATGTTTTGACTTACTGCGGAAGATAAACACATGCTGTATAATGTTCATTTCTGTATTCCTTAGCTCCTGCTGATATATGCTCCCTGTGTGTCACAGCTTTAAGCACGGAAATATCATTCAGTTTGATGACAACTTGGCTGGTCCCATTAGAAGCATTTTTTTGCCATGGGTTATGAAAATCAGATGAGATCGTCTACTACATCCACTAACTGGCAGCTGCACTCAAAGCAACCTGGGGCCATTACAATCTTTTTATGCGGAAATGTGCCAACTCATACTTAATCCATTGAACTTCAGCAGTAATCTCACTGTCGGTTCCAGCATACGCTTACCATCCAGCCAGACATAGGGTTTGCATCGATCCTGAGCAAATCTGTCACAGACCCTCTCTTCTGCATAACGGAAGAAGGTGCTGAGCATTTCCATACAAAAGAAGGCATATGAGCACTAATGACATTGTGCAGAATCTTAATCACGCCGATGAGCAGAAATTAAGAATTATTAGTAATGGTCGGATGGGGTTCTGATTATATATTTTTTTCTTCTAATTCTTGCAAGATCAGCGGTAAGTGAGACAAAGGAGAGAAATACGGCAAAGAGAAGAGATAGATAAATTTTGGAGAATTTTCTCTTGAAAAAGTATCAAAATAACATAAAAAAGAAAGTAAAGAGAAAATCTTTGCATTTTGTATTAATTTTATTTTACATTCCTATCTATATATTCCTTTCATTTTATTATATTCTATTACATTAAAAAAATGATTAAAAAACACAATAGATCGTTTAAAAACTGGTATGTGTAGGGTACTAATTATATGTCACGTGACAATTATTGCATTACAATGTACACTAGTGGCCAAAATTGCGGATACACCTTGTGATTTTGTCAGTTTTGGTTGACAAGAAAATTCCTCTGCTTCCCTGGCCTGGAAATAGCCCTGACTTGAAACCCATCGAAAATCTGTGGTCAAGAATCAAAAGCTTGCAGGGTTATTCAGAGAGGGGTGAAACTCTGGAGAACCTTTGAAGAAGTGAAAATTCTAGGTCAAAATAGCCAATTTGGAAAGTGAGATAAATGGGTGAATTTTTCTGGTTTGGCCATTTTGACCTAAAATTTTCACTTCTCCAAACGTTCTCCAGAGTTTCACCTTTCTCTGAATAATCCTGATGTCTCGAGCAAGAATCCAAGCAACAAGCGAGGACTCATTGAGGATATTGAGCAATTCCTGGCATCATTTGATCACAGAAGAGGATGTCGAAAGACTTGTAGAGAGTCAATGCCTAGAAGGTGTCAGGCTGTAGTTAAGGCCAAAGGCTATCCAACACCTTATTGAAAAAACACATTGTGACAAACTTGAAATTATCATTTTTATGCTATATAATAGCCAAGATGCATTATGGTGCATTTCCAGCCAAAACTGAACTTATTTTAAGATTTGTTGTTGTTAAGGCATTCATTTATTAAATTTTACTTGTGCTATGACATTTTTACATAAAAAATACTTTAAACTGCAAAACTTTGTAAAAATGTAAGGGTGTATCCACAATTTTGGCCACCAGTTATATTGGATGTATATGCGTCTCACTAGCTCTGTTGCAATTATATTTGTGATTTTCTTCTTAATAAAAAATAAGGGGCACCATTACATTCTTGGTGCTAACGTTAGCGCTAGGGTTAACGTTAGCCCTGGTGGCCCTAACGCGGGCGCACCATATTACAATCCAAACGCTAACGGGTTAAAAAAAAACGTTAGCGATTGATATCTTGCGCTTTTCAGCGCAAGGTTACTGTACTTTGCACTCCATATGCTTAACATGGGGAGCGCAAAGTGTTAATTAGCATTAGTATTACAATCTACTAACACTAATTACCGTCCGGCTGCGGTTACACGAAAGTTAACCACAGCCTGGACCTGGTGCTAACGGATTCGAATGCTGCAGAATCCGTCATCACCAGCAGAACCCCCCGCCAAATGAATCAGATACTCACCTTCCATCCCGCGGTGAGGACCGTGGCTTCAACCAGCTCCTCTGTCTGCCGAAAGCAGGGAGAGACTGGGAGAAAAAGTCCCCCAGTCTCCCCCTGCGGATCACTACGCCGGCGAGATCCGTCAGGTCATGTGACTGGCACGTCTGCCTCAATGGAGTCCTATGGACACCATGGAGGAGATGCGTGCGGCGGTGCTTAGCGCTGCCGCGCGCATCCTGGGGCTTAACGCCCGATAACGATGCAGCAGCTTTTCTAGCGCCTGCATCGTAATATCGCGCTAAAAAGGGAAGCAAAAGAGAAACCTGCAGGCACAGGTTTTTCTCCCTAGCGTCCCTGTTTTAGCGCGATGACTGTAATGGTGCCCAAGGTATTTAAAAAACAAAACTCAATAGGAAAAAATCAATGAACAGAGACACAGTATGAAGAAAATTGCATAAATTTTCAGAAACTGAAAGAATACTGAAGATTACAGTTACTTATAACGCAACAGCATAATCCGCAGCGCTGTACAATAGACAGGTCAAAGCAAACATAGAAGAACAAGTTTGACACACAGAGACTCTTTTGGTCCATAATTTGCAATTATCTTCAAATATAATTTTTTTTGAATCAATGATTCTGGTGCCTAATAATCTTAAATATGTGAAGAGAGAATTTTCACAAAAACTAGCGGATAATTTATGGAAAGTTTCACTCATATATTTTTTTGGGGGTTTTTTTGAGAAAGGATTTTACCAGGAAGGATACATTGAGATTTATCTTGTTTTCAAGTATGTCCTGGGTGGCGAGTATGCACCGTTGGGTGTCTTGCCCAAGGACACTTACTGGAGAGGTGCTCTTGCTGGGATCAAACCCATGTCACCACAGGCTCTCCACGCAGAGCAGTGATGTTCCCTCTACTCCACCCAGACGGTTTTGTTCCGGTTAAGACTGGAACAGCAAGAAATGAGAAATAAAGAGCTGTTCATATCTGAGCGATGATATCTTTCCTTGATTTACTGACTAACGAGCCATGTTTTTGTATATAAGAGAAGTTCACGTAAGATGCATAGCCTAGCCTGTCTGAATTTAATTACCATGCTGTCTCCACTGTCCAGCGCAGTGTTTGGTTTCACTGATCTTTTATATTCCGTAACAGATGGAATGTGTTTGTCAGACGCTCCGGCTATAGAAAAGATTTTGTCTTTTTAGGATTAACCTTTCAAGTGCTAAAAACAATGTGCAGCGTGTCATAGGTCAATCTGTAAATTGTCAAAAAAGCATAAAGTTCCAGTCATGTAACATTGTAGCCAGAGTCTCCTACATTGCGAATTTCAGAAGATTCTACCAAGCATTTATTATTTATGGCATCATTAAGCTTTGACCTACCAAGTGTGGTACATTCCCCTCCATTAAGGCATTATCCACTTGAGCATTACATGCATCATAAATGAAATATTGATTTTTTTTTTGGCAGAAATGACTGTTTTGTTTTATCATAAATAATTTGACTTGTCAGGCTATTGCTATTAAGATTACAATTCTATATTGTGCTTGGTGAGTAACATTTTACATGTCATTGCTTCTTCCTGTAAACATTACGATGTCATAACTGGATGTTAAGACGGTGACATTTAGACATAATCAGTTACCTGGCACATAGTTATACTGCACTCTAATCATGACTGAGAAAATATCGATGGAAAAAAATCCATAAAACATACTTTTTTTTTATTCGTTTTAAGCCATTTTTTTTTTGCACTGCTCTATTCATAAGCTTTTTTTTTTATAGTTATACAGCTCTATTTCCTTATGCCCCACTTGTTTGTCATCTGAATCAACAATACTCCACTGATTATAAAATGTAATACGGCTGGATTGGGGATAAAGTCCTGTATTTGTAAATTACATTTTATCAATGATGACCACTGAAGTAAAAAGGGCATAACTGCCAACCATGATCTGTCCTGAAATGTTGAATGTTTAAAGGGCCATTACCACCAAGATAGGAAATGTTCTTATTTTGTTTATTTTATGTGGCTGATATCGTACATGTACTTTGTTATTCTCTTGTATGTTTAGTTAAGAAAATATTGTATGTGGCACTGGGGGTATCCGTTTTGTTATCTTTAGTGTTATTATCTGCGCCCCCAAAAGTATCTTTCCACTACTTGCTCCTTATTCTGTGGCATCGGTCACACAATGGAGTCAATAGATTAACCATTACTTCTCTATAGGGGCAATTTCACTGCCGCCGATATTTCACTGCACAATATATCACTGTCAATTGGCCAGTATTTGGCTCTCTGAATAACCGAATTGCCACGAAATAGCACCGGCAAAATTCATTATTTATAAAGCATTATTCATTATTCAATAACCCTTTATGGGTTGATGGGTTTATGGGTTGAGCACTGACTGAAATCATTATATTGTGTGGGATGTTTTCAAAGAACATCCCCAGGGGGTAGATTAGAAGTCTTTTAGGCTCTCTGTTTTGTCTGATTCAGCTGCCATCTCTTAATATTATTATTATTATTATTATTATTTATATAGTGCCATAAATTCCGCAGTGTACAAGGGGATGATATAGCAGGAAATAGCAGGATTTGGTTACTAACTGAATGTGAGGAGTAAAGGAGAGATCAGAGTCTAAGAGGACACAGAGACAATAGGCCTGAGAGGTAGAAGTAATAGTGACACCATTCACCTGAAGGGAAATGGGTTCAGGAGTGTAGGTTTTAGAGGGAGGGAAGATGATAAGTCCAGTTATAGAGAGGTTAAGCTTTAGGAAATGGGAAGTCATCCAGTTAGAGAAAGCTGACAGGCAGGTAGTAACACAGTCCAGCATGGGAGGAGAACGATCGGGAGGAAAGGAAGATGCACTGTTGAATTGACGTGACTTTAATCACTCCCTGGAAGTCACACAAGTACCTACTTACTGGAGGTGGTATTGATGCCTTGAGATTGTTATTTTGGTGGCAGTTGTGTTTAAATGAAGACTTTAACAATTTTATTCATTTAAGTAAAATCAATCTCAGGCTTACCTATGATTTTATAGTTTTTTTATAAGCAATACATCCCTACATCAATTGGTGAGCTGTGACTGTCTAATGGCTTGGTGTGTAACATGAATCTTGCGGTTCACAACAGCCGCCAGTCTGAAAACAATTATGCAGCATCTTTCGAGCAAGCATTTATTTGCACGGTCTGCTGCATAGTCTCTGACCTCTAACGTCCTGTTTCTCTGACTTTCTATTGTGTGCATTAACCTAGGCCTGCAGTGTTAGAATACCCTTGTTTGGTCTCAGACATTGGTTAATCAGGACTCAAGATTATTAAATCCCAGTCCCTGACAGACTAATAAAATGGATAGATTTATAGATTAATAGAAGCATGTATTGTATAATCAGGATGATGTCATATATAATATGTTACACAGTAAATAATACAGAGAAACAAAGAATGCAGTATAGAGTAACTTGATGAAGGATATTGGCTCATAGTGACAAGCACCACTGAAATTAACCACTTGGCTGCTATGGACGCGCTCAGCGCGTCCAGCCAAGTGGATCTCCTGTGCTATGGTCGCACTGAGCGCGTCCATGCACAGGAGGCAGCAATCCGCCGGATTGCTGTGCCCCCCCGGTGCGGGCTGACATCTTGGATGTCAGCCAAGCACTCGGGACCCCGGCGGGGACATTAGATGTCATCGCGGCGACGCGATGACATCTAATTCAGGTGCCCCCCCGCATGTGCGGAGGAGGCGCCTGAAAGGGAGGGGTGAGGTCCTTCGGATCTCTCTCCCTCCCGATCGCCGGGGAGCAGGGAGTTCATACAGGCACCGCTTGGAAGGGCACAGCCTGCCCTTCCAAACGGTGGCTGTCATTAACCCCTGGGGAGCCGGATCACGAATCGGCGCGGAAAAGCGCCGGTTCGTGATCCTTTCCCGGAGCTGGCCGACATCTTGGATGTCGGCCAAGCCTCCGGGAACTCCCCCTGAGGACTGGCGTCATCGTGCATAGCACGATGACGCCAGTCCTGGAGTTAACCCCTAGCTGCCACCAATGGTGGAGATAGGGGGTCCAATGAACCCCCTATCTCCCGATCTGTGGCAGATAGGGGTTAAAGTTTGGTACTGTTGGATCGGCCAGAGCATGGCCGTTCCAACGATATCAAACATGACTATGAAAAAGTTTTTTAAAAAAAATAAAATTAAATATAAAAATAAAAGAATTAAAAAGAAATTATAAAAAAAAATATAAACAAGTTTTTTTTCTTTTTTTTTTGGTTTGTTAATGCAGCAATATTGTTCCCATTTAAATTATAATGTGAACAATGATGCTGCATTAACGATTTTTGTATGCGGTGCGTTTGTTAAAAATTGCGTAATTTTCCCCCAAAAAATGTAACGAGACCCCATTTCTAATTTTTTTAACAAGCGCACCCCATACAAAATATAAGCGCAATTGCTCGCATGTTAAAATGTGAAAAAAAAACACTTTACACGTTGTAAATTATTGAAAATTCATATTTTATTGCATTTTTTGTTATAATATACAGACAGGACATGACGTATACATATAATAATGACATATTATGAATCTGCCGAGTCTGACGGAAAGAACGATATATAATATGTCTGGGTCATATACTAAATTAAGCCTTCAAAACACGTTTAAACAAGATGAGCGAAACAGGTAAAAATGAGCTCAGCACAGAGGCGGGAAATGCCTCAGCAGCGAAAGGGTTAATGTTAATCTGACTTAATCCTGAGATAGACTACTCCATTTATACTGAGCCAATTAACATCCTCGAAGAAGAAAAGAGGAATAATCCTGCACTCAATTTATCAATAATAAGCAATATAATAAAATACCCCACCAGGGGCTACATTACATACTTGGTGCTAACGTTAAAGCTCACCTGAGTGAGCGTTAACGTTAGCCCAGGTAGCCACCGCATATCACAATCCAAACGCTAACGGGTTAAGAAACCCATTAGCGTTTGGTATCTTGCGCTTTTCAGCAAAAGGTTGCTGTACTTTGCACTCCCTATAATTAACATGGGGAGCACAAAGTGTTAATCAGCGTTAGGATTACAAAGTCCTAACGCTGGCTGCGGTTAGCAAAAAGTTAACCACAGCCAGGACTTGGTGCTACCGGATTCTGTTGGTGCAGAATCCGTTAGCACCATCCAAACCCCTGCCCAAAAAATCCAGATACTCACCTACTATCCCGTGGCGAAGACCGCGGCTCCATCCGCCTCCTCCATCCGGCAGGAGCAGGGAGAGACTGGGGGAAAAAGTCCCCCAGTCTCCCCCTGTGGATCACTACGCCGACCTGCCGGATCTTGCATGCCGAGATCTGGCAGGTCATATGACCAGCGGGGTCTGCTTCAATGGAGTCCTATGGACTCCTTCCAGTGGATGCTCATGGCAGCAGTTAGCTCTGCCATGCGCTTCCCTGGGCTTAGCGCCCAGTAACAATGCAGGCAGCTTTTTAAGTGCCTGCATTGTAATATCGTGCTAAAACGGGGGCGGAAAGGAGAAACCTGCAGGCGCAGGTTTTTCTCCTTTGCGTCCCCGTTTTAGCACGTTTACTGTAGTGTAATTTAGCCCCAGGTTGCTCAACGGATCCTGGAGTGGCCAACTCCTCAAGGTAATCCAGACAAAAAAGGGGACAAGGCAGATACAAGAGGGTGTAATGGCACTTATTCTTCAGATGTGACATTTTGACCTCATCAGTGCCCTTTCTCAAACATGATGTGTCTGATATGAGTGCCCTTACAGCCTCTTGGATTTGCCGGAGGTCCTCCTTTGTCTGAATTAGCACCCTCGAGACATACTAAGTGACTGTATACAATACATACAAAAGTCCACAATGTGGTTGTCAGGGTTGGGGATGGTACCAGGGTGGCACCGGGGGGGTATTGGGATATGGTGAGCCCAGGGTGATCTGCACAGACAGTGATCTGCACAGACAGATGGATGGAGTATGATGGATAAATGGAAAACTGATCAGGTATGGATATTGCAGAGGAAAAGGAGGTTGCTGGAATCTGGTAAAATGGTGAGAATCCGGTGATCAGGAACAGGTAGAAGGTTTGGTCTCAGACAAGCTGGGTAACTCAGGATTAACAGAGCGTGAACTTGCTCTGTCAGGAAATGAGTTGCAATGAACAGCAAACAGTACCTGGGGCGGAGCCCTTTATTTTGAATGTGTGTTACCTGTGTTTTGTGTTTAACTGGTTCAATGCAGGATGTTAACTCTTTCACTGCTTGCAGGTGTTATGCATGAATGCAGGTTTCAGGAACAGGGGCAGCATGGAAACTTATGCTGCCAGGAGCGTCAGAGGATGGGGTGCAGATGGGGCGCATGACAGTGGTCACTTCCAATGATAGAACCTTGGTTTTGAGGTGCTGTAAGGTGACCAAATTCAGGCATATAAAGACATCGCAAATAAGTCAACAGACAAGGAAACAGAGATAGAGGATTGGTGTTAGTTTAAGCTAAAATAGATATTAGTAGTCATGGATCATGGTAAGGTTTTGCTTTCCCAAATACACTTTACAAAAAAAGGATATAGATATAAATAATGGGAGTAAAGGAACAACGTTAATTGAAGCTTTGTTAACTCAGGGCTCTATTACAGTCCTAACGCAAACATTAATGCTCACATGCGTGAGCATTAACGTTTGCTGCGGTATTTACCGCATATTACAATCCAAACGCAAACGGGTTAAAAAACCCGTTTGTGTTTGGTACCTTGTGCCTTGCAGCGTTATGTACCGGTGGGTGTCTTGCCCAAGGACACTTACTGGAGAGGCGCTCTTGCCAGAATTCGAACCTGTGTCTCCACGGTTATAGAGCAGTGATGTTACCTCTACTCCACCCAGTCAGTACTTGGCTGTCAGGGTCACTTATTGGATGCTGTTCTAGTTTGGACATCTTTCAAATTGGTATTGTATTCTTAAATGGCCAAAATCTGTCCAACCTATTTCAAATTGATTAGTAGCAAATATTAAAATTCTTTCCAGATACCTTCCAGCAACTTATCACCGTGTCAGTCTTTACACTGGCTTCCTCACCAATCTCGACATTTCCCATGCCTCCTGACTTTTGAGACATCCTCGCTCTGTAGGTTTTCCCCATGTTCAAACTCTTCCATCTACTTAACACAGAGCACCCGTGCAGTCCTTAAATCTATTTATTACTTATCCCCTTTCTATATAATCATACCAGTCTTCAACCCATACCTTTTAGCGACTTGTCTCAGTGTGTCGGTTTTGTTACAATTCCTTTTTTAGTTTCGTCTTGCCAATGCTGCATCGCGGCAAAATATGATGTTCCCCCATAAAGAATGATTAGAATTGCTGTCTATTTTAATAATTATGTAATTTATTTTTTTCTAATCATGCCCAAGCATTCCAACTTCTTTAAACAAAAAATGCCTGAATGAGGTCACGTAAGGTAGTCAGACTTGGAATGATTGTAGCATGTGTTACATTACACACAACACGGATACCAGATATTTGGCATTTGGCTTTGTCAGTTTGGCTGCTAGAGAAAATAAGATAAACTCTGCATGCGCTATCCCTTGCTATCGCTGGCTATGTTATACAACAAGAAAGGGAAATAGGGTTTTGTCTATTATTTCTTCTGATTTGCGTGCATCAGTTATATTTTGCCGTGCTACTTAGAAACCATTGACAAACGCGCAGATGGTTCCAAGGTGATTGGCACCCAGTCCTGTTCTTTTTGTTTTCTGTTTTCATTTGTCATGTTTTAATGTACTACACTGCAAAAAAAAATAGTTACTCTCTTTTTCTACCAGCTAATACCTTTATCGATCTTTATTTTTTACACCCATATTTTATTTATCGTATTAGACAAAACATTCGTCTAGCATAGGAAGCTAATTTAATGTGAGAGATGTCAATTTGTGTTGCATGATTGCCTTTAGACTGGCGTCTAGCTGTAATAAGTTTATTTCTGCAGCATGGAAAAATATAGCTCGCCTGTAAATTGATATCTAGTACAGGCCAATCAATCAACCATTCAACACATTAGTCTTTCATTGGGGAAGTAATATAAGCATTCTAATGTTATTGAAAAGTCACTGACTCTGCATTGTTACTCATCGTTGCTCAAACAACTGCCACATTAGAGGAGAATGAGTTAGCTGTGATACAAAACTTTAGAGAAATTAAGAGATTGGGTGTTTGTATATTATCCTGGCCTTCGCATCCTTGACTAGGTGCCAGAATATTGTTACAAAAGGACAAATGAAAATGTACAATCTGACATCATGTGCGTATGTGTATAAGGGTATTGACAACAGGGTGAATTTGCAAATGCGTTATCAAACATATGTACAGCAACAGAAACAATGTAATCTAATTTGGATATTTACAGAAAGCTATTTGCATGCAAATTTGGTTGTTGTTCTTCAAATCTGAATATTTTATATGGGGCATACAGGATATGCTGCGAAATAAGCCAATTTACTAAACGATGCACAGCATAAATAATTTTTTGCATAATTATAGTCACCTCTTATGTGATAGAATTGAAAATCCAAAAAGTTAATTAATAATAGACTTTTTCTTGCTTGAATCTTATGCCTAGCCACTGAAGCTCTGTCCATCTTGGTTTTGGTCCATATGGTTTTATCTATCAGGAATACTTTAAACCTTTCAATTCCAAGTGTTTTTTGTTAAACCACTGCAGGGTCCCAGTGGCGTTATAGAAAATGACTTAATGTCATTATGTCATGACTCCATTACACATAAATATATACAGAAATGCCTCTCGGTATAAGTTCACTGTAGGAAAGCCATATTTAACAGGTTGAGAGCTCCTTCTGCTGGCCAAAAAGCGCTACTACAGTTACATTACAGCTTGAGCTCCCCTGGTCCCTGAAGGAAAAATGAATTACAAAGCTTTCAACTGTCATGTTTGATGTGTTGAAATTTCAGTGCCAAGCTCAAGCGCATTCACAAGTGAATTTCACTTGCAAACAATAAAATTTCTCTGCATTGCTCAAGAATAGCCTACATAGGGCTCTATCACATTCTTCCCGCAAAAACACACGCAGAACGCGTGAATTTTTGCACAAAGTGTTAACGTTAATGAGCGTAAATGATTGCTGGTTATTACAATCCTCGTGCATTTTTTCATCCGTCAAAAAATAACGAGCGTAAAACGGACGCGCACAAATGCACATGCAGCGAAGTTGCATGCAGAAATCAGTATGCGGACCGTTTTTTTCACGCTATTCAGCCAATCAGAATTAAGAACCACAATTGTCTCATGTTAAGTTTTTGCGCCCGTCAAAGACAACTTTTCAAATTTATTGGTTTGGTATGTGTAGAATGTGTAACTATACTTTGCTGCATTTTTTTTGGGCTGGTGTATTTGGTATCGGCCAGGTTGATACAAATTGCCATTAACACCAACTTTTAGGAGTTGCTAAAATTATGCGCGCAAAGGCTGTGCGTTAGAAACTGTGAAATAGATTATAATACCATCCGCGTACCAGCGCACAAACGCATTTGCGCTCACAATGTTAAGTATAGGTCGCGTGAAGAACAGTAAGATCGCGCAGCATTCGCGCAGGTTCACCCGCGGTAGACGATTGCGCACGGTTGTTGTAATACGGGATTAGGCACAAATGGTTTTACCCCGCGCGTAATTTTTTTTTGAGCCGGTGCAAACGCTTGCGTGAAGATTGTAATTTAGCCCCGCATTTTGTGGCATTGATTGGATACTAATATAGGTTGTTCAGATTTGCCATTAACACCATCTTTTAGGAGTTGCTAAAATTATGCGCGCAAAGGCTATGCGGTAATTCCTGAGCATAGATTGTAATACCATCCGTGTACCAGCGTTCATTTGCATTTGCGCTCACAATGTTAAGTATAGGACGCGCCATACAGTACGCTCGTGCAGGGTCCGCGCAGGTTCCCCCGAGGTAGACGAATACGCGCGTTTGTTGCGCTGATATTGTAATACGATGTTCAGTGCAAAGGGTTTTGCCCCTCGCGTTAATACGTTTTTGCGCGGGCGCAAACGTATGCGCGAAGAATGTAATAGGGCCCATAGAGTATACTTCTGCAGGACCAATCTTGGTAGTAAAAGAAGGAGTTAATAATTGGCTGAGATTACATTAGAGGTATTACCTGCTTAGACAACCCACCAGCAATCCACCAAATGAAACAGGCATGTAAGCTACTTAGGGAACAGGGCCCTCTTACCAGTCTATATTTTTTTCTATTTTCCTTTACTATAAATTTTTGCACCGTTCTGAAGAAACCATTGGGACAATAATTATAAGCAATAATAATTATGAGAGCTCCAAAATAATGGTGCTGTATGAAAAGCATCTGACATGAATCAAGTTATTTTGACAGTGTACCTGACAGCCAAGAATTATTATTATTATTATTATTATTCTTTATTTATAAAGCGCCAGCATATTCCGCAGCGCTGTACAATAAGCACAGTATAGACAGGGTTACAATACATTGAACAACATTTGACAAACAGTACAGGAGGAGATGAGGGCCCTATTCCTGTAGGAACTCACAATCTAGGAGGGTTGGGGTTGGAAACAGGAGGAGAGGACTGTAAGGTGAGAGTGATTGATGGTTGCGTCAGTGAGTTGGGTGGTAGGCTTCCCTAAATAGGAATGTTTTCAGGGAGCGTTTGAAGGAAGAGAAGTTAGGGGAAAGTCTGACAGTACGAGGGAGAGTGTTCCAGAGAGTGGGGACTGCGCGTGAGAAATCCTGCAGTCTATCATGGGAAGAGGTGATGCGGGGAGAAGCTAGGCGCAGGTCACTGTTTGACCTTAGGGAGCGGGCTGGGGTGTATTTGGTGATTAGTGAGGACAGGTAGTGGGGCGCTGAGTTAGTGAGGGTTTTGTAGGTAAGGATAAGGATTTTGAACTTAATTCTGCAGTGGATGGGGAGCCAGTGAAGGGACTCGCAGAGGGGAGCTGCAGAGACAGAGCGGCGGGTGAGGTGAATTAGCCTGGCGGAGGCGTTCAGAATGGATTGTAGGGGGGAGAGGCGGGACAGAGGGAGGCCAGATAAGAGATTATTGCAATAGTCGAGTCGGGAGATTACCAGGGCGTGTATAAGTTGTTTTGTGGTGACAGCGGTAAGAAATGGCCGAATTCTGGAAATATTACGCAGTTGGTATCGTCAGGAGGAGGAAAGAGACTGGATGTGGGGGATGAAGGAAAGAGCTAAAAGATGTTTATAATGTTAACAGTCACAGAAAGATCACTGTACTCAACAACAAAGCTGTTGTAAAACCAAAATTTATCTTAATGAGGATTTTGATTACATATCTTTCGGACGCCTTATAGTCACACACTCCATGTTTGTGATAAAACATGTACGTTGTCAATACCAATACACTGGGTAGCATGCCTGCTTGTTGGAATTTACGCAATTAGACAACACATTCATGTGTCTTTCAAAGCTACAGGGCACCATTATGTGCCTTGAGTAAAACAGGGATGCTAAGGGGAAAAACTTGCATTCGCAGCCCACCCGTAACAAACGCTGCCCTCCAGGGTAGACGGGGCAGCACTAATGCGTCGCCAGAAGTATCCCCTCCTGGAGTTTATAGGACTACTTAGAGGATTGTGCTTCCGGGTCACGTGACCTGCACAATTTCGCTCTCATGAGATCATGCAGCGCCCCAGAGTGATTCGCGTAGGCAGACTGGGGACTATTTGTCCCCAGTCTCACTGTGCTCCCGGCTGCCACAAGCGTCAGACCAGGCCACCGCTCGCTCCACAGGATGAGAGGTGAGTTTGGGTTGGGGGTTCCAAATGGTGTTAACGGAATCTGTTAGCACCAGCATAGAGCTGTAGATAACTTTTCAGTTAGCCACAGTGGTTCGGCAATTAGCGTAAGGACTTTGTGATCCTAACGCTATTTACTCTTTACACTCCCCTTGTTAAGTATAGGGAGCACAAAGTACAGTAAGCTCATGCTAAAAAGCGCTCGTACGATGCACTAATGGATCTTTAACCCGGTAGGGATTGGAATCTGATCTGGGCATCCTGCGGTAACCTCGTTTAACCAAGCACTAATGCTCACACATGTGAGCGTTAGCGTTAAGGAGGTGATAGAGCCCATAGTATTTAGATTAAAGAGGTTATTCAGAGAGCGCCGAAATGTCACTAATATTTCAGTGCACTTCTCGTTTGCCGCACTTCAGCGAGTTAAATTTGCCAACCCTATTGTGAATTCAGCATTCATCGCAGGGTCCCTAAAAGTGAGGCAAAGCAACCTGCCGAATACATCCTCAAACCACCACAAAACCGCCATATTGGAAAACCACCGCAAAACCACCGAATCGATTTGAAAAACCACCAAACGCAGCTGCAAGCCGGCACAAAATGCTGCCAACCTGCCGAACAAACATCCGACCAGCCGTCGGAAAAAGCCGACTGGCTGCCAAACATTGGTAGAAAAAAAAAACTAGTGAATGAAAATTCCTGGAAATAATATATAAAGTCCTATGAATAACAATAAAAAGGTCTGTTACGTTAAAAAAAAAAAGCCTTGTAAAAAAAAATCTGAATCAAAAATTTCGCAGAAAATTTCCAAAAAATGCCTAAAAAGTTCTAAAACATAAGTAAATAAAGAGACTTTTTGCTGCAAATGAAAAGAATCAATGGTTGAATAAATATGTAAGAAAAACAGGGAATTTTGTTTACATGTGGTTTAAACCTATGGGATTCTCCTGCTTAAACCTGTCAAATGAAACCATCTGGGCATTTCACTGACATTTCGGAGCAGTTTGTTGTTCTCTGAATAGATTAACCATTTCATCTCTATGGGGATTTCACTGTCGAAGGTCACCGTATTTCGCTGGCAGTTTGCCAATATTTGGTGAATCGCCAGCGTTTTGAATGGCGTTTTCCGAATGGCCACGAAATTGCACCTTACGGGGAAATTTACCGTTTGGTGACATTCGGTGGCCAATTCGGTGTTCTTCGAATAACCCCTTTAGAAGAAAAGGTGATAATTTATTATCAGTTAACTATTTATCATCGATCACTAGCAATAATGCCGTAAAGATTTATTTAAGTATTGCATATGGACGCTTGCAGAAGTACCATGCATTTAATCCTCACACTGTGTTGCAAGAAAGAAATGGAGTCGTTTGTAATAAAACCACATTTATCAGAAACTCAGGAATCGAGGGGGAAGATCTTTTGGTGTTTTGGGCCCATCCTGCATCCAGCAAGGCTTCTGAAATTCTGTATACATTTGTCTGGTCTTTTTAAGGGTGATTCATTATATATGGGCAGTGGGAAGTGTGAATTACCAAGAGCCAGTCCCAATGATGAGAAAGAAACATCTTCTAAGAGTGGACTATAACCCCCTCACTGAAGGAGTTTGCACAGTAGGACATTGCTTAAGGGTTTCTATTTGTTTGAGAGTCCACTTCTAACTTAAGTCTTCATGGCCGGATGAATACCAAGGAGAGACTGATGATCAAAGTAACCGGCAGACAATACTCCCTTGGGGGAAGTACTTTTTTCTAAATTCATTATTTTCCTTTTGTTATACTTTGTTCTCCCATATAACCAACGGGTAGAAGTAGTGCCTCTAGCAAAATGCGTTAGGTTTTTTTGCCTTTTGTTTTTGGCTATCAAAAAGCAATGCATAATTTAAGCTGTGAAAGGGTAGTCTGTCTGGGGTCCTCGCTAATCACACAAAAGAACTGGCGAACTGGTCTCTGAAGAACTGAGAGATTGTGTTTAAGAAAGCCATTTGGAAGTTAGAAAAAAGGAATTTATGAAGATTTTGATAATTGAATTAGAAATATTATTGCGGCAATGGATTGCTTTAATGGGTAGTACATTTCACTTGTGAGTGTAACGTTATATATGCTTCAAATGTTAACATTTTGCAGTAATACCTGTGAAAGACTTTAGGGGTTATTCACAATGCACCGAACTTGCCATCGAAGGGCACTGAACGTTGATTTTCATTGTACGGAGCAATTTCGGGGCAGGTGGTCTATTAACAAAGCTGTCAATTCTTTAATACTGCCGAATTGACAGTGAAATACAGTGCAGTTCAGCGCAATTCTTCGGTGGCAGCGAAATTGTCCCATAGAGAAGCAATATTTCATCTATTCACAGAATGCTGATTTGTACCGTGACGGTGAAATTACCTTATTTTAAGTGATTCAGTTCAACAGGTTTAAACAGGCGAATCCAATAGGTTTCAATGTAAAAAGGTAATATCAATTCTGATTATTTTTTAATAACATTTATTCTTTTTTGTTTTCAGTAAAAAGTCTTTCTAGTAATACCAAACATGACCATCACGGTTATTCAGATTGAAATTGAATTTCCCTATACAGTGCAATTTTGGGGCCATTCGGGGCCATTCGGCTGTACAAAAAGATGGCAGTTCAACAAATAAATATGGTGCTCTTCGACGGCAGTAAAATCCCCATAGAGAAACAATGGTTAATCTATTCAGAGAAACCGAACAGCAGAGAAATGTCAGAGAAATGACCTGATGTTCGGTGGTTTCATTGGGAAGGTTTAATCAGGTGAATCCCATACGGTTCAATGTAAAAATTATTCCCGGGTTTTATTAAATATTTACACAACCATATATTATTTTCACTTGCAGCAAAAAGTCTCTTCATTTATTTATTTTTTAGGCATTTTCGTAAAAAAAATTCTGATGGTTTTAAAATAATGGTTTTTTTTCTGTAACAAACCTTTTTATTATTATTCATAGGACCTTATACATTATTTCCAATCATTTTAATGTAGTAGTTTTTTTGCAAACAGCTTTAAAAGATGCCTTTTCTTTTTAACCTGTTTGTCAGCTTGTTGGCTTTTCACGGCAGCTGGTCGGTGCTCTGTTCGGCAGGTCATCTGCTCGTTTTGGATTGATTCAATCTTTTTCAGCCGTTTCTTGAATCGATTTGGGGGTTTTCAGAGGTTTTTCCTGAACGAGTCAGAGCTTTTTCAGTGGTTTTTCGGATGCTGTTGGCATCTTGTTCTCTGCATTTCGGCAACCCTGCTTGATTGCTGAATTCACTGAAGGGACGGCGAATCGGACTCGCTGAAGTGTGGGGTGCGGGAGAGCACCGAAATGTCTGTGGCATTTCAGTGCTCTCTGAATAACCCTGCATGTAATTTGTCATGTAAAAAAACCCACAACACAAACATACATTAAAGAATTCCTTAATTTTTATTTATAATTTTTTTAATTGTTCCAAAGCAATGGCATTGTCATCTATAAAATGAGCAATACCACTGCCATTACTCGCCATCTCATTTCACACTCTGTGAGCAAGGTCAGTGTTTTATACATACGGGGTTATTCAGAGAGGTGAAAAGCAGGAGAATTGCCAGGAGAATGAACTATCTAGACCAAATAGCCGATTTGGAAAGTGAGATAAATGGAAAAATTTTCTGGTTTGGCTATTTTGACCTGGAATTTTCACTTCTCCAGTCATTCTCCTTGTTTATACCTCTCTCTGAATAACCCTGAAAGTAATATTATTCAGAAAACACAATTGAGCAAAATATACGTGAAAAAAGTTCATTTCTTTTTTCAGTTTTAGTTAAAATCGTGTATTTTCTCAGTAATGGGAACCTGTTACTGTATTTTTCTAATTTTTTTTTAAAAAAAAAGAGTGCTTCAAAGAATATATAACCACAAAGAATTGGATGATAAATGTGAAATAAATAATTTTAGAAGCTGTAAATTATTGCAATCTGAATGGAAATTTACTTTTTTAAAAAAAATTTGTTATAGCATTTCCAATTATACCACACATGACAAGGATTGGTGTAAAATTTAAAAAATGTGGTTTTTTAAAAAGATTTTTTTTTTATCTGGGGGGGGTATAATAAAATAGGACTTCAAATCACATTTAAACATGATGAGCATAAAACGGTCAAAATAAGCTCAGCACACAGAGGTGAAATGGCTCAGCAGTGAAGGGGTTAAAAAGCAAAAACATGTAAAAATTGGGTATTTCTAAATTCATGAAAAAAATTCGAAACTATTTAGCCAGGGTCTTTTTTGGCGGTTTTAATTTTGGGGATTAAAGTTGGACAAAATGTGTTTTTTCCATTTTCATATTTTTCTTTATAGTAAATTATATGATATGATGAAAATAATGGTATCTTTAGAACAGTGTTTCCCAAACCTCTTCTTGGAACCCTCAACCAGGCCAGATTTTGCAGATCACCTTGGGGAAAAGCATACTGAATACTGCACTCACTGAGCAGCAAATTCTATTACCTGTGCTGAGCTTCAGATATCCTGCAAACCTGGCAGGGCGGAGGGTCCTGAGGACAGGTTTGGCAAACACTGCTTTAGAAAGTCCATTTAATGGGGAGAAAAACAGTATATAATGTGTGGGTTCCATAAATGAGTAAGAGGAAAATTAGACCTAAACACAAACTGCGCAGAAATGTAAAAACAGCAGTGGGTACTTTCGTACAGACAATGGTAACACCACCTGGTCACGAGGGCATGACTCACACCATGAAGTGTGCTCAGTGGCGTCCCTGAAGAGCAGGAGCGAGGACAAGTTCTTGTGATGTCTGGATCATCCCTCGTATGACTTTCTATATGCTTGAAGCGATTATCTCTTAAAGCTGTGATTAGCTAGATTAATTGGGGTATACTGGCTATATAAGAGATGGCGGATTGTTACCTCACACTAGGCTTGTGCACCGATTTTTTTTTGGTTCGATTCGGTTCGAATGTTTCAAATTTTTGATTCAGCTCGTTTCGACCGATTTCTGTTTCGATTCGGTTCGGTTCGGCTCGTTTTTCGTGTACATTTTTTTTGGAATATCGACCATTTTTCGTGTTTTCGGGTCACTTTGCTCGTTTTTTGTATCGACTTTTCGTGATTTCGGAAATTTTTGTTTTTTCGGAACGTCTGTTCTCCTCGTTTCAAAGTGTCTAACTCGATTTGTTTTGACGTAAACTACTATGGTTTACTTTTTTTATACTTTATATCTTTTTTTATAATAAATTTTTGGTTTGTTTTTCGGATCCGATAATTCATTCCGTCGATACGATAATTCTGGTGATTCTATCGTGTTTTTTTTTTATTAAATAAAGATCCTTTTTTTCTTATGAATATACATTTCACAACTTTATTTAATCATATTAAAATGGTATGAAAGCCAAGGAACAAAAAAATTGAACAAAACGATTTAAAAAACGCTAAACTGACCCGAATGCCACAAGAAACAAGTGATACGCATTTACAAATACAAAATTTACAGAATCAGCGATATAACCGATAATAGTTAAATATACGATGTCCAGAATTACCGAAATGGAACCGAAATCACGAATGGAACCGAAATCATGAATAGAGCAAAAATAAATTTCGATTTGACACATTTCAAGTCCATTCGAAAAATCCGAAAATTTTTCGTTTCGGCTCGGAAAACTTTTCGGATCTGTCGGTTTTCGGGTTCGATCCGATTCGGAAATTCGACCGAATCCGAAGACACGAATCGGGAAATTTCGTGAAAATTCCGAAATTCCGAAACCCGAAACGCACATCCCTACCTCACAAGTAATATATACTGATGTGATTCTTACCCGTGGTGTATTACTTGTTTCTCCAGAAGATTGTGCAAATTGTAACATCAACCACTTACTGGAATACATCTATAGATCTTTGAAACTGTATTGCTTAATAGGGCCAGCAGTGGATGCTACAAACATATTTTTGGTTTTATGTGGGGAGTATTTTTTTCTTTATATTCTTTTTACTTCTTTGGCATTTTTTCTGTACACCGTGGTGTCTGCACATCAATTTTGTATACATAGTTTATTTTTTTGGGTTAGTATAATAAAACCACCATAATACTATTAATAAAAGTTATGTTTTTATATCATAGGTTCTCTCGACCGTAGTCTCATAGGAGGCTTGTTTTCAGTGCTCAGATGTTGTGAGGGTTTGACCACTCCCCCTGTAGCATTGCGAATTATGCATTTGAAAAGTAGCCCCTCCCACATCTAGGCCCAGCATGGGTAGTGCAATAAAAGTTGTGATATGGATTTGTTATTTGGACTATGTTTTTCCTTAAATTCACAAGAGACTAAGATAACTTGAGGTGAGATATTGCAATGTAACACAAAGTGGATTCTGGTTTTCTAGGCCAGAACGTCCACCTGCAATACACTCAGATTGGGCTACAGCACAGCGCATTCCGAGCGTTTAGGTAAATATGAGATTCCATGCGTTGATTTCGGGTATATTACACCCATCTGGAATGCTTAGTAAATCCAACCCTATACTAAACAGGGTGGTTTGCTATTAGGTCCACAGTAATGCACAGTAGAAAGGAACAAATGCTACAATTAGATTTTCTAGTTGGAGAGGTATCTATGTTGAAGGTCATAAAAAGAGAAAATTGGTACCACTGAAATTCTTTGAATTTATCCAAAGCAGAGATAAGGACCTAGTTAGTCTTAAAACTGAAAGATAGCCATGGATCTTGCTGACATTGCTTGTTAGAAGCCTAAATGTCTCCTTTCAAAATTTGTCACCATTAACCTTTAAATCGTTTTCAAACATTAAAGTGAAGGAGCTCTGATGCAGAAAATGTGTTATTTTTACATTTATTCAGAGGTTTAAATGTGTGTGCGTGTGTGTATATATACATATATTATACAGTGTGTGTTGCAACAGCCACAAAGTGGTGATTATTACAGCTGTGATTTCTATACTACTGCGAGTGAGCTGAGCATCAAGGCAAATACACCTAATGAACATCTATCATGCCATGTGACACTTTGTAGAACATTCAGACCACTTCTCCACCCAACCTCGACCATTGGAATTCAGAGACAGTTTAACCACTTCACTACCAATATCGAGATACAGTATATCGGGTTTCAAAGGCACCATCTGGTGCCCCGATATCGAGATATCGAGATGTGCTGTTTTGCAGCCCAAAAGAAAATCTAATTTGTTTGCTGCAAGCGAATCGCGTTAGCTTCTGGGCCTGCAGAAGGTGCCCCCAAAGTTTTAGCCATGTAGGCATAATGCCCAAAGAGCTAAAACTGTAAAATAGGCAGCTGGAAGCTCTGAAATATCGGGCTTTCAGACGCTGTCAGCGGCTGAAGCAGAAGAAATAGAAGAAAATAGATCCTCTAGTTAAACCTCTGTAACTCAATTTGGCAGTAGATGGCACCATCTACTGGCCAAATTGCTTATTACAGTAATAGATAGGTATTACTGCACAATTTATTAGAAATGAGTTCTCAAAAAACCCACGGATTTCTGATAAAGTTTTTTTTTTTTTAAATCACTTGGTAGTGAAGGGGTTAATGAGTATATCTAAAGGAAATGACTCTTAAGTTTAGCATTCGATGAATAAATAAGGAAACTGCCCAGTAAAATATTAACTGTAGAACAGTGTTCTAAGAACACCAAGTGAAGTGATACTTTTAAATGTTCAGGCAGGTGTACATGAATCAATTAAACGTATGTCCCAGATGGTTACAGGAGAAGATATTTTTTCCTAAAGGGCACGTTAAGGTTGAATGCAATTCAGAGCCTTAGAATAATAATTATTTGAGTTTGATTGATAACTAGTGTGTTGAGGGAGTTGATAGACAAACAGTAACACATGGGCTACAGTTGTTGAAAGTAAATAGAAAAAAGAAGTCTTGCAGGGCTATTCAGAGACAGGTGAAAACTAGGAGAACTGGCAGGAGAAGAGAACAATGTAGACCAAATAGCCGATTTGGAAAGTTAAATAAATGGTAGAATTTTTCTGGTTTGTCTATTTTGACCTAGAATTTTCACTTCTCCATTCGTTCTCCTGAGTTTCACCTTTCTTTGAATAGATCTGAAAGTCTTATAAACCAAACTTTAACCTGTTTAAAACTGGGATAGCTGGTTGATATAATCATAAGTCTACTGTCGTCTATATTGTGAGGAACACAGTGAGTGCTAAATAAATTTGTTATAGGCTAGGGTCAAACAAACGCATTTTTCGCATCGTCCGTAAAAAAGTGCATCCGAACGCATTGACGTATTTATTCACGGAAGACGCGAAAGCGCATTTTCGTGCGTGATTTTTGGCGGAGCTATTAAAAACAAATGGACGTGATGTTGGCCGGACATGTGCAGCGTCTGATGTCTCCTAATCATGCACACACGCCGCTATGCCAATGCAGTGCATTCTGTACGTCAGTACTAGCGGTCCTATGTTCTCGAAAAAATGCGTTCGTTTGCCGCTTGCGTTGCGCGGCCGAACTTTCGTGCGGCCGTACTTCGTATATTGGCCGTCATTTGCTGCTACTACGGCCGTAATAAATTGCGGCTGCATGCACGTTCTCACTGCTTTCGTCTGACCCCAGCCTTAGCATGGTCCCTTTTTTCATTATTTTTCCTTCTGCACAATTCACATAAAACTCTTTTACTCTTTCGACCGTGGTGAGAGTGATAGGATAGACCTGCATCAAGCGAGTTGCTGCTTTGTTTATTTTTCTTGCTTTTCTCTTATTTACAATATTAGTGCTCTCCAGGTTACTATATAAATAGATTATTTGTCCGCTGCTAGCTTTGTTAAGTGAAAAGACAAACAATTTAATGCCTCTCCGGGAATTTAGAGAAAACAGAACAAACAGAAGTGCTTGGTTGCCAGTCCACTATTATATATAAAGAATAGGTAAAAGAAATGTTTTGGGGAACCCCCCCTTTACCAAAGTTTCATGCCGTTCAACATGAAAATATTCTTCTGTTAGGTATTTGGACTGGCCAGTCCCATCCTGCTCTCAGTTTTTGCTTCTTTCCTCGTGAATTAAGTTTTTTATAAAAAAAGGTTTGCTTGTCTATTATTGGCCATTTTCCGAGTTATTGAGTATTGATCGCATTTGTGCCAAAAAGGGTCAAAAATCATAATCAGAATATAGTTCGATTCCAGTTCTGTATTCATAAAACTTTTTTTTTTCTCTGTATATTTCGATGTAGCAAAGCACAGAACAACGCTGATGCAGAAAAAATCTGGAGAGGGAGATTTCATGAGGGTTTTGGTTTCAAATTATATCTATAATTATACATATCCGATCAGCTTGCATCACTTGTTCCAGAAACAGGAATGAGGACTGTGGGATAAATTTCAGTAAACAGTTTTTGCTACACTTCATAGTTAAAGGATGGTGTAATCACATTGAAATTCTGGCTGGCAATGGATTATTTGAAAATATGCATTTGGTGCTATTGAACCATTTGCAACTTTCTGGATGGTCTAATCAAACACATGGGTTGTGGTTACTGTGTTTATTCTAAGTGTAGCCTGTCTTGCTAAGGAAAAAAATAGAAAAATATACAGAACTGGTAAACGGAGGTCTAACACTGCATTAATATAACTCATAATTCCTTTGCTACAGATATTTCCAAACGAAGACAAAATTCTTAAAAAGATGATGGGTCAACTGACTGTGAATTTCTGATTCAGATATTGGGGGTCACTCTCTACTGGTAGCAAAAGAAGAAGACAGACCAGTCACACAAGACTTGGCTTTAACAGGAGATTTATTGTACGAGCAGCCACATTTCGGTCCTTCACTCAGGTTCTATCTCAAATTGCTTGAGTAAGGTCCTGAGTGAAGGACAGAAACCTTGCTGCTCCTAAAATAAAGCTCTAGTTAAAGCAAAGCCTTGTGTGACTGGTCTTTCTTCTTTGTTTGCCATTCATATAAGGACTGATTACCCTGGACCATCAGACTCTGGCTGGTGGAGTATTCAAAGTTTCCACATTTGCCCTTCTATATGTCTCTTCATTACTGGTGGCATGTTGCCGGGGTAAGTGACAGCCCTAGAAGACTGCTATCTACTCACTCCAGGCAGCTGATTGACTGCCGGCATGCTGATTGACAAGTTGTGTTGGTGTCATCACTGAGGGCCAATCTGTGCAGCTCTGCAGGATAACCCTCCACAAGCGAAACCCACGGAGAATAGGTAGGGCTGTAACCCAGTAGATGTGGTCTTCGATATCTAAACAAGAATTGATTTTTATGACTAAACCACGCCCTGAAGGTACGTCACAGGGAAAGCAAACCTGGCCCCTAGAGGTTCCTTTAAGTATATAATTCAGATGTACAACAGAAATTTACTCTCAGTGCAATGTCCTAGTCATGTGTAGTGTTTTTCCCCATTCAACTGTGTATTAGCAAGACAAAAAGAAGGACCGGGTCACACAAGGCTTAGCATCAGTGCGAGAGTTTATGAGAGGAGCAGCAATGTTTTGGTTCTAGTCCTTGGACCGTTCTCAAGCCACTTGAGAAAGGTCCTAGGACTAGAACTGAAACATTGCTCATCCTCAAATAATCACTCCCACTGACTCTCAGCCTTGTGTGACTGGTCCTTTTTTTTGTCTTGCTGTCCACAATAAGGTAGGTGGCCCTGGCCCATTGGGGCCTTGACTGGTGCAGTATACAAATTTTGTTCACATGTGCTATTCTTCGTGTTTTTGACCTCACAATGTGGTAGACAAAGCATTCTGTACTTAATGTTCTCGAAAATATGTAATCCAAATCTGGCATGTTCTGTGTTGGAGTGGAATTGGATGCATTCCACTTAAAAGCTTCTGCAAGATAAACAGCAAGACTGTTCTGGAATCTGGATCAAAGTGAGCTAATAAATAAATCGTGCTAACACAAACTTGTTGATTGTCTTAATGGGACGCTTCTTTCCACAGAGTCTGCACAGCAAGTGATTCTTGAGGAACCGAGTTGATTTCTCCATCGCTTTTTTTAATATGTTTAGTAGTTTGATCTACGCAGTACTTTGGATGAAATTACTGCTGCTGAGCTTCACGTTCTGCTGGGCAGAGAATTTTTTAAATAATTGATTAAAAAAAGTGAAACGATGAAGACATATACACACTGCTAGCTTGTATCAATCTAGCTTAACTATCCCAACTTACGTTGTTCAAGCAATAGGTCAAGTGACAATTATTATTCTAGTTTATCTTGTAGGGGTGGAAACCAGTGCTTATACTTCAGGTTTATATGGTCTGCAGCTTCGAGTGTAGTCTGGATCCTTACTTGTAGTCAGGTCTTTAGATATAATGTTCTGGATCTTGTTTGAGTACCTGAAAATAAACATATTTATAAAATGTGTAGACTGTTTCCTCAGTATTATTTATCTAACACAATAAGGTAAACTACACACATGTTGCTGTGCCCTTTTCTAAGAGGCACCAAATTTCAGGCAGTTGGTGACTTATGGAGCACTGGATCTCCCTTTTTCTCCTGACAAGACCTCCGATGTTGGTTCAGTATGGGTCTTCAAAAGAAAAACAGGACAGGATAAATGCCAGAGGTCTTTTAAAACCAAGTTATTAAAACAAGCATAAATAAAAGGTACACCACAAACGCGTTTCACAAAAAGCTTCAGTGGGTGTACTGTAATCCAAAGAATGAATGGAACTTCATTCTTTCTACTTCCAGAGCAGGCTGACATCTTTCCCTCCCTGTAGGACTACCCATGGACACTGTTATAATCGCTCAAGAGCGTGATGATGTCAGAGTCCCCCCCCTCCCATCTGGGAAATCCCTTTACTGGAGATACATGTGTTCTTTGGGTCACTGTATCTCTGGTACCATAAGTTTAGATGGGAAACAACTAAATGATAAAATAGTTGTCAACTATTCTCATTACTGACCAGATGGTCGATTAATCGTCACATTTAATGCATACATTGTTTAGAATTCGACTGAACTAAACCATAATTACCTCAGATGCTACTTCAGAGCCGACTGGAGAACACGTGCCACTGCTTTATTCTGTATGATTTAGTTCTAGAGTTATGTTCGACATATTTTCGCCAATTTGTTTTTATTTAGGTTACAACAGTAGCAGAACTAACACACATTATTCGTTTAGAACGCAAAGAATGTCACTGCACTAATTCACCTTCTCATTTTCCACAGTGAGCAAATTTGAAAGTGATGGTATAATGTGTTACTATGAGGAGGAGTTGCCCCGGGCGTCTCGTGACCTTGCTACGCCTCTGCATTTTGGTGCACTCTGAATAACCCTGATAGTTTTATTCATTTTCTGTTATATTGGTATCTATGGTGCACCTTACTTTATAGGAGCTGCAGACATTCTGATCTTTTGTATCCATACAGTATAGCAAAATCATAATTAAAAGTGCCAGAATGTTTATTCGGTTTCTTTAATCTAGAGGATTCTTTTCTCCATTGTACATTTTTCCTATGAAAAATAACAGAAGGAACAAGCTGGACTGAAAAATCTCAAGGTTGCAGCAAATAAAGGAGACTGAAAGCCGAATGCCGTTTTATTTATTATTTAAGTGTACATTAACCCCTTAAGGACGCAGGCTGGTACCCTTAAGGGGTTGATTTCGCTGGCGAGGCATACAGGTACGCCTCGCCGACAGGTGCCATCGCGCGGCACAAATTTTGAGCCCTCCCCGCAGCCGGCGTGCAGTGCGCGTCATTGGCTGCAGGGGACGGCTTGACTTCAGGCCATCCCTCTGCAGCCAATGACGCGCGCCACGAGTCAGCATGCGCAGGCTTCGGGGAGGGGCCGAGGCGGTCCCATTGAAGACAGCGGGGTGTACATGTATGCCCCGCATCTTCAAAGTCCGCCCGCCGCCAGGACGTCATGGAACGTCCTGCGGCGTTAACGGGTTAAATACACAATTCCATTGTGAGACTGGTGTATTTCTTTCAGCCTGGCCATGTAAGTAATTGTATGGTATGTATTTTACTGAGACATTTTAAAAAATGGCCACATTTAAATAAATAAAAGCAGTTATTGCCTTATTCCAATGTAGCCAATAGCATAAAGGATCAGTGTATTAATGTATACTTTGTACTTGTAACATTTTTCATGGTTATTCAAAGAGATCCAAATTGTGGCTGAAAGGTAACCGAACAGTGAAATTCAGCATACGGCTACCTTTCCTGGCCATTCGGCTATTCAGAGAGCAGGCAGTGCACCAAATCCTGGCGAGTTGCCTGCACATACGGTGCCTGTTCGAGGGCAGTGAAATCCCCATAGAGAAGCAATGCTTTGTCTATTCAGAGAACACAAAACAGCAGGGAAAAGTTGCCGAATTGCCCTGGTCTCATGCGGCAGATTTATTCAGGCAAATCCCATAGGCTTCAATGTTAAAAATATTCCCGTTTTAATCCAATATCTAATATAAACCGTTGATTACAATATTCTGCAGTAAAAAGTCTCTTTATTGATAGATTTTTTTAGGCATTTTTTGGGGTTTTTTTTGTGAATTTTTGTTTCCGTTTTTTTAAAATCGTTTTTTCTTCTTTGTAACAGCCCTTTTTATTATCATTCATTGGATCTTATATGTAAATTTCAGACATTTTCGCTCCGTACAAACAATAAAGAATAGCAGGGGCGCAGGGAAATACTATTGGGTACAGGTCAGAAAAGCAGCTATACCCAAAGTGCACCTCCCTTTCGGTGACACAACAATAAGAGATACAATATAGAACAGAAATTAGGGGAGCGCTAATACGTCCCACTCCACATAGTATGTACACCTAATACCAAGTGTATGAGCAAAGAAATGTGTAACTACACAATCACTACATATATGTGGAAGAAAATTATCCGTCACCTTCACACAAATATATAGATATATATTACCAATACATCAGCAAATATTTTCTTGTGTGGTGAGATCTTTCACAAAAGGGTACATGTAAAATATAAAAATATACAAAAACACAATGGTACAGTATTATAACAATAAAGATGTATAAAGATGGACACAGACAGGTATTCCACTCACGTGGCTTGGAGCCTGGATAATTAAGACTCAATATTCCAGCGGAGGGTCTATTCTGGGATGACCCCGTCCCGTGTCCCGGTATTGTTGTGTAGTCTGCAGTGTGTGGTTATGAGCCTGTATATGTACTGGCTCGGTAGTATAAGCATGCGGTGTCTTCAAATAGGAGCACCAATCCACAAAATAGCGAAAAATACCAAAAATAGTTTTCCAGACGGTGTAGATAAAAACAATTTGTCTTTATTCTATAAAATAAAGGTGAACGACCAAAACGCGTTTCACCTTTGTCAGTTGAACTAATAAAAAGGAGCATTTTATCTAATATATATATATATATATATACACACATACAGGGTTATCCAAAGAGATTCGAAAAGTAACCGCACGTTCGGTGACTTTTCGTTCTCTTCAATTCGGTTCCTTTTGCCGATTGCATTTCGGTGACCCTGCGGTGTATTCAGCACGCACCACAGGGTCCCCGAATTGCAGGGAAAAGCTGCCGCAAACCTGACGAAAACTAACCGAATGCACGCTGAAAACAAGCAAAAACATCAGGATTAACCTTCGAAAAAGGCCGAACAGGAGCCGAACAGGAGCCGAAAAGGAGCCGAAAAGGAGCCGAATCACACAGAGCCGAAGCAGCTGTGACAGAGGAGGCAGTGAATAAATTAGAAAAACCATTTGTATGAATCTGGGAAAATGAAACGCTGTTTGCAAAGAAACTACTGAGCGAAAATGTCTGAAATTTTCACAGGAGGTCCAGGGAATGATACTAAAGAGGGCTGTTACAAAAAAAATAAGTAAACTGAAAAAAAAAAAAAAAAATCGGACTTTTAATTTTTTTTTTAAAAAATTCAGAAAAATGCTTAAAGTATCCTAAAAAATCTATAAATAAAGAGACTTTTTGCTGCAGAATTTTATAATGAACGGTTTATTAGATATTGAATTAAAACGGGAATATTTTTAACATTGAAGCCTATGGGATTCTCCTGAATTAACTTGCCGAATTAAACCACCGAATGGCAGGGCATTAGGGGAACCTTTCACTGCTGGTTTGTGTTCTCTGAATAGCCGAAGCAGTGCATTTTCATGGGGATTTCACTGCCCTCAAACAGGGACCGAACAGGCACCGTATGTTCAGGCAATTCGCCAGGATTTGGCGAATTGCCTGCTCTCTGGATAGCCGAATGGCCAAGAAAGGTAACCGAACGATGATTTTCAGCGTTCGGTTACCTTTCTCAAGCAATTCGAATCTCTTTGGATAACCCTGATATACACATATACACCTCCAAAAAGAGATTACTGATGCACAACATGTGTATATAATTAAACAATAATACGATACAATTTGCATGATACACGAGGTTGTTCTGTTCCTTTACTCCCCATCGGTCTTCCGTTCGTGTGACCTTTCAACCCAGAACTGGATGTATAGAGTGCACATCACTTAGAGACTAGTCCATTACGGAGAGACAGCGCGTCGTGCAGCCAGATCGACAGCCGCCGAAAGTGTGGTCGGTGCCATTTTTGAAAGTACTTTGCCCATACTTTAACGATCTAATTCAATGCTGTCTCCTGAGTCCGAGGAATATAAACGGGGAATGGCATACAGCTCGCTCCTTTTCCCTTGAAGAAAGACATAGATGGGGCAAACCAGTGCACTATACACATGATGCATCATTTTTGCAAGACACAAAATATTTTATTAAGGAGTGTACATATATCCTATGCATATAAACATCTACACCGTTATAATAGTCAGGGTTATTCAGAGAGCGTGAAACGCAGGAGAATGACTGGAGAATGAAAAATTCTAGGTCAAAATAACCAAACCAGAAAAATTCTCCCTTTCATCTCACTTTCCAATTTGGCTATTTTGACCTAGAGTTTTTCATTCTCCAGTCATTCTCCTGCTTTTCACGCTCTCTGAATAACCCTGATAGTCTGGAAAAACTAAAACTACACACTAAAAAAATGAGTATTTTAAATGGCCGTCAAAGTCCTTTATTATCCTGGGACCTATAGACTCCATACATATACATACATACATATATACATACATATATATATATTTATATTTAAGAAAAAATAAAAATGGATAAAAAATAAAAATAAAAATGGTTAAAAAAAAAATATGGGTAAAAAAGGAGGAAAAAAAGAGGAAAAGAAATACATTTAATGGAATTACTAGTTATAAAGGAAACCACACTACAGAAAATGGCAAATCTCAAAGTCATTGTTTAGACCCCCGGGGACCAAAGTGTTGAGATTAAAAATGTATCTCATCTCCTCCCTAGCTAGTCTTAATTGGGTGTCTCCACCCCTCCAATCACGATTGATTTTTTTAAGAATACAGAATTCCAGGCCTGTAGGATCTAGGGTATGTACTTCTTTAAAGTGGGAAGAAACACTATGTAGTTCATACCCTTTGCGAATATTACGGATGTGACTGTTCACCCAATCTGACCGAAAATGGTCTAGAAGTCCTCCCTATATAGTTAAGTCCACATGGACAGGTAAGGCAATAAATTATGTTTTTGGACGCACAATTAGTAACCCCTTCCATCTTTACAGTTGTTCCAGAGATTTTTATTTGTTCAAACTTTCTATTTTTGTAGTTATTTTTTCACCCTAGACATTTACCGCATTTATAGAAGCCATCCTTAACTCCCAAAGATTATATTTTATTAACCTGTTTACCTCTAAATTCACTACTCACAATGCGGTCCTTAACATTTTTTGCCCCCCGACATATAAAACGTGGTTGATTTGGGATGATTTGTTGTAAAATGGGGTCCTGCTGCAGTTCGCCCCAGTGTTTACGGACTATATTTCTCACTGATCTACTGCTAGAATTATAGTTATAGATAAATGGAACAGAGATGGTATTTTATTTTTCATCCTTCTTTTTATATTGCAAAAGTGTGGATCTCTCTATTCCTTTAACCTCCTCCATGGTACGGTGAACCTCTCTCTCATCATACCCCTTTTCAACAAATTCCAATACTAGTTTATCAGCTTGTATACAATAATCTTCCACTGTTGTACAATTACGCCGAATTCTCAAAATTTGCCCTCTAGGGATACCTTCTAACCAACACGGTAGATGACCTCTTTTTTCACGGTAGATGACCAATTTTCGTTCTGTAATTTCTTTGCAAACAGCGTTTCACTTTTCAAACATTCAAGCGTACTGTTTTTTTTTCACTCCATTCGTCTGCGGTGTCGACTTTTTCAGGCGGCTGCTCTGCGCTGTGATCGACGGCTGCTCGGGTTTCTCTGGCGTGTTCGGCAGTGTTAAGCCAGATGTTTTTCCGGTTTCTGTGAGCCTTCGCCGGGTTTTACGGTGAGTGTTCGGTGGGTTTGCGGCGGCTTTTCCCTGCACTACGACTGCCCTGTGGTGCTTGCTGAATACACTGCAGGGTCGCTGAAATGGGATCGCCAAATCGCACCGAATTGGAGAGAATGAAAAGTCACCGAACGTGCGGTGACTTTTCGATTCCCTTTGAATAACCCTGATTGTCTTGAACAGCTACCAATACTGAACTCTGATTGCAACTCAGCTAGTGCAGCTTCTTATTGTAAATTAAAGGCTCCTATTCTTTGTATAGGAGCCATTAATTTGTGGCTAGCCAGAGAGAAGCATGATCTATACTGACATAGCTAGTTGTTCTCAGATTGAGCCTTCTTTTAAATGGTTCTTTTGCAGCAGAGCTGCTGGTATTGATTATTGCCTCCCCCCCCCCCCGGCATTACAACTCAAGCCAGTCATAATAGATCAGATAACAGATCCAATAAGCAGAGGAGGCTCCAGATTTGGTGAGCTCAGTTATAATGTTCCACAGGGCCAGAGACCATTTCCTGATGTTTTAGAGGACAGCAGGTCTGAAAGTATCACAGAAATCCACTGCAATACAACTCACAATGTGTGGTGTGTATGAGAGTATCACAGAGCTGCACAACAATAAAACCCACAGTAATGTGCAGTGTTTATGAGGGTATCACAGACCCTATAGCAATAAAATTCACAAATATATTATTAAAATAGTTATTAAAATTTAAATATTTCAACTATAATTTGTTTTATAAATATTAAAAAAATATGAAATATATTCAAATTGTAGATATACACACAAACACTCTGACTCCCCCCACACACAGACACCTTGACAATCACACACATTTACTTATACCCCCCACACACAATGAATGAACTCCTCCCAGCCCACACACACTGAATTAACCCCTCACTCACACACTGAATTAACCCCTCACTCACACACACTGAATTATCCCCTCTCTCACACACACTGAATTATCCCCTCTCTCACACACACTGAATTATCCCCTCTCTCACACACACACTGAATTATCCCCTCTCTCACACACACACTGAATTATCCCCTCTCTCACACACACTGAATTATCCCCTCTCTCACACACACTGAATTATCCCCTCTCACACACACTGAATTATCCCCTCACACACACACTGAATTATCTCCTCACACACACACTGAATTATCTCCTCACACACACAGAATTATCTCCTCACACACACACTGAATTATCTCCTCACACACACTGAATTAACTCCTCCCAGCACACACACACTGAATTAACTCCTCCCAGCACACACACACTGAATTAACCCCTCACACACACTGAATTAACCCCTCACACATACACACACAACACACACACACACACCACACACACACACTGAATTATTTCCTCACACACACAAACACTGAATTAACACCTCCCGCACATACACACACACTGAATTATCCCCTCACAGACACTGACTCCCTACACAAACATACACTGGTCTCCCGCCCCATACACACACACACTCTGTCTCTCACCCCTCATCTTGCTTACCGGGCATGTGGGAGACGAGGCATCTCTATACAATTGCAGCAGCATCTCTCTGCCTCCCTGTCTACATTGCTCTCTCTGGAGCCACAGGGCTTACGGCATTCTGCCAGAGGGGCCCCAAGCCTGACAGCACACTGAGGCCTCTGAACCGTATCAACCGGAGCATGACAGGTGGGAGGCAGCAGGAGCAGGGCCTGCCCCCCAGTCCAAAACTCTGGTAAACTGATGTGCCAGCTTGAGAGCGGAGCCGAGTGCCATACTCCTGTGCCACGTTATGAGCTGGCCGCCTAAATTAAAGACCTGCCGCTGCCGATAAGGTCTATCAGCTTGCTTCTAATTAGGAGCCATTGTCTTTGGCTGATGTTACAGGAGGAATGCTGAACTTTTTTTTGTTTTGTTTTCATGTTTTGCAAGCTACTAGACTTGGTGATATTCTTATGTCTGTGCAATTCCAATGTGAGAAGGCGCACTTTTGTTCAATAAATTCAGTCAGCGTATTTTATTTTAGTCTCTTGGACAAAATGCTCATGTTATCCTTCCTGGTAAAATACTTTAATAAATAGCATAAATAAATATTGAACTTGGTACTGATATCTCAAATGTGTCAGTATTACAGTTTGCAGTCCATCTTTATATTAAAAGTAGCTATTGTTGACAGAAATGTGGACACGGCTTGGTCTCACATGCAATACAAATGCTCTGCTAACTGATTCAAATATTAAACATTTAGGCTAGGGCTGTGCAATATGGACAAAATAATCATATTGCGATTTTTTTGAATGAATACTGCGATTGCGATTTTATTTGTGATTTAGCCAATTGTTTTTGCTTTTTCAAACATGCTACATACATTCTAAATGTATTCAGTATTCAGCACATGGATACTGCCCCAGCACATGGATATACTGCCCCAGCACATGGAAATACTGCCCCAGCACATGGATATACTGCCCCAGCACATGGATATACTGCCCCAGCACATGGATATAATGCCCCAGCTCACCTCTTTGCGCCACGTGTTTGGCTCCCTGTGAGCTTCCGGCGGCATGGAGCTTGGGCGCTCGCCTGGGGGAACCACGTGACAAGCCGGGAGAACGCGGCTGTACACGTGGTTCCCCCTGCGAGCGCCCAAAGCTCCATGCCGCCAGAAGCTTACAGGTAGCTGAACACATTAAATTCAGCAGCCCTAAAATGAATAGATAAAATTGTAGCCTTATGCGGTTTAGAAATCGCATGTGCTTAAATCGCGATTTTTTTGCGATTGCGATTAATTGCACAGCCCTAATTTAGGCTGAACATAAAAAAAATGCAATGTATTTACTATAGAGTGAATTGTGAATTTAAAAAAAAATGAAAAAAGACAAGAATAGAATATTTGAGCTAGAAAGAAAAGATGATTAATTGAGCCATTTTAACTATTTTGGCCTTTATATTTAAATCAAGATTTTCCCTCTCCATAACTTTTTTTTTAACTGAACCCTATATGATAAACTCCACACATAAAAAACACTTTTTCAATAGAGTAATGATTCCATGTATTTAGCTCTCTTTCTATTGAGAACAAGTCTCTATTGAGAAAAAAACACTTATTAAAAATACTGTGTGAATAAACATAAATTAATCATTGTATTTTACTTTTTTGCAGCAACTACAAAATTACTCTTAGGCTAGGGTCAAACAAAAGCATTATTTACAGCGACCGTCAAAAAGTGTGTCCGAACGCATTGACGTATTTTTTCATGGAATGCGCAAAAACGGTCAGACGACGCGCATTTTCGTGTGTGATTTTTTACGGATACAAACCAGGAAACTTTGGGTGTCTGGACGTTATGTTGGCCGGACATGAGCAGCGTCTGACGTCTCCTAATCACGCACACATGCCGCTATGCAGATGCTGCGGACGCAGCGCACTCTGTACGTCAGTACTAGTGGTTCTACGTTCGACAAAATGCGTTCGTTTGCCGCTTGCGTTGCGCGGCCGTACTTCGTATACTGGCCGTCATTTGCTGCTACTGCAGCCGTGATTAAGTGCGCCTAAACGCACGTTAAAAATGCATTAGTGTGACCCCAGCCTGAGATATTGCAGCAACCCCTTGCTTAAATAGATGTTCATTTGATAGGTGGTAGTCAATACGATGCTTTCAATACTTTGTATCTGACACTAGGTGGCAGCGACTGAAACAATCGTTTAACATTATGTTTAATTAACACAATATTTGCAGGGGATCAGAAAATGAAAAGTGTAAATCTGTAAAATGTAATTGTTCCTAAGCATTGTTTCCTAAAAGTGTAGACAAGTGTTTCCCAAAACCTGTCCTAAGAACCTGCTGACAGGGCAGGTTTGCCAGATATCTGAAGCACAGCACAGGTGATATGATTTGCTGCTCAGTGATTGCAGGATTCAGTCTGCTTTTCCCCCAAGGTGATCCTTAAAATCTGACCTGTTAGGGGGACTTGAGGACCGGAGTTGAGAAACACAGCAAGGCTACAGATATATATATATATATTAGGGATAGACCGATATCACTTTTTAGGCACCAATACCGATTATCGGCATCCTTTCAGGCCGATAACCGATATCAGGAGCCAATATTCTGTACATTAAATATTTTGAAACATCACAATTTCTTCACAAATTTGGCGACACCTGAACATGTTTAATAAAATCTGAACATTAGAACAACGGAGAAAAATAAAGTGCTTGCAAAATAACCTAAATAAATTTCTGGACCATAGAAAAAAATGGCAAAAACCCTATAAACATCACACACTATATGTCACTACTAAAAAGCTAAACAATATTTTGGGTTAAGGAATGACAGTATGAGCATATCACATAGCTCCACAGCAGTAAAACTATCACTTATACACAGCGCACATTATTGTCAGTATTACTGCCGCGCAGGTCTGTGATACACTCATACACACCGCACATTACTATGAGCTTTATTGCTGTTGAGCTCTGTGAAACACTCATACACAGCGCACATTACTGTGAGTTTAATTGCTGTGGAGCTCTGTGATACGCTCATACACCCTGCACATTACTGTGCGTTTTATTGCTGTGGAGCTCTGTGATACGCTGTTGTGAGTTTTTTTGTTGAGGCGTTCTGATACATTATTGTGTGCTGTGTACGAGTGTATCACAAAGCAGCATCAATGTTCACTTTATGTGTGTATAAGACTAATAATATATTATATTCTTTAATATATTATAAATATATATATATATATATACTTGCTTGGGTTGTGGCGGAGGGCACAAAATTAGATAACCAATAAGGTTTATTATTGCAGAAGCCATTTGCACATCACAGCAATTCAAAAAACTGCATCACAGATCTCCTGTGCTACATTCTCCATATGCAGCTAGGAACTCTGGGTAAGACATGCAAATGAAATCTGTCTCAGGGGCATATATATATATATATATATATATATATATATATATTTTATTTTTTATTTTTTTTTTTTTTTTTTTTTTTTTTTACACAAAAATATTTTGCCAGGAAGGAAACATTGAGAATTCTGTCCTGGGTAGGCAAGGCCTAGGCTGGCACTTTCCAGGAGTGGCAAAAAAAAAACACCACAAAGAGGATATTCACAGACAGTGGCGTAGCGTGGGGGGGGGCTGGGGGGGCCGTGGCCCCGGGCGCAGTTTTGTTAGGGGCGCATTCGCGCCCCTAAAACTGGCCCGGGGGTTGAGGGACCCAGATGCCGGGCAGCGCGAGAGTGCCTGCCCGGTCTTGAACAGTCCGTCCTGGGAAGTGGATGCGGCTTTGTGCGTGCGCAGCCGGTCACGTGGTCCGGCTAATCAGGTGGTACTGAGTCTCTGTACCACCTGACTGGCCGGACCGCGTGACAGGCTGCGCACGCACACAGCCGCATCCACTTCACAGGACGGACTGTTCAAGACCGGACAGGCGCTCCCGCGCTGCCCGGCATCTGGGTCCCCTCAACCCCCTGCCGGAGCTGGGGCAACAATCCAGGTGAGAGCTGGGGCAAATCCATGACCTGGGGGCAAATCCATGTGTGACCTGGGGGCAAATCCATGTGTGACCTGGGGGCAAATCCATGAGCTGGGGGCAAATCCATGACCTGGGGGCAAATCCATGAGCTGGGGGCAAATCCATGTGTGACCTGGGGGCAAATCCATGAGCTGGGGGCAAATCCATGTGTGACCTGGGGGCAAATCCATGAGCTGGGGGCAAATCCATGAGCTGGGGGGCAAATCCATGAGCTGGGGCAAATCCATGAGCTGGGGGGCAAATCCATGAGCTGGGGGCAGTATCCATGAGCTGGGGGCAGTATCCATGAGCTGGGGGGCAAATCCATGAGCTGGGGGGCAAATCCGTGAGCTGGGGGCAAATCCATGAGCTGGGGGGCAAATCCATGAGCTGGGGGCAGTATCCATGAGCTGGGGGCAAATCCATGAGCTGGGGGCAAATCCATGAGCTGGGGGCAAATCCATGAGTGAGCTGGGGGCAAATCCATGAGTGAGCTGGGGGCAAATCCATGAGTGAGCTGGGGCAAATCCATGAGTGAGCTGGGGCAAATCCATGAGTGAGCTGGGGGCAAATCCATGAGTGAGCTGGGGCAAATCCCTGAGTGAGCTGGGGCAAATCCATGAGTGAGCTGGGGGCAAATCCATGAGTGAGCTGGGGGCAAATCCATGAGTGAGCTGGGGCAAATCCATGAGCTGGGGCAAATCCGTGAGTGAGCTGGGGCAAATCCATGAGCTGGGGGCAAATCCATGAGCTGGGGCAAATCCATGAGTGAGCTGGGGCAAATCCATGAGCTGGGGGCAAATCCATGAGCTGGGGCAAATCCATGAGCTGGGGCAAATCCATGAGTGAGCTGGGGCAAATCCATGAGCTGGGGGCAAATCCATGAGTGAACTGGGGCAAATCCATGAGCTGGGGGCAAATCCATGAGCTGGGGGCAAATCCATGAGTGAGCTGGGGCAAATCCATGAGCTGGGGGCAAATCCATGAGCTGGGGCAAATCCATGAGCTGGGGGCAAATCCATGAGTGAGCTGGGGCAAATCCATGAGCTGGGGGCAAATCCATGAGTGAACTGGGGCAAATCCATGAGCTGGGGGCAAATCCATGAGCTGGGGCAAATCCATGAGCTGGGGCAAATCCATGAGCTGGGGCAAATCCGTGAGCTGGGGGCAAATCCATGAGCTGGGGGGCAAATCCATGAGCTGGGGGCAGTATCCATGAGCTGGGGGCAAATACATGAGCTGGGGGGCAAATCCATGAGCTGGGGGGCAAATCCGTGAGCTGGGGGCAAATCCATGAGTGAGCTGGGGCAAATCCATGAGTGAGCTGGGGCAAATCCATGAGTGAGCTGGGGCAAATCCATGAGTGAGCTGGGGCAAATCCATGAGTGAGCTTGGGGCAAATCCATGAGTGAGCTGGGGCAAATCCATGAGTGAGCTGGGGGCAAATCCATGATTGAGCTGGGGCAAATACATGAGTGAGCTGGGGCAAATCCATGAGCTGGGGGCAAATCCATGAGTGAGCTGGGGCAAATCCATGAGCTGGGGGCAAATCCATGAGCTGGGGGCAAATCCATGAGTGAGCTGGGGCAAATCCATGAGCTGGGGCAAATCCATGAGCTGGGGCAAATCCATGAGTGAGCTGGGGCAAATCCATGAGCTGGGGGCAAATCCATGAGTGAACTGGGGCAAATCCATGAGCTGGGGCAAATCCATGAGCTGGGGCAAATCCATGAGCTGGGGGCAAAACCATGAGCTGGGGCAAATCCATGAGCTGGGGGCAAATCCATGAGCTGGGGGCAAATCCATGAGTGAGCTGGGGCAAATCCATGAGCTGGGGCAAATCCATGAGTGAGCTGGGGGCAAATCCATGTGTGAGCTGGGGGCAATCCATGAGCTGGGGGCAAATCCATGAGCTGGGGCAATATCCATGTGAGAGCTGGGGCAATATCGATAACGTGTCCACAGGTTGGGGGGGGCGCACAATTCTTGGCTGGCCCCGGGTGCTGACAACCCACGCTACGCCACTGTTCACAGAGCACCAAAATGACGCAGACACTTCAGTGTTCTGTTGTTCCCCGCACTTTAGGGAATCAAATTTCCTCAGTAAATTCACCACAGGGTTCCTGAAGTGCAGGGAATCAGCCACCGAATGCTGCCGCAAACCCATGGCCTGCTGTTTTAAAAAAAACTACTGAACGAAAATGTCTGGAATTAACATATATGTTCCTATGAATGATAATAAAAAGGGCTGTTACAGAAAAAAATGAATAATTGCTATTAGAAAAAAAAAGGATTTCCTTTTTTGAAAAATGCTTAAAAGATACTAAAGAAATAAAATCAATAAATAAAGAGATTTTTTACTATGGATTAAAGGAATAAATGGTTTATTAGATATTGGATAAAAACTGGAATATTTTTAACATTGAAACTTATGGTGTTCATTCACCCTGAATAAACCTGCCAAATGAAAACACCGGACATCAGGACATTTCTTTGCTGTTTGGTGTCTCTGAACAGATTAACCATTACTTCTCTATGGGGACTTTCACTGCCTTCGAACAGGCACCGCACTTGCTGTCAGTTTGCCAAAATGAGTGTATGAGCCTAAGAGAGCTCTGCAGCAATAAACCTCGCAGTAATGTGCGCCGTGTATTATGAGCATTCAGTGTTATATGGGAGTACTGATTTATGAGTAAAAGTAGTTAAAAAAACCCCGTAAAATTTGAGGGGGGGGTGTGACACCATAAGTTACCGCACCGGGTGACACCAACCCTAGTGATGCCACTGATCTGTCTCACTTTTTTGCACCTGGGTCTACTTTCACAGAACCTTTCAATCAATGGTTTATTAAACCCTCTTCAGCAGGAGCTAGGCATCAACAGTTGCAGTGGATGCTTGGGCCTGTAGGGTAAATCAGCACTTGCTTGGGTTGTGGTGGAAGCCACAAAATGAGATCAAAAGCCTCCACGCATTAACCAATAAGGTTTATTATTGCAGAAGCCATTTGCACATCACAGCAATTCAAAGAACTGCATCACAGAGTTCCTGTGCTCCATTCCCCATATGCAGCAAGGAACTCTGGGTAAGACATGCAAATGAGATCTGTTTTATATATATATATATATAACAGTGCTGCTTTAAAAAAATTAATATATACAATTTTATTTAACTTATTTTACACAAACATTGGTCATGCATGGTATCATTGGAAAGGCCATGCCCTAGTCTTTCCAATGATACCTCCCACGATACTCTGATCCCCCATATCTCCCCCATAGGGAATCCCCTGCCCGGCTGATGTCATTGACGTGTCACATGACATCAGTGTGCGGGGATTTGTTCCGCAAGCAGGGCTGACAAAGATATCACCTACCTACAGGAGAGGTCTGCGATTTGCACTGGACAGGGGCGCCGACCCTCGGATCTTTGCCAATGGGCTGCAGAACCCTTCGAAACTTAACGAAGGAGCGTCTGCCCTGCAAGTACGCGCCGGTACAGAGTACTGAAAATCCCTGCTATCGGCAATGGAGTATGCCGATACCGATAACAGGGGAAAATGTGAATATCGGACCCGAATACCAGTAGTACTGATAATCGGTCGACCCCTAATATATAGGGTACTGAGTATCGGCGCGTACCGGCAGGAAATTCCTGTTACGGTATATCGACAATTGAGCATGCTGATACAGATATCAGGGAGAAACCTGAATGTCAGGCCCGATTGTCAGTAGTACATATACATATATATATATATATATATGCGCTAATTATACTTAGTGACGGAATTTTACTTTCTATAAGTTATATATTCAACCTTAAAGAAATGTTTAAACCTTGGAAAATATCTATATATTTTACTTAAATAATATTTTTTTCTTCTACCAATTATGTGTGGAAAATAAAGCAGCAAAAAGTGTAGTAAGTTGGGAGCCTAATTAAGAAAATGTGCAAATGTCTACTCACAAATTTCAAGCATTTTATGCTCTCGTTTACAGCATTTCTATTAATGCTTTTCTTTTAATTCTAGTGACGGTCCCTGCAGAGATACATTGATTTGCTACACAGAGAGATACAGTGAGGCCACACATAAGGATTTGATAGTGGTTTTTTTTGCTTCTAACCCCAAAATCTGTAGATTCACGTATGTTAAGCATCATCTTTCCATTGAAGTGATTGGACATTTTAGCGTAATTCGAAAAGGCTTTGTAAAGTGGTTTAACAATTCGTTATTACACAGCTTTGAGTGTGTAGAATAATTGCTATTCTACGGTGGCCCTAGTTAAAGATTTTCAGGTTTCCTTTGGAAAGCTTTTGTTGAGAGACCAAATAGTTTCCTGACAATTGTGTTTTTTAGTGGGGGGTTTTTCCACAATTGTTATATCAAGGGACCAGCTGTCTTTACAGCAGAGGGTAAAGCGGAGGTGTTTTGTTTTTTTTTAAGATTCTAAGAACTTTATATTATATTAGCATTCCCAAAGAAAGGCTTTGTCAGCCAAGTGGAGAGAAAATGCTAGATCCGCAGTGTGACATTATTCACTGCAAAGCAGGACAACGCGATAATTTCACTCGACTTGAGTAAATGGATTCATTGGTTTGAGGTCTCCTATAAGATTTCCTTTGTCTTTTTTAAAAAAAGCTTTCAAAGAGTATGATACGTCTATTCAGGGATATTTTTTTAAGAACAGCGAGTGGTCTTCACTGAAAAGCATTTCTTTGTTCCGATACATTTTTGTATCTTTTGTTTTCTTTCCTTTTTTTTGCAGTAGTAGAAGGCTGTTGAGACAGGAATGTGAGAGCTTCTCTATGAAAGCGCATATTCTTCCCATCTTCATTTATCACTTTTTTTTTTGCCTAATTTAAACAGCTGATAATTTTGTATGGTGCCTCTCTATCTTTGACGCAATTTTGAATAACTATGACGGGGTACTCTCTACCCAGATTATATACCTGCGCCTAGCTTCTCCCCGCATCACCTCTTCCCATGATAGACTGCAGGATTTCTCACGCGCAGCCCCCACTCTCTGGAACGCTCTCCCTCGTACTGTCAGACTTTCCACTAACTTCTCTTCCTTCAAACGCTCCCTTAAAACATTCCTATTTAGGGAAGCCTACCACCCAACTCACTGACGCAACCATCAATCACTCTCACCTTACAGTCCTCTCCTCCTGTTTCCAACCCCAACCCTCCTAGATTGTGAGTTCCTACGGGAATAGGGCCCTCATCTCCTCCTGTACTGTTTGTCAAATGTTGTTCAATGTATTGTAACCCTGTCTATACTGTGCTTATTGTACAGCGCTGCGGAATATGCTGGCGCTATATAAATAAAGAATAATAATAATAATAAATCTATGTAGTCAATGTGAATTATTTCCAAACTTTGTTTAGACAGGTGTATTCATATTTCACCTAGTGAGCGCTGACATTATATTATTTTTCTTTGTCTAGCCCCTAATTCAAACTCCCAACGCTGATATCTGCTTGCAAAGAACCTGCATCAGTTTTCAAGTGACTAGCATCTCTGGGTAATTTTTAAAGCAGGAGTAGGCAACCTTGGCAATCCAAATGTTTTGGAACTACATTTCCCAGGAGGCTCTGCCAGTCTGTTGAGCTACCGAGATTCATGGGAGATGTAGTTCCAAAACATTTGGAGGGCCAAGGTTGCCAATAATTGTTTTAACCACTTCGCTGTGGCAGACGTGCTCAACGCGTCCAGCTGCGCATGGTCTTGGCTGCGTAGGACGCACTGAGCACGTCCTCCCATTGCAGCCGCGATCGGTCAGGATTCCGGCTGATCGCTGCGCCCCCCCCCAGTGCAGACTGACATCTTGAAGGTCAGCACAGCCTCCGGGACCCCGGATTCACGAATAGACATCATCGCACTGGGACTGATGACGTCTATTCCAGGCACCTCCCCGCCAGTGAGGGGAAGGTGCCTGAAGGGGAGGGGGTGGAGGTCTTTTGGACCTCTCTCCCTCCCCATCTGTAAGAGGCACACACAAAAAGGCAAGCACCGCTTGGAAGGGCACAGCCTGCCCTTCCATGCGGTGGCTGCCCTTAACCCCTTGGGGGCTGGATCGCGATTCGGCACCAATATCGCGGTCCCCTCCCGGAGCTGGCAAACATCTTGGATGTCGACCAAGCTTCTGGGATCTCCCCCTGCCGACTGGCTTCATCGCTCATAGCGCAATGACATCAGTTTGGGAGTTAACCCCTAGCTGCCACCTATGGTGGAGATAGAGGGTTCCAATGAACATCGTCGATGAGCCGATGATCACAGCGCAGACCAGTGGTCGGAAAAAGCCAACAAGTTGACGAACAAGGTAAAAAAAAAAAAAACAATATGAATGAAAGTGTCAAAATTGAAACGCTGTTTGTGAAATAAACTATTGAACGAAAATGCCTGAAATTTACATATAAGATCCTATGAATGATAATAAAAAGGCCTGTTACAGAAAAATTAAAAAACGCTTTAACCACTTCCATGCGGACGACGCGCTCAGCGCGTCCTCCACATGGCTCCTGCTGTGCGGAGGACGCGCTGAGCGCATCCTCATTTTGGGGTCAGCGTTCGGCCGGGTTCCGGCCGATCGCTGGCCCCCCCGGTGCGGGCTGACATCCTCGATGTCAGCCCAGCATCCAGAACCGCCGCCGATGAAATTAGGTGTCATCGCGGCAGCGCGATGACACCTAATTCAGGCGCCCCCCCCCCGCATGTGCGGAGGAGGCGCCTGAAAGGGAGGGTGGGAGGTCCTTCGGACCTCTCTCCCTCCCGATCGGCGGCATTGCGGGGGTTAACCCAGGCACCGTTTGGAAGGGCACAGCCTGCCCTTCCAAATGGTGCCTGGCATTAACCCCTGGGGAGCTGGATCGCGAATCGGCGCTGAAAAGCGCCGGTTCGTGATCCTTTCCCGGAGCTGGCCGACATCTTGGATGTCGGCCAAGCCTCCGGGAACTCCCCCTGAGGACTGGCGTCATCGTGCATAGCACGATGACGCCAGTCCTAGAGTTAACCCCTAACTGCCACCAACGGTGGATATAGGGAGTTCCAATGAACTCCCTATCTCCCGATCCGTGGCAGCTAGGGGTTAAAGTTTGGTATGGTTGGATCGGCCAGAGCATGGCCGTTCCAACGATACCAAACACTACTTTGAAAAAAGTTTTTTAAAAAAAAAAAAAATTAAAAATAAAAATAAAAATAAATTTTAAAAAAAATTATAAAGATAAAATAAACATTTTTTTTTATTTTTTTTGGTTTGTTAATGCAGCAATATTGTTCCCATTTCAATTATAATGTGAACAATGATGCTGCACTAACGATTTTTGTATGCGGTGCGTTTGTTAAAAATCGTGTAATTTTCCCCAAAAATAAATGTAACGAGACCCCATCTCTAATTTTTTTAACAAGCGCACCCCATACAAAATATAACCGCAATTGCTCGCATGTTAAAATGTGAAAAAAAAACACTTTACACATTGTAAATTATTGAAAATACATATTTTATTGCATTTTTTGTTATAATATACAGACAGGTCATGACGTATACATATAATAATGACATATTATGAATCTACCGAGTCTGGCGGAAAGAACGATATATAATATGTCTGGGTCATATACTAAAATAAGCCATCAAAACACGTTTAAACATGATGAGCAAAACCGGTAAAAATGACCTCAGCACAGAGGTGTGAAAAGCCTCAGCAGCGAAAGGGTTAAAAAAGAGGAAAAAAAATTTTGACGAAAAATGCCTAAAGGAACCTAAAAAAAAATAAATAAGGAGACTTTTTCCTGCAGATTAAAATAATAAACAGTTTATTAGATATTGGATAAAAACGGGATTATTTCTAACATTGAAGCCTATGGGGATCACCTGAATAACGGTGCCGAATGAAAACAACGAACAGCAGGGCATTTCTCTGACATTTCACTGTTGTTCGGTGTTCTCTGAATAGATTAACCATTGCTTCTCTATGGGGGATTTCACTGCGTTCGAACAGATACTGTACTTGGTGGCAGTAAATTTGGCAAACTGCCTGCTTTCTGCATAGCCAAATGACCCCGAAATGTCACCATACAGGGAAATTCCCTGTTCGGTGACATTTTGAGGCTAGATCGGCTCTCTCTGAATAAGGAATGGAAATGTGGAGACAGCGCTTATGTATGTGTTTTATCTTGTATTAGGGTGGGTGCTGCCACTAGACTATAAAGTGTCCACACACCTCAAAATACACAATAAGATAAAGCAAGAGAAAGGGTTCCGGCGCGCACCCTAATGGTTATGTACTAAAACAGCATATGTATGTATATGCTGTTTATGCAATTTGCAAGAAAAAATTTAATATATAATGAATAATTCACACATAGGATGGAAGTACTGTAAGATTGGAATACTTACAGTTGTGTTCAAAATTATTCAACCCCCACTGAAATTGAGTGTTTTGGCCAGTTTGACATTGATTTTGATCATTCAGTCATCTTGCTTACAATTAAATCAAAGAGGCACGTGTAGGTCAGACAAATATAACATAACATTTATAATGAAATAACCACAAATGTCTTTTCTGTGCTCACATCATTATCAGTTTTATTCAACCCCCAAGTGACATTCAATCTTAGTACTTAGTACAACATCCTTTTACAGTTATAACAGCTTTTAAACGTGAAGCATAGCTTGACACAAGTGTCTTGCAGCGATCTACGGGTATCTTCGCCCATTCGTCATGGTCAAAAGCCTCCAGTTCAGTCACATTCTTAGGCTTGCGCACTGCAACTGCTTTCTTTAAGTCCCACCAGAGGTTCTCAATCGGATTTAAGTCAGGTGACTGCGATGGCCACTCCAAAATGTTCCAGCCTGTAACATGGAGGCCTTCATTACGCAGTGTGCGCCGTATTGTCTGAGCTGAAACTTCAGTACCCACATCTGACAAATCTTTTCTCAGTTGCTCAGCAGTCACACGGGGACTTTTCTCCACTCTACGCTTCAGGTAGCACACAGCAGTCAAGGTCAGCATCTTCTTTCTGCCACGACCAGGTAGCGTTTCAACAGTGCCCTTTGCCTTGAATTTGCGAATGATGCTTCCTATGGTCTCTCTTGGTATGTTTAACATCTTTGCAATCTTCTTATAGCCATTGCCCTTCCTGTGAAGAGTAATCACCTCTTCTCTTGTCTTCCTGGACCATTCTCTTGACTTCACCATGTTTGTAACCACACCAGTAAATGTCTAGAAGGAGCTGAGTATCACAGTCATTTTAAAGCTGCTTAATTGGTGCTTATTATGCTTTATTGCTGCTCCGTGACATCCACAGGTGTTTTCAATACCTGATTGAAAACACTTGAATGAACCTCTGTTCTTCAGAGTGGTAGTCTTTAAGGGGTTGAATAATTGTGTCAATGAAGAATTCACAAAAGAAACATTTACTACTGTATTACAAAACCAATTGATGTCATTTTAGTTGCATATGGTTCTTTAAAAAGTCCTTGTAGGATTTCATTCTGAATACAATTACAAATGTACACTAAATTCCCTAAAACCCTTTACAGCATTGTGGGTTGAATAAGTTTGAACACAACTGTATATTTAGTTGATTTCTTCTCTTTTCCTTGGTTCCAGCAATGTAATCCAGATTCCAGGGTGGGATGGATGAATAAATGGGCTCAGGAAAAAATGTGTATCGATGGAAAAGACCAGGCAGCAAGACCTGAATAAAGAAATATAGACTTTTATTTAAATTAAAAAAGTCGTATGGCAGGAATAAATCTGATCAGATTGACTTTAGAGATTACTCTGCCTCAAAAGGACATTCATTGAGGAAGCCTATATGGTGAAAACGTGTTCTGGCGATCCTTTTAAAGCTTTTGTATTATTTTATACAAATAAAGAAAAAAAAAAGATTATTTTTTAGATTTATTCCTACCATATGGCTTTTTTAATTTAACCCTTTCGCTGCTGAGGCTTTTCCCGCCCCTATGCTGAGGTCATTTTTACCTGTTTTGCGCATCATGTTTAAACGTGTTTTGAAGGCTTATTTTAGTATATGACCCAGACATATTATATATCGTTCTTTCCGTCAGACTCGGTAGATTCATAATATGTCATTATTATATGTATACGTTATGTCATGTCTGTATATTATAACAAAAAATGCAATAAAATATGTATTTTCAATAATTTACAATGTGTAAAGTGTTTTTTTCCACATTTTAACATGCGAGCAATTGCGGTTATATTTTGTATGGGGTGCGCTTGTTAACAAAATTAGAGATGGGGTCTCGTTACATTTTCTTTTGGGGAAAATGACACTATTTTTAACAAACGCACCGCATACAAAAATCGTTAGTGCAGCATCATTGTTCACATTATAATTGAAATGGGAACAATATTGCTGCATTAACAAACCAAAAAAAATAAAAAAAGTGTTTATTTTATTTTATTTATTTTTTTTATTTTTATTTTTCATTTCTTTTTTTTTTTTACAAAATTTTTCACTTTCATGTTTGGTATCGTTGGAACGGCCATGCTCTGGCCGATCCAACCATACCAAAATTTAACCCCTAGCTGCCACGGATCGGGAGATAGGGAGTTCCAATGAACTCCCTATCTCCACAGTTGGTGGCAGTTAGGGGTTAACTCTAACAGGGTTATCCAAAGAGATTCGAATTGCTTGAGAAAGGTAACCGAACGCTGAAAATCAGCGTTGGTTACCTTTCCTGGCCATTCGGCTATCCAGAGAGCAGGCAATTCGCCAAATCCTGGCGAATTGCCTGCACATACGGTCACTGTTCGGTCCCTGTTCGAGGGCAGTGAAATCCCCATGAAAAAGCACTGCTTCGGCTATTCAGAGAACACAAACCAGCAGTGAAAGGTTCCCCTAATGCCCTGCCATTCGGTGGTTTAATTCGGCAAATTTTCAGGAGAATCCCATAGGCTTCAATGTTAAAAATATTCCTGTTTTAATTCAATATCTAATAAACCGTTCATTATAAAATTCAGCAAAAAGTCTCTTTATTTATAGATTTTTTAGGATACTTTAAGCATTTTTCTGAATTTTTTAAAAAAAAATTAAAAGTCCGATTTTTTTTTTTTTTTTTTTTTCAGTTTGCTTATTTTTTTTGTAACAGCCCTCTTTATTATCATTCCCTGGACCTCCTGTGAAAATTTCAGACATTTTCGCTCAGTAGTTTCTTTGCAAACAGCGTTTCATTTTCCCAGATTCATACAAATGGTTTTTCTAATTTATTCACTGCCTCCTCTACGTCACAGCTGCTTCGGCTCTGTGTGATTCGGCTCCTGTTCGGCTCCTGTTCGGCTCCTGTTCGGCTTTTTCGAAGGTCAATCCAGATGTTTTTGCTTGTTTTCATAGTGCATTCGGTTAGTTTTCGTCAGATTTTCGGCAGCTTTTCCCTGCAATTCGGGGACCCTGTGGTGCTTGCTGAATACACCGCAGGGTCACCGAAATGCAATCGGCAAAAGGAACCGAATTGAAGAGAACGAAAAGTCACCGAACGTGCGGTGACTTTTCGAATCTCTTTGGATAACCCTGTAGGACTGGCGTCATCGTGCTACCACGATGACGCCAGTCCTCTGGGGAGTTCCCGGAGGCTTGGCGACATCCAAGATGTCGGCCAGCTCGGGAAAGGATCGCGAACCGGCGCTTTTCAGCGCCGATTCGCGATCCAGCTCCCCAGGGGTTAATGCCAGGCATCATTTGGAAGGGCAGGCTGTGCCCTTCCAAATGATGCCTGGGTTAACCCCCGCAGAGCCGCCGATCGGGAGGGAGAGAGGTCCGAAGGACCTCCCCCCTCCCTTTCAGGCGCCTCCTCCGCACATGCGGGGGCGCCTGAATTAGGTGTCATCGCGCCCCCGCGATGACACCTAATTCTGGCGGCTGCTGGTACGGATGCCGGGCTGACATCCAGGATGTCAGCCCGCACCGGAGGGGCCAGCGATCGCCGGAACCCGGCCGAACGCTGACCCCAATGGGAGGACGCGCTCAGCGCGTCCTCAGCACACCACTGGATTTCCTTGGGAAATCCCCAGGCAGCTAGGGGTTCCCCGGCTACCGGACGTCATCACACTATGCGTGATGATGTCGGGCATTGAGGGGGGACCCGAGGGTGGAGCCGCCATCCAAGATGGTGGCCCCCACTGGAGGTAGGTCGCACTTCGGCGCCGCAAGGCGCTGAAGTGCGACCCGGTGCTTGAGGGGTTAAAGCCAGACACCGCTTAAAAGGGGAGACTCTCCCCTTTTAAGAGGTGCCTGGCTTTTGGCACTGCTCCTTCCCGATCGGGAGGGAGAGGGATCCGAACGGATCCCCCCTCCCTTCCAGGCTATCTCCCGGCATTGCCGGGGGTCACCTGGAAATGACGTCTGAGGACGCTGAAGTCAGAACGCCGCGGGACCCCGGACAGAGAGGTGAGTATCTCCGCCGGTGGTCCCGCACAGCTGATGACGTGTGGGGCACGTCCTCAGCATGTAACGTGCATCAATGAGGACGTGTCCCACACGTCGTCAGCAGTGAAGGGGTTAAAATCCAAACTGCGAGGGGATCTTAAAGACCAGGGTTTTTAAACAATGCTCTAATTAAATCCTGATTTAGTCATCTAGTCGCATTAAATCGAGCCCTTAGTTGGTTACACGTTAATAGGAATGTAGCGTTAAATAAAGCAATTTTTAATCTGAGAATGTTATTTTTATAATTTGATAAAAGCATGTCTAGAAATCTCTGTCATGAATTACTAGTGTCTTTCAGCCTGGAGTATCCCTTTAAATGGCAATCAGGTAAGAATCATCAGCAGTGGGTGATGAAGGAAAAAAAAGGTCAAAATCGTGCCTGGATAAAAAAATGATATATATTTTTTCTTTTACCCTTTGTTGCCGATGGGAATATAAGAAATATACCTGTCATTGCTTCGCTGCCTGTATTTTCTTTTTTTGCTGCCTGCACAGTTGTGCAGTTCTTTAGATTTCATGACAGGAAATCAAAACAGCCAAATGTTTGCATTGTGCAGACATTCATTATCTGCCGAACATGGAAAAGGTGAAACTCATAAAACAGTATTTCATAGAGGAGGATGTGGAAAGTATTAGACTTTTATGAGACCTGGTGTCCTCTAAGCCACCCTTCACCCCTTAATGAAAAATACACCCATAGTATGTTGACTTTAATTACCTGTAAATATGTGGGATTTGTATTTTTCATGACTCTATTTGGAGCATGATGTTTTATATATGTGTACTAAATAAAACATTGATCATTATAAATATTATGAATATAAATCAATATTTAATTTAACCTTCAGCAATGGCATCGTCCCATCACCCACTGAAAAGGGCAAGCAAGCCCGATAGTTCCAATTAGCCTATACTCGCTGTATGCTGTTCCAGATGTGGGGCCGTACTGGGGCTGAGTTGTTGATAGGGAACTGCTAATGGACAGTCGTTATCCATTAGTTGTTAGTGGTTCCCATACATCTATACTATAAAGCAGTAAGGCTTGGCGTGTCCGTCGCCAAGCCTGTGCTGCGCATGCGCGCGCAACCAGCGGCGGTTGGCTGCGCGCGCATGCAACCGCCGCGGCACGAGCCGGCTGTGCTCGTGCCGCGGCGTTTACAGGATGCGCACTCAGCAGCCGGGTAAAGGCTGTGCGCGCATCCTGTAGAGCCGGATCCGCTCGCAGAAGATGGCTATAGGCTGCAGCGCATCCAGTGGACCAGGATGCGCACGCAGCCTATCGCCGTCTGCTCTGAGCGCATCTGGCTCTACAGGATGCGCGCGCTGCCTCTATCCGGCGGCTGCGAGCGCATCCTGTTCTCCTGGATGCGCGCGCGGCCGACAGATAGAGGCTGCGCATGCATCCAGCGTCTGAGCTGGGGGCACTTAAAACCACGTGAGCTGGGAGCACTTAAAACCACGTGAGCTGGGGGCAACTATACCAACGTGAGCTGGGGCAACTATACCAATGTGAGCTGGGGGCAACTCATACCCACGGGAGCTGCGGGCAAATATACCCACGTGAGCTGAAGCAATTATACCCACGTGAACTGGGGGCAAATATTCCCATGTGAGCTGGGGCAAATATTCCCATGTGAGCTGGGGGCAAATATTCCCATGTGAGCTGGGGGCCATAATACCCATGTGAGCTGGGGGCAATTTTACCCATGTGAGCTGGGGGCGATTATACCCATGTGAGCTGGGGGCGATTATACCCATGTGAGCTGGGGGCAATTATACCCATGTGAGCTGGGGGACAAATATACCCATGCGAGCTGGGGCAAATATACCCATGCGAGCTGGTGCAATATATACCCATGTGATCTGGGGGCGATTATACCCATGTGAGCTGGGGCAAATATTCCCATGTGAGCTTGGGGGCAAATATACCCATGTGATCTGGGGGCGATTATACCCATGTAAGCTGGGGCAATTATACCCATGTGAGCTGGGGCAATTATACCCATTTGAGCTGGGGGCAAATCTACCCATGTGAGCTGGGGCAAATATATCCATGTGATCTGCTTCTGGGCAGACTTTCCACCTAGTTACTAATAATGCGACTCACTCATAACAGAGCCAATAATAGGAAACAACTAACTGGCACCGGTAGCATCTTCTGGAGTTTATAGGAGAACAAACAGAGGCCTACGCAAGAACTTGTGCACATGATCTTGCAGAGTCAGCAGGAAGTCGCTGGGAACATATATATATATATATATATATATATAAAATAAGTTTAGAATTGTAGGCAACATTTACACATCTCAGCAATTCAGAGAACTGCTTTGCCACAGAGCTCATGTGCTACATTCCCCATATGTAGCAAGGAACTCTGGGTAGAACATGCTAATGAGGTCCCCAGTTTCTCCCTTTTTTTGCATACAGGGTTAACACAGAACCCTCTATGCCAGTGCAATGCCATGGCATACTAAATGGCTTTTTTTAGCAAATATCAGCTTATACAACAAGTCACAGCCACTCCTGGACAGCTGTTTTGAGCTTATTATGCCCTCATCAGCAGGAGATAGGCCGTGACTCATTGGTATTTGATGCTTACCCGGAGGACAAATCAATACACATTTAAGTTGTGGTGGAGGGCAAAAGGTGAGATTAAAAGCCTCCACATAGCAAATAATAAAGTTTATAATTGCAGTAGACATTTACACATCCCAGCAATTCAGAGAACTGCGTCACAGAGCTCATGTGCTACATTCCACATAATAGCACAAAACAGCGGTCCAGGAGTGGCTGTGACTCTTTGCATAACCTGACCTTTGCTATAAAGCCATCTAGTATGGCAATGCACTGGCAAGGAGGGTTATGTTTCAAAACAGACCCAAGGTGCAAAAAAGTAAGAAATCAAAATCCTCATTTGCATGTCCTACCCAGAGTCCCTTGCTGCATATGGGGAATGTAGCACATGAGCTCTGTGGGCAAAGCAGCCCTCTAAATTGCTGAGATGTGTAAATGTCTTCTACAATTATAAACTTAATTACTTGCTATGTGGAATCTTTTACTCTCACGTTTTGCCCTCCACCATAACTTAAGCAATGTAACGACACTCCATGGCTAAAAAAACAAAATACTTTATTGCTCCATTAAAAATCACACAAAAAAAAAAAAAAAAAATTGATGTTTCAGTTCATACCAGGAGCTTTCTTCAGGTTATACAGACTTTCTCTTCGTGACAGCACCATGCAGAATAGATAATTTGCTGTTTGACTTGATTTATCTCTCTGTCCAGACAGAGACAGCATGCGCGGAAGGGTTTGCCTGCTCAGTTAATTGCTGCTGCTTTCAAGCCATTAGATCTACATCTACATGGAGTTTTTTTTTATTTTGTTCATGAAAAACAATATGAAAATTAGCAGCATGTGATTACTTACGTTCTGTAAATAATAAATGTAACATGTGAGCACATTCTAAAATATGGGCTGTGCTTTTCTATGGGTGCTACATATTAAATTTTCTGGCAAGTTGCCATAATGGCACTACCTAGATAATAATTTTATGTCATTGCAGATACATTAACGGATGAGTCATGAAATATCTTGTTGATATGCAGGGCTCATGTGTTATGGTTAGGAGGTGGGCAGGAGCCCAATAATGCCGGTCTGGAGCTGGGAAGTCCTAAAATGAGGAATCCAAGAGGGGCAATCCGGTAAACATAGTCGAGGGTCTAGCCCAGTGATGGCGAATCTTGGCACCCCAGATGTCTCTGAACTACATGTCCCATAATGCTCAGTGAGCTCTATGTGTGACAAAGCATCATGGGAAATGCAGTTCTGAAACATCTGGGGTGCCAAGGTTCACCATCACTGGTCTAGCCAATGGTTCAGGGCAGGAGGCAATCGGGGATGGCCAGAAAACGTAGCCAACAGGTCAAAAGCAAACAAATGGAAGGGGCGCGTGAGTATCACAGCAAAGCAACAATTGAGCACCTCATACCTGGTTGACCAGGTTTATATAGGGACTTCTGCCCACCTGTACCCCCAGGGGAGGCAACCAGACCCCAGGGAAACCTCGTGTCATGCAGACACCCGCTGGACACACCGTCGAATGGAAGGGGAACCCCACAGGGAGGTGAGGCATGACAACATGATAAAAGTTTCATAATGAGCTGAGCAGATTTTATAATTCATTTCTGTGAAGTCACTTTGTAGGACGACATTTTTTCTATTTCTGCAACACATCATTTTTATCTTTCTGTATTTTCCTGACCAATTGCATACAGTATTTAACAAACATATTTTTCTAATTATTCAGTAAACAGGTATAGTGTGTTGAGCAACGGGATACCCAGAGAATGACAACATGATGGATAATTCAACTTCATACCTGCGTTTCTAACCGAAGTGAACCTTGACACAGTAAATTTTAAATATAACTCTGATGCCATTGAACGATTTTGAATATTTCTGCAATGTTTTGATTGATATCAATGCTTTTTAATGTGTAAATTCTAAAGTGGTTGAACCACTTTCATATGATGCTCACATTATCGGGTTTCTTTTTAAAACTGCATCTTGTGACCTTTTTTCTCAATCACATCTTGACGTTCAGAGTCAGTTAGCAGGGATAGGCCTATCCATAATTTAAAGGCAAGCCAATGATCAAATAGAATTTGGTGTTTCGTGTAGAGTATGAAAAGGGCAGACTGTGTGGACAGTGTCAGATGTTACGCTTAGTTCCTAACATTAACTAACGGACCTGTGACCTGGTAGTTCTTCACCCAGATCTCAAAGGATTCCCCTTTCTTGAGAGTAGAGCAGGTAATGTCACGCATCCTTTGAATGTAGCGCAAAGCACTTGTGTTATGCTAAAAAAGAAGATATTTTTTTATTTCCATACCTCAGCACCCTCTAGTTTAAGAGCATAACCCTTTGTCCTAGATTTTCATTTTTTCTTTGAACAAGCTTCCCTGCTGTATCTCACCGGAACCTTTGAGATATTTGATGTGCTTTAATTATTTTTGCCCAAGTCATTTCTCTCCTTTTTTTAATAAGCCAAAAGTAAAAGATTGTTTTATTAACACTATCTTTTAACTGTAAACATGCTTTCCGCAGCAAATTTAATAGAGAGAAACGAGCAATTAACAGTTTTAAAATCAACAGGATTCCTGCATAGCAGAGCAATGAAAAATTAATTATTAATACACACTTTCCAACCTTCATCTTGTATAACATTTCAAAGGCTTAGTTGGCCCCTACAGGCATATTGTATCCAGGGCCCATAATCAGAAATGTGTTAGTCCATCTGCTTCTATAATACATGAGCTGAAGCTAGGTCAATACTTATTAAATGAAGCTTTTCATAACCATATTCAGAGTTTGATATTCCCTTCCCTGTTACTTCTTATGTCATAAACACAATTTTCCTACTTTATAATGTTGTTTTCTTCAAATAGTTCTTGTTTGTTTATTCCTTTTCGTTAGTTATTTAGTATCATTTCTGATGGGTAACCACCTCTATATGTCAGCGTGTGAAAGACATGGTCAGAACCAGAATCGATTTTTATTTGTCAATTCAGTTATACACAATTTGTATGCTGTGAAACGTACCTCCAGGACCAAAGTGTTACATAATACAACGCAAGACTAACTGTACTATACCAAACAAAAACAATAAACCATATTTATAAATAAATAATGAAAATTAAATAAATTTAAACAATCCTGCCCTTAACTATATAAAGTGTATTTGTGCAACATCCACAATAACAAGAACTACAGACATACAGTGGCAAGAAAAAGTATGTGAACCCTTTGGGAATACGTGGAGTTTTGCATGAATTGGTCATAAAATGTGCTCTGATCTTCATCTAAGTCACAACAATTTGAAAAACAGTCTGCTTAAAATAATACAACATAAGCATTATATGTTTTCATGTGTTTATTGAACAGAACATGTAAACATTCACATTGGAAAAAGTATGTGAACCCCTAGCCTAATGACTTCTCAAAGAGCTAATTGGAGCCAGGAGTGAGCCAACCTTGAGTCCAATCAGTGTGATATTATTGGATGTGTTGCTGAAAGCTGTCCTGCCCTTTAAAAACACACACCAGTTTTGGGTTTACTGGTTTCAAGAAGCACTGCCTGATGTGAACCATGCCTCGCAGAAAAGCGCTCTCAGAAGACCTACGATCAAGAATTGTTGACTTGCATGAAGCTGGAAAGGGTTACAAAAGTATCTCCAAAAGCCTTGGATTCAATTCGCGTGTGGGTCTCTATTGCTCATGATTCTATGCTACGACGGACGTTAAGCTAAGCGGCAACACGGACGTGATCACTGCGTTCATCTGACACGGGCCTAAATCTTCATTCTGCTGCATAATGTAGATGCCATGGTGCGATTAGTGGAATTATGTAGTGACTGGGCAATATTTGCAAAAATTAATGTGACATTTGAATGTTGCACACAATTGGTGACTTTTTGATGACATCTGGTTTTGGTCACAGTTAAAGCAGTCTTCCACTGGCTTCTTTTAGCACCATAACACACCATGCCACAAGGCAAGTCTCAATTGAAGCTTGTTTTACCAATTATTGATCATTGAGTTCAATTCACATAAATGTTCTTCCCACCTACCGATCTTGAGTCAATAGAGCACCTCTGGGATATGATAGAACAGGAGAGTCACAGCATAAATGTGATGTTCTAATAATAACTGAGTGATGCTAACGTTACAGCAATAGACCGGAATCTCTAACAAATACTTCAAGCACCTTGGTGAATCCCAGAATTCAGGCTGTACTAGGGATAAATTAGTGCAGTGTTTCTCAACTCCAGTCCTCAGGACCCCCCTAACAGGTCAGGTTTGCAGGATATCTGAAGAACAGCACAGGTGATATGATTTGCTGCTCAGTGATTGCAGGATTCAGTCTACATTTCCCCAAGGTGATCTGCAAAATCTGTCCTTTAGTGCAGGGATGTCCAAACTCCGGCCCCCAGATGTTCCTGAACTACAACTCCCAGAAATCTCTGACTGCATTAGATGGATGGAGAAGCATGGGAGTTGTAGTTCAGGAACATTTGGAGGCCAGAGTTTGGACATCCATGCAGTAGTGGGTCCTGAGGACTGGAGTTGAGAAACCCTGAATTAGAGTACTACTTAATATCAGACAGGTGGCCTCTGTGGATCTACAAGTACAAGAATCACATTCCCAATATATTATCTGGTTTTGTCACATTGTCTGTATGTGCCATAAGTATTATTTTGTTTTCTAAGCTATTATTACATGTTCTTTGGATCCTTCAAAGATGATGTAAATTGCAAAATTATAACAAACAATTTGGTAAAGAATATAGCTTTTAAATAGCAGACATACAAATTGCTGTTTTGTAATAATCATGATATATATTTACAAACAGTGTTGTGCTATATCCTTTTGATATTTTTAGATTAACTCAGGCTTTGAGAAATGTGAGAATTTGAGAAATGCCGCAGTGACAGCAAAATACATTGTCCTTTTGGTCTGTCCATTAAGATGCCTTGTATCGAATTTCTGAGTGTCCTGGTTTGGCTGTTCTGAAACATTGAGCACCTTTTCAGAGGATCTAAAGGTAAGTAGTTAATGTAATAGAGCAGCAGGAAATGCTAGCAGAATGCTTGGTTGTGTAGGGAGAGGTATTAGCAGTAGGAAAAGGGAAGTGCTCATGCCACTGTACAGAGCACTGGTGAGACCTCACTTGGAGTACTGTGTGCAGTACTGGAGACCGTATCTCCAGAAGGATATAGACATCTTAGAGAGAGTTCAGAGAAGGGCTACTAAAATGGTGTACGGCTTGAAGGAGAAAAGTTACCAGGAAAGGCTTAATGATCTTAACATGTACAGCTTGGAAAAAAGACGAGACAGAGGAGATATGATAGAAACATTTAAATACGTAAAGGGAATCCACCAGGTAGAGGAAGGGAGTATATTTAAAAGGAAACAAAGTAGCAAAACAAGAGGACATAGTCTTAGATTAGAGGGGCAAAGGTTTAAAAGTAACATCAGGAAGCATTATTTTACTGAGAGGGTGGTGGATACATGGAACAGTCTTCCAGTAGAAGTGGTAGAGGCCAAAACAGTAATTGAGTTTAAGCAGGCATGGGATAGGCATAAGGCTATCCTAAACAAAAGATAAATCCAGGTAAAGTATCCATGTAATTGGGCAGACTAGATGGGCCGAAAGGTTCTTATCTGCCGAAATTTTTCTATGTTTCTATGTTTTCCTGCCTAACTATAAGCTTTTCTACTTGAATTTTTAGCTCATTTCCATTGAGCATTAGTGGATCCCTATTTCCAGCTCTGTTACGTGCAAGCCAGCTCTATTACGAGCAAGACAACAGTCTTAGTGACTCGACTTGTAATATTTTGGAGCTGCTGAGTAATACCAGAAGTGGTGCTACACTCCATAGGATTCCTTGGAGATGTGTGAAAGAGCTGCACAAGATCACATATCAGCTGAAGGACACTGGAAAACTGTTTGTTCTCAGTGGCCTTCTCTTTTCTGGAAGAGTAGACAGTGGAGCATCTGCACTCTTCATCAACGGATAAGGGATTAAGTATAATATTTCTATCTGGGATTGCTAAAGGAAAAGCACCACGTTTTTTCAGTCGGCAACCTTTTTAAATATCGAGTGAGAATAAGGAGTGGCCTAGAAATTGCTCTCTGGCTGCATTCATATTATGTAATTTAATTTGAAAAAAGCAGGTAAATTGAAATGTCTGAATGCAAATTTGTGATTTGGTGGAATTGATCTACTATAAGGTAAATATCTCCTTTTGAATAATTATTTTTTTTATACCACTTTGATTTGAGAATATTAATGCCTATCTTTAACTCAGTTATATATTAAAATACAGGTGTTTGCAATACAGTAGCACATTGAGACCCCTGTGTAGATCCCCAAATTGATCACCTCCTTTTAATTCAATACATGTGTTAAATAATTCCCTTACAGTTACAACCTTATGCTGAACTATTCAATTAAAATTTCTGGATGCTGTTCCAGTATTTCCTAGTGTTAAATTAAAATTAGTTTCTGTAAGATTACGGGGTCCATCACCTTTCCAAAATTATTTTGCACAATTAAGTTTTTATTTAGATTTTTTAAAACCAATATATTTTGCTTTTTATACAACTCGTGCATGCTATTATTGCATTAACATTTTTTTTCTGATTGGCTTCCAATCTCTGTCGATTTACATAAATTGATGGATGGCACTTGGCTAACTCCTAACAACGTGAAAAATGTAATATGTTTTCAATCACAGTCAAAGACTGATTATAGTTCACTGCCTCGGGCCAGCAGCTCAATATCAGTATTGAAACCTTTTTTTTTTTTTTAAACTCTTGGAGTTCATCCTCAAGGTAGTAAAAACAGCTGCTCATATGGCTAGAAAGATGAAAATGAGAGTATGTGTTTGGAATATGGAAAGCGTTTAATAATGTCTAACGGTTGGACAATGGATGTCATGGGAGATGTAGCTCAGAATCCCGATTTGCCAAGTTACTGTATTAAAAATAGATCATATAGGGCCACCCAACAGGAATTCTATTGTTAGATAGGTCTTGGTTTCTATAATGGGTATATATATTTTTGAGAAAGGATTTTACCAGGAAGGATACATTGAGATTTCTCCCGTTTTCAACTATGTCCTGGGTGAGGAGTATGTTCCATTAGGTTTCTTGCCCAAGGACACTTACTGGAGAGGTTGCTCGCTGGGATTGAACCCATGATTAAAACCGCATTCAATAATTATAAACAAAACTCAGGCAAACCTACAAGATTAGGCAGAAAGAGGCAAAACAATTTATAAGAGCTTCCAAAGCACACGCAGAAGAGAAAATAGCTCCGTCAGTAAAAAAGGGGGACAAAACATTTTTTAGATACATAAACGAGAAAAGAAAAGTAAAACAAGGATTAGTTCGATTAAAAACAAAGGAAGGAAGGTATGTAGAAGAGGATAAAAGTCTCGCTGACTGCCTCAATAAATATTTTTGTTCAGTCTTTGCAGAAGAAAAGGAAGGAAAGGGACCTCAGTTAGGAGGAAACACTAAAGAGACATTTACATATGAGTTTACAGAGGAGGAGGTTCTACAGCAGCTGTCTAAAGTAAAGACAAATAAGTCAGGGTGGATCCCATCAGGTCCCATTAAGTTATTAAAAGAGCTCAGTGGTGTAACAGCAAAACCGTTAACAGATTTATTTAACCAATCCTTGTTAACGGGAGTCGTCCCAGAAGACTGGAAATTAGCAAATGTTGTGCCCATTTACAAGAAGGGTAGTAGGGAGGAATCGGGGAACTATAGGCCAGTTAGTTTTACGTCAGTAGTGGGGAAATTAATGGAAACCATGTTAAAGGAAAGGATTGTTGAACATCTAAAAACACATAGATTACAGGATCAGAAACAACATGGGTTTACCTCAGGGAGATCATGCCAAACTAATGCTATTGACTTTTTTGATTGGGTAACAAAAATAATAGACAAAGGTGGATTAGGATGTGGATTAGGCAGTGGATTAGGCAGTGGCTGAGTGAGAGGCAACAGAGGGTTGTGGTAAATGGAGTTTATTCGGCGCAAGGTCTTGTTACCAGTGGGGTACCTCAGGGGTCAGTACTTGGACCCATTCTCTTTAATATTTTTATTAGTGATATTGCAGAAGGTATTAATGGAAAAGTATGTCTTTTTGCTGATGACACAAAGATTTGCAACAGGGTTGACGTTCCTGGAGAGATCGGCCAAATGACAAATGATTTAGGTAAACTTAAAAAATGGTCGGAGCTGTGGCAATTGAGTTTTAATGTGGATAAGTGCAAGATAATGCACCTGGGGCGTAAAAACCCAAGGGCTGAATATAGAATATTTGATACAGTCCTAACCTCAACATCTGAGGAAAGGGATTTAGGGGTTATTATTGCAGAGGATCTAAGGGTAAGTAGTCAATGTAATAGAGCAGCAGGAAATGCTAGCAGAATGCTTGGTTGTGTAGGGAGAGGTATTAGCAGTAGGAAAAGGGAAGTGCTCATGCCACTGTACAGAGCACTGATGAGACCTCACTTGGAGTACTTTGTGCAGTACTGGAGACCGTATCTCCAGAAGGATATAGACATTTTAGAGAGAGTTCAGAGAAGGGCTACTAAAATGGTGTACGGCTTGAAGGAGAAAAGTTACCAGGAAAGGCTTAATGATCTTAACATGTACAGCTTGGAAAAAAGACGAGACAGAGGAGATATGATAGAAACATTTAAATACATAAAGGGAAGCCACAAGGTAGAGGAAGGGAGTATATTTAAAAGGAAACAAAGTAGCAAAACAAGAGGACATAGTCTTAGATTAGAGGGGCAAAGGTTTAAAAGTAATATCAGGAAGCATTATTTTACTGAGAGGGTGGTGGATACATGGAACAGCCTTCCAGTTGAAGTGGTAGAGGCCAAAACAGTGATTGAATTTAAGCAGGCATGGGATAGGCATAAGGCTATCCTAAATAAAAGATAAATCCAGGTAAAGTATCCATGTAATTGGGCAGACTAGATGGGCCGAAAGGTTCTTATCTGCCGACATTTTTTATGTTTCTATGTTTTACATGGGGCTCTATTAAAATCATTGTGCAAAAGCGCACGCGCAGCGCAATTTTTTTGTGCAAAGCGTTAAACGTTTTTGCGTGAAAATTAACGGTGGTATTACAATCCGTGCGCATTTTTTCATCCGTCAAAAAATAACGCGCTTAAAAAAGATGCGCAAAAATGCACGTGCATTAACGCTGCGTGCAGAAATCGGTGTGCGAACTGTTCTTTAACGCATTTCAGCCAATCAGAATTAAGAACCACAATTGTCTCCCGTTAAGTTTTTGCGCATGCCAAAATCAATCTGTGTATATATGCTGCAGCAATAATCAAAACACACAAAACTTCTCAATTTTATTGTTTGGGTATGCGTAGAATGTGTAACTATACTGTGCTGTATTTTTTTTCCGGGCTGGTGTATTTGGTTTCGGCCAGGACGTTCAGATTTGCCATTAACACCAGGTTTTAAAAGACGTTAAATATGCGTGCAAACGCTGTCCGTTAAAATTTGCGCATAGATTGTAATACCATCCGCGTACCAGCGCACAAACGCATTTGCGCTTACAATGTTAAGTATAGGGCGCGCAAAGTACATTACGCTCGCAAAGGGTATGCACAGGATCACCCGCGGGAGGCGTTAATGTGCATTTTTTGCGCGGACACTGTAATACGACGTTCTGTGCAAAGGGTTTTTACCCTCGCATTAATGCGTTTTTGCGCACGCGTTAACATTTGCTTTTTTGTTTCTCAAGACGAATCTAAATACCAATTTTCACGTATGTAACATCTTCTGTTTTTGAGATATAGGTATCCTGTTTAAAAGTATTCAGCCCCCCATTTTTTTCACCCCGCACCTGGGATTTTTGGAAAATGGTAAAACACCTATTTTTATTTTTCAAGACCAATCTAAATACGGATTTTCACATCTGTAGTATCTTCTGTTTTTCAGCTATACGTATCCTGTTTAAAATATTCAACTCCCTTATGGGTGGATTTTCCAAAAATCCTTCCTTAGTGGGTGCCTACATCATAAAAACAGTGCACCTTCAAAATTTCACGTTCCTAGGTTAAACGGTTTCAACTGGGCATTGATGAGTCAGTCAGTCAGTCAGGACTTTCGCGTTTATATATATATATATAGATGTATTTAACCCCCCATTTTGGCCCCCCGATGGAATTTTCCGAAAATGGTAAAATACGTGTTTTTTTATTTTTCAAGACGAATCTAAATACCGATTTTCACGTCTTCTGATTTTGAGCTATAGGTATCCTGTTTAAAATATTCAACCCCCTTTTTCACCCTATTAGGGGCGGAGTTTTCAAAAATCCTTGCTTAGTGGGTGCCCACATCATAAAAACAGTGCACCTTCAAAATTTTACGTTCCTATTTTAAACGGTTTCAGCTGGGCGTTGATGAGAAATAAAAGTATTCAACCCACCTTTTTGCCCCCCCAAGGAGTTTTCAGAAAATGGTAAAATGCGTGTTTTTCTCTTTGTCAAGTTGAATCTAAATACCGATTTTCACGTCTGTACCATCTTCTGTTTTTAAGATATAGGTATCCTGTTTAAAATATTTAAGATATTCAACCCCCTTTTTTTGCCCCCCAGGTGAATTTTTGAAAAACGGTAAATTATGTGTTTTTTTATTTTTCAAGAAGAATCTAAATACCGATTTTCACGTCTGTACCATCTTCTGTTTTTGAGCTACAGGTATCGTATTTAAAATATTCAACCCCCTTTTTCCCCAACCTTAGGGGCGGAGTTTCCAAAAATCCATCCTTAGTGGGTGCCCACATCATAAAAACAGTGCACCTTCAAAATTTCACGTTTCTAGGTTAAACGGTTTCAGCTGGGTGTTGATGAGTCAGTCAGGACTTTCGTGTTTATATATATATATATAGATGGAATTAAAACGGGAATATTTTTAACATTGAAACCTATGGGATTCGCCTTAATAAACCTGTTGAATTAAACCACTGAACAGCAGGGCAATTCGGGAACCTTTCACTGCTGGTTTTTGTTCTCTGACTAGACGAAGCATTGCTTCTCTATGGGGATTTCACTGCCCTCGAACAGGCACCGAACAGGCACCGTATGTCCAGGCAATTCGCCAACATTTGACGAACTACCTGTTCTCTGAATAGCCGAATGGCCAGGAAAGGTAACCGTGCTCTGAATTTCAGCGTTCGGTTACCTTTCATCCACAATTCGGATCTCTGAATAACCCTGATAGATTAAATAGTTTTTTTACAATTACGCATCCTTTATACACGTACTGTAATTAAAGCACAATAACACAATATCTCTGTGTGTACACATCATATATAAGTGTATTTATATGTACTGTTGTTTATACATCCTTTGTAAACGTACACATGGCAGCCTTCCCAGAAGAGTTGAAGCTGTTATAGCTGCAAAGGGTGGACCAACGTCATATTGAACCCTATGGATTAGGAATGGGATGTCACTTAAATTCATATGCGAGTCAAGGCAGGTGAGCGAATACTTTTGGCAATATAGTGTGTATACACTTGATATTTACATCACACACATTTCCACTCCATATATACAGACACATCACACACATGCATCATATATGCACATAATCTACACTCACACACCATATATACATAATCCATACACACACACACCATATATACATAATCCATGCACACACACACACCATATATAAATCCATACACACACCGTCTATACATACATACACACACCTAATACACACACCCCATATATACATAATCCACACACACACACATCATACACAATACACACACACATATACATAATCCACACACATATATACATAATCCACACACATATACATAATCCACACACACATATACATAATCCACACACACATATACATAATCCACACACATATACATAATCCACACACATATACATAATCCACACACATACATACATATCCACACACATACATACATATCCACACACACACAAACATGTGACATACCCAAGCTGGAGGGGTGGGGGAGCAGGGGGTCTTGTAAGCCGAGCTCTGCTTCTTACTGCACGCTTGCTGTAGTGTAGGCTGTCTCTCTCAGGCTGGCAGGGCAGAGCAGGGCTGAGCAGAAGCACTGACTGCTTCTTGAATCCTGTCTCCGTGCCGGGGAACTGCATGGTGAGGAGGAGGGGAGGAGCCAAACACAGCTCCCAAGATGCCTCACCTCTCTCGTGAGGTCTCACCTCCTCGCTGTGGTCCCATCACCACAGAGGGGAGGCAGCCCATACCACCACGATTTTTGCCGGCTCAAGGACTCAGGAGCAGTTGCTTTGGGCCCCATAACACTGACTGGGCCCAGGGCAGCTGCCCCTTTTGCCCTGCACTAAAGACGGGCCTGAGCCTAACCTAATTTACTCACCAGACCTAACTTAAAACCTTAAGATGAATAGACAAGATCTGTTTGAAACAAGAATCAAAATAACTCACCAGAATATCTCTAAGTGCCTCACTTGGAAGTATTGTACTTAGAAGGGCTCACAAGCTCTATTAGACAAGCTAATATCACCAGTCTTTATATAGTCACCTAAGAACACCTCCCCTAGCAAGGTGTGGACAAGCTTAACCTTCTTAGCAAATAGCCCCCAATTGATTACCAACTCTGTGCTAATCAGTAAGAAAATTGAGTCACCAGCCTAACCTAATTTACTTACAAGACCTAACTTAAAACGTTAAGATGAATAGAAAAGATCTGTTTGAAACAAGAATCAAAATAACTCACCAGAATATCTCAAAGTGCCTCACTTTCTAACAGTGTATGAAAAAAAAGTCAGGAAAACAAATGAAAACAATTTTGTTTTCCTGACTTTTTTTTTTCAGTGTATGAAAAAAAAAGTTAATGAAACAAACCAAAAAATAAATAAAAAATGCATGGCCTTTCTGGGCTTCCGTACAATTCACCTGAGTTTAACCTTTATTAAATAGACCTGATAGTCATTAAAAGATAATGGTAAAAACACAATAATACAATGAGTACCTCAATCAGAGACATGTTTTACTTTAATGATAATGGGGAATCTCCAGGCTTTATAAATCATTTCTCTATTACATTTCAGTCTAATTAGTCAATTAGTCCTTTTACAATCCACTCCAAGCCGCAGTAATTCGATTTTGCGTTGTCATTTAACGACTATACCCTCTTCACTATTGTGTAAATTTGCTAGCTACTGTAGATGTTATTGCTCTTACTCCTGCTTATTATTACACCTCCAGGAAACCACTAATATTGTCAAAAGATGTATGAACATTATTGGCCTGGTTTGTTGGTCTCTAATGGTGCATGATATAAACATTCTATTTCACAAAGTGAAAGAACTAGCTGTAGCAATTTATTAATGGCAGTACTATTTTCCAAGCCAATGCCTATTTGGGGATGAGATAGCTAGTAATTGTTCTGATTAATGGTGGCAGAAATCTGCAGAGAGGCACAATAACATTCATTGACCTTGACTGCGGGTGTTTGGCTTTAGCTTTGTATCTTGACCCTGATGACACTTTTCTTTAAGGTGTCTCCATGGCTTAATCTGATTTTAGCTTAACTCAAGCACCGCCATAACCCAGGACCTTTAATTTCTGAATGGTGAATGATACAGATTTATACATTTCTAACTATGCTCTTACAGCCAACAATGCATATAGTCATTATTGAAATATTTCTTTACTGAATCATCTGTTTTATCCCTAAATAATGAATTTTGGACTAATAATATGCAAGATATCCAGTTTTACCAGTAACATTATAAATACAATTACAATTGAGCATGACGAAAATGAAAAGGTCAAGGGTGTGAGAGTAAAAAAAAAACAAATCTTGATTCTTGCAGTTTAATAGTAACTAGGCCAGTTTGCATTTGTGCATCTAACAAAGTTTTATTGTACTTCTGCATTATATGATTTTCTTTGAAGCTGTATGCTAATTGTATTACCACCCACATCTTACTCCTACTGCCAAATTCCTTAAACATTTAGTGGTGGTTATCATATCATGGTATATGTTAATGTTGACATTATTTTGTACTAACTTCCCTGGATGGATGGATGCCAAACTCTGTTGATAGGAAATGAAGAATTATTTTTTTTGGAGAACGTATTATACCAGGAAGGAAACATTGAGATTTATCTAATTTTCAAGTATGTCCTGGGTGGCGAGTATGTACCGTTAGGTGTCTTGCCCAACGACACTTGCTGGAGATGTGCTCTTGCCGGGATTCGAGCCTGTGTCTCCATGGTTATAGAGTAGTGATGTTACCTCTACTCCATCCAGCCGGTAGGATTTGAATTTGCTCTTTCATTAACCCCTTAAGGACCCCTGACGTACCCTGTACGTCCTGTCCACAGGTCTCCCTTAGACCCGCGGACGTACAGGGTACGTCAGCGGCGCCTAATCCCCCTTCCGCCCGATACTCCCCTCCCTCGCTGGATCCCTCGGCGATCTGGCAGGGAGGAAGCCTGCCCATGTGATTTACATGGGCAGGCGAGGCTGATGACGTCGCCACGCTGCGTGGTGACATCATCAGCAGGCGTCCCCATGCAAAGCAATGGAGGGGAGGGGGGCGGCTCCTTCGGAGCCCTCTATCTCCCCAACTATTGCGGCTAGGGAGATTCTTTTTACACCGCTGTAAAAAGCGGTGTATAGCATTAACTGTTTCGTCGCCGGATCACGTTTCGGTGCCAATTAGCGCCAAAACGCAATTCGAACCTGGAGGGGGGCTGACATCTTGGATGTCAGCCATGCCTCCAGGTCCCCCCCACCCACTGACAACCTCACCATAAGTGTGAGGATGTCAGTGGGCCAGTTAACCATCTAGCTGCCATGTAGAGATAAGGGGATCCTAAGGATCCATATTTGACATCATTTGAAAGGCCTGATTATGATGGAAAGGCCTTTCCATTGATACCAAACATGACCAGGTTTGGTTTAAAAAAAAAAAATAAATTAAATTTTTGTTTAAAAAAAATAATAAAAAAATTAAATAAAATAAAAAAGTGTTTTTTTTTTAAAAGTTTTTTTTGTCTGGGGGGGTTTAATTAAATAGGACCTAGGCTGTCATCTAAAAATAATTAGCACAAAATGGTCAGAATGAGCGCAGCGCACATAGGTGAACTGTCTCAGCAGTGAAGGGGTTAAAAAGCAAACGCATGTAAAAATTGGGTATTTCTAGTCTCGGGACAAAATTTTGAACCTATTTAGCTGGGGTCTTATTGGGTGGTTGTAGATTTTGGGGATTAAATTACGAAAAAGTGTGTTTTTACCATTTTTCATGATATTTCATATTTTTTTATAGTAAATTATTCGATATGATGGAAATAATGGTATTTCTAGAAAGTCCATTTAATGGTCATGATCCTGTATACAGTGGCTATACTGATCAAAAGTCTTGTTGTAGTTAATTATGGATATATATATTCATCTGCTGACTTGCTGTGAATTCAGTGGATGTTTCTGCAGAGTAGGGATGTGCGTTTCGGGTTTCGGAATTTCGGAATTTTCACGAAATTTCCCGATTCGTGTCTTCGGATTCGGCCGAATTTCCGAATCGGATCGGACCCGAAAACCAATAGATCTGAAAAGGTTTCCGAGCCAAAACGAAAATTTTTCGGATTTTTTGAATGGACTTGAAATGTGTCAAATTGAAATTTATTTTTGCTCTATTCATGATTTCGGTTCCATTCGTGATTTCGGTTTCATTTCGGTAATTCTGGAAATCGTATATTTAACTATTATCGGTTATATTGCTGATTCTGTAAATTTTGTATTTGTAAATGCGTATCACTTGTTTCTTGTGGCATTCGGGTCAGTTTAGCGTTTTTTAAATCGTTTTGTTCATTTTTTTTGTTCCTTGGCTTTCATACCATTTTAATATGATTAAATAAAGTTGTGAAATGTATATTCATAAGAAAAAAAGGATCTTTATTTAATAAAAAAAAACACGATAGAATCGCCAGAATTATCGTAGACACTTTGTAAACGAGGAGAACAGAAGTTCCGAAAAAACGAAAATTTCCGAAATTTCCGAAAAGTCGATACAAAAACCGAGCAAAGTGACCCGAAAATACGAAAAATGGTCGATATTCCGAAAAAAAAATGTACACGAAAAATGAGCCGAACCGAACCGAATCGAAACAGAAATCGGTCGAAACGAGCCGAATTGAAAATTTTAAACATCCGAACAAATCGAACCGAATCGAACCGAAAAAAAAATCGGTGCACAACCCTACTGCAGAGTGTGAAAATACAGAGTATTTGGAATGGTGCTCGCATTGCATACTGGATTTTCATTTCTTCCATATACATTTCAGGCCAGACTAGGCATTACAATGAAGGTTTACCTTGGCACGACATTGGAGGTTACTGGGTGGTATTATTAAAGCATAAATCGTTTGGCTACTGCTAATGCCCCTGGATCGCGATGAATGCAGGAAATTATTACAGCGAATATAGCACAGAGTTTACAAAATGTATTGTCAAATATAACGTCCATATCTTTTGGAAAAAACATGTAAAGGTTGGTTAAATTATATTATATTCCAAAAATTATTTTATTGTGATTTTTTCAGTGTTTAAAGCCAAGTAAAATATCTGTTTAATATAAGCATGGTATCCAAAATGCATTGAAAACAGTAGTAGTCAGTTGTGCTGAAGGCTTAATGATTTTCCATATGCCTCTTTATGTAAACGGGTAATGAACAGTATAAAATGTATATGTCTGGAATGGTTAAATAGCATTTAGACCCATTCTGTAGTGCAAGTGTAGCTCATAGGCAAAATTTAGGAAACCGTCTGACTTTTCCACCAATGTTTTTATATAATTTTTCCAAATCATTTACTGTGGCCTACATTTTGCATGTTGCTTGACATCTCACCACAATAAAGTGAACTAACTTTGAAAAATAGAAGCTTACATTTTACTTCTACTAATGTAGTTTAAAGTATTTTGTGATGGCTTAACAGTTATATTGTAATTGGGCAACAAAAGCTCCACTTTGATGCTGAAGGTAAGCTGTAATGGGAAATCACCATATCAATGATTTATGCATGCAAATTTTAAAAAATATATACTCCCTTTAAAAGACATAGGGCTATATTACTTTCTTAACACTAGCGTTAGAGCTCAGCTATGTGAGCTTTAACGCTAGGTTAAGTGGCCCTAGCACAGGAGGCCCATGATAAATTCCAAACGCTAATAAGTTAAAAAAAAACATTAGCGCACTGGAGATTGTGCTCACTTTGCAAACTTATTGTACTTTGCGCTCCTTATGCTTAACATGGAGAGTGCAAAGAGTTAATTAGCTTTAGGATTACAAAGTCCTAACGTTAATTATGTCCCACTGCGGTAAACTGAAACGTTAACCACAGCTAGAAGCTACTGCTGAGAAAACCTCAAAAAATTAGATACTCGCCTCTCATCCCGCGATGGGAACGGCGAGTCGATCCGGCTCTTCTGGACACTGGACAATGGGAGCAGAGTGAGACTGGTGAAAAAGTCCCCAGTCTCCCTCTGCGTTCACTTCACCAACCTGCAGGATCTTGCGAGAGGCGAGATCCTGCAGGTCATGTGACTCGGCAGTCAAAGCCTCAATGGAGTCCTATGGACTCCAGAAGGGGATGCTCGTGGTGGCGCCTTAGGGCTGCCTCAACTATCCTCTGGCTCAGTGCTGCGTTATGGGGCAGGCTGCATAATTAGCGCCTGCTCTGTAATTTGGATCTAAAATGGGTACACTAAAAACCCATACAGGGTAATTCAAAGAGAATCGAAAAGTCACTGCACGTTCGATGACTTTTCGTTCTCTTCAATTCGGTTTGTTTTGCCGATCCCATTTCGGCGACCCTGCAGTGTATTCAGCAAACACCACAGGGTCCCCGAATTGCAGGGAAAAGCTACCGCAAACCCACCGAAAACTAACCGCAAAACCCGGCGAATGCACACCGAAAACCTGCAAAAACATCTGGATTAACACGCCGAAAATGTCGTAAAAACCCGAGCAGGAGCTGATCACATGCAGTGCAGCCGCCGGAAAAAGCCGACACCGCAGACGAATGGAGTGAATAAGTCAGCAAAACAGTTTACTTGAATGTTTGAAAAGTGAAACGCTGTTTGCAAAGAAACTACTGAGCGAAAATGTCTGAAATTTACATATGAGGTCCAAGGAATGATAATAAAAAGGGCTGATACAGGAAAAAATAAGTAAACTTAAAAAAAATTTAAAAAATGTTTTTTTTTTAAAAAAAAAAAATCCAGAAAAATGATTAAAATATCCTAAAAAATCTATAAATAAAGAGACTCTTTACTGCAGAATTTTATATTGAACGGTTTATTAGATATTGAATTAAAACGGGAATATATATATATTTTTTTAAATGTTTTTGTTGGAATTTTACATGTTACATAAAATTGTACCTGCCAAGTATTGTAAAGTATATATACAGTAACAGAAGAGAAGAAAAGAAAGGAAAAAAAAAAAGAATGAGAGGGGGGGAAAGGACCTACAGTAATATCTACTTTTATGCAATCAATCCCGTACTTCAGAAGTATTAAAAACTATTAACCAGAATTAGCCAGAGCGTCCGGACGACCAGTTCTGCATGTCTCATAAATTTTTTGAATATCCCAAAGTTGCCAAGGATCTTTTTTGGCTGGTCTAAAGCCAAATATCGTATTAGCTTTGGAGTCAAAGTGGCGGTGCTGGTCCAGTAAGTCTATCAATTGTCTCCGGGTGGGTAGGTGGACAGTTCTCCAGTTCCTAGCTATCAACAAGGCAGTAGTAGAAACCAAGATAAACAACATCTCTATATGTGGGTGTGGGAGATCTATCATTCCTAATAAAAGTGTTTCTGGAGCATAAGGTATCGGCACTCCCAGTACCTCCGTAGCCAGTGCCGAAATATCTCTCCAAAGCCCGGCTACTCCAGAGCAATGCCACCAGATGTGTCCCATTGTACCAACTGCAGAATCGCATCTCCAGCATAGATCGGAGGCTTGGGGCGAGTATCGTTTCATTTTGTCCGGTGTTTAGTACCATCGGTACAAGACTTTTCTGTGTGTCTCTATCAAAGTTGCAAATTTGGTTGCTCCCATTGCAAACTTGTACGCCTTATTCCATTGGGAGGTTGAGAAGGACTGAGATAAATCTCTCTCCCATCCCTTCTGGAAAGCCCAACACTCTTTGGTAGCCGGTGTATTTAATATACGATAAAATATTGATATTGGCTTACTGGAAGACAATGAGTCCAGTCAGAACAACTCCACCTCTGACAAAAGTGGTTTGTGCATCTTGAGTCCGGATAGAACCTTATTTGCTTTTAGATAAGAATACATTTGCATATACGACAAAAACATTGAGTCAGAAATTGAATATTTGCGACGGACAGCATCAAAGGAGAGCATGGCAGTCAGTGTAAAAAGATGATGTAGGTTGTAAACCCCACATCTGAGCCAAGGGTCGAAAAGTGTCTGAGGCAAGAGGTATGACAGGGAAGGTAGAGGAGTAGCCATGGATAATGGGTGGTGGCTCGTGAGCGCAGCAAAATGGCGGTCCCATATTCTGAGATGAAGGGCCGTGGATATTAAGAGGGCCTGCAACTTCGGTCTAAAAGATGAAAGCACCCAGAGCAGGTTGGCAAAATTGTGACCCTCCAAACAAGAGGCTTCAACTACAAGCCATTGTGGCCATGGTTGTTTATGAAAAATTTCGGACAATGACGCCAAACAGGAGGCTCTATAATATTTGTGGATATTTAACATGTGTAGGCCGCCCTCTGTTTGTCTAAAGTATAAGAGGCATCTAGGAACTCTAGGGTGTTTATGGTTCCAAACAAAAGTCATCAGGGCAGATTGTAACGTGTCCAAGTAGATTCTTGGTAACGTAAGTGGTAGGGTGTGAAAAATGTATAAATTTATTTGAAAAATGCTCATTTTTACAGCCGCCATTCTGCTTAGCCACGACACCTCCCGGGATCTCCATTGAGACAACAAGGATTTCACTTCCGTCAGTATTCTATCATAGTTATGTTTAATCAGTCCCCCTCGGTCCCACGTTATATGCAGACCTAAATATGTAAGATAGTGGGATCTCCAGTCAAACGTGTATAGGCGACGTAATGCGTTCAGTTGTGTCTGGGGGATATTATGAGGTAGAGCTTGCGTTTTGGAGACGTTGACCAGATGATAGGAAAGTTGGCTGTAAGCAGTTAGTTTGTCTTGTAGGGCAGGAATGGAAGAGTGAGGATCTGTCAAAGTGACTAATATATCGTCAGCATAAAGATGAAGTTTATATATAGCCGGGCCTGCCTGTATTCCCCCAACATCATCATTTTGTCTTATGGCTTGTGCTAATGGTTCCAAAACCAGCGCATATAAAAGAGGGGATAACGGGCATCCCTGTCTGGTTCCATTCGTGATCACGAATTTCTCAGACAAGAAGCCCGAAATGAGCACTCGTGCGGAGGGAAAATCCTATAGTGCCTGTATCGTGGCTTGAAACTCGGTGGGAATGTTAAATTTACTCATAACCAGTCTCATAAATAACCAGTTCACTCTGTCGAATGCCTTCTCGGCATCCAATGAAAGTAAGAGACTGAGTTGACCCGAGCATCGCTTCACCTCCATGAGGTTAATCAGTTTTTTAGTACTGTCAGGGCCTTGACGTCCGGAAATAAAACCCACTTGATCCTGGCCAATCAGTTTTGTGAGGAATGTTTGAAGTCTGGTGTCACGTCTCGGCCTTGCCCCCTGGTGGTGAAGGGTCTTCATGTTTGTTTTTCCCCTATGGTGTGTCTGGCTGTGCTGTTTAGGGCTGATCTGCGGTTCTGTTGTGATCTCCTGGTCTGGGGTCACATGGCCCAATCACACAGACCCACTCCCTATATATTCCCAGCAGCACAGAGCCTCATTGACTGTTTGTGGAGTTTGATGGTGGTTCTGTCTGGTTCGTGTTTCCTGAGTTGCTGCAAAGCATTCCTGTTCAAGTGTTTTCTGGTTCTGACCTCGGCTTTATTTTTGACTATCCCTTCTACTCCCCCTGGTACCGTATATTTCTGATCTGTTGCCAACCTCTGCCTGATTGACGATTCTTGTATGTTTCATGTTTTATGTACCTTGTCTGTCTTAGTTTAGTATTATATTCAGAGGCCGCTTATAAGGACCTCTTTTAGTATAGTCTGTCTGTTTTGTTTACTGTCCTGCAGCCTGCTCCTTCACGGATTGTCAAGTGTATCTTTGTGTTTCTGAGTGTCCTAAGTTGTCTGTCAGTCTTGAAGCCTTCGGAGCTTAGTGGCAATTCTGTTCTGTTTTTTGGTGCTCCTTGGTTTTGGAGAAATCCGTCTGTCCTTGTGTCCAGTCAGTTACTCACCTGCCTTAAGGGCTTCATCTCATGTTCCAAGCCACCACGATGGCCCAAGCAGGGGCTAACCGTTACATCTGGTTGCTAAAATCTTACTGTACAGTTTCAAGTCCACATTAAGAAGCGATATAGTTCTCAGGTTTTTACAAACGTCTGGGGTCTTCCCTGGTTTTGGCAATGTGATAATATGTGCCCGTAACATATCCACTGGGAACAAACTCGTCTCTCTTGCCCGTGCAAATACTGTTAACAAGTGTGGTATCAGTATGGTGGAGAAAGAGGTATAATATTGATCAGTCAGTCCGTCTGGGCCTTGTGCTTTATGTTTCAGGAGGGCCTTAATGGCGTCAGAGAGTTCCTCTTTTGATATAGGAGCTGACAGAGATTCTGCTTGTGTGGTTGTCAGCGACGGTAAATTTAAGTTTGCTAGATATGCATTAATGTCGTCAGCGGTCAGGTTGGGCGTTGAGTCGGCTATAGCCAGATTATATAGAGACTCATAATAAATTGCAAATTCGTTTGCAATAGCTATAGGGTTATGAATCAGACCCTGCGCAGTTTGAATTGCGGCAACCTTAGTGGGAGCCCTAGAGGGCTTAAGTTTGCGAGCTAATAAGTGTCCAGGTTTATTTTGGAATGCATAAAACTTTGCTTTTAGCTTGGCCATAGAACCAAAATAATCTATCTGCTTCCAGGGTTCTTAGAGAGCATATAGCCCCATCTAACTCCGCGGCCAAAGCAGGAGAGGGAGATAATTTATTCTGAGTATCTAATACTTGTATAGAGGTTAGAAGCTCTAATTGTGCGGAGACATACAGGGTTATTCAGAGAGCGTGAAAACCAGGAGAATGACTGGAGAATGAAAAATTCTAGGTCAAAATAGCCGATTTGGAAAGTGAGATGAAAGGGAGAATTTTTCTGGTTTGGCTATTTTGACCTAGAATTTTTCATTCTCCAGTCTTTCTCCTGCTTTTCACGCTCTCTGAATAACCCTGATAGTCTTTTCGCAACTTGGCTGCCCATTTTATGCATTCACCACAAAACACCGCCTTATGTGCTTGCCATAAAGTGAAAGGATTTACGTCTGGGGTGTCGTTTTCAGTGAAGTAATCTGTCAATGTGTTCGTCAACGCTGGAGCAGCCTGGTCGTGTTTGAGTACGTGTGCTGGAAGTCACCACGGCGGTCTCGTGTAATATTTATAATCATCTGACAGTGTTAGAAGCACAGGAGAATGATCTGACCATGTAAAGGGAAGAATATCACAGTCAATTACTCGAGGGAGGAGCGTGTTTGATATCAAAAAATAATCTGATCTGGTATAGCTGTTATGCGCCATGGACCTGAAAGTATAGTCTCGTTCAAAGGGATGAAGGAGGCGCCAGGCGTCATACAATTGGTACTGTTGCAATAGGGACCTGAGTTTATTCAAAGAGGAGGTAGCGGAAGAGGACACCTGTGAGGCGGAGCGGTCCCTAGAGGGATCCATGCAGGCGTTTAAATCGCCACAGAGCAGCAGATCCCCCGAGAGAACGTCCGAAACTTTGTCAAGCAATTGAGTCAGAAACCGTGTCTGCGACGAATTTGGGGCATAAGCTGCTACCAGAGTATATAACTTAGAGTTCATCGTACAAACTAAAATCACAAACCTGCCCCCCGGATCTATAATTATCTGATGTGCTTCGAACGCTACTCTAATATGGATTAAGATAGAGACTCCTCGTGACTTAGCTCGATACGTTGAGTGGTATTGTCTAGTGTATTGGGGAGCAAAAAGTTTAGGGTGGTCCAACCTGCGGAAATGGGTCTCCTGCAAGCATACCATATGTGCGTCGTGAGTGCGCAGATCTCTATGTAGGGAATGTCTTTTTACATGCAGGTTAAGGCCTTTCACATTATAAGTGAGTATCTTCATAAAATGGTTTTAATATAGTGACTGCGAATCGTGAAGCTTGAGCAACTCCAAGTACTAACATTTGCATACGTCCGTCCTTATTTCTCCAGTCGGGATATGTTTCGACTGCGTCAGTAGCCCTTAGGAAAAGAGGGGGAAGAAAAAAAGAATAGAAAAAATAAAGAAACCAGTGCTGGTGCACTGTGCAACTATATACATGAAAAAACAAAAATATCTCCATCAAGGGTTCCCTGTAAGGAAGCCTGATCCCTTCCAGTGAAGGGGGAGAAAAGGGGAGCATATACTGCGGTAAACAGCGCCATGGTTCCGCGTGTAACATAGAAAAAACATTTGTATAATCATAAAAATTAGAAAACCACACATAACATTACATAACTAACTACTGAGTAAACCAGAGAAAAAGGTAAGGTCACCTTTAAATGTAAATGAGTGCTGAATATCAGTGTCGTTCCTATTACTCAACGATTATGCCATTCTGCGCGAACTCGTTTGGTCGTTTTGGAGTGTTCTCTTGGCACTTCAGGTATTTTCAGCCCCCAGGCCTCCAGGACCGAACACCAATGTGGTTCCATCCCAGATCACTATCAACTTTGTAGGGTAGCCCCATCGATATTTCACATCAGCCTCCCGTAGTGCAGAGGTAATAGGGCGATACGAACGTCGAAGTTGGAGTGTAGCTTTTGAGAGATCCGGAAAGACTGCTAGGTGGGCATATTCCTCCCCGAGGGCAGTTGGACTGCGTAGAGCTTTCAGAATGTCTTCCTTGGGACGATAGTAATGAAGTCTCAATATAACATCTCTAGGTGCTTTTAGTGGTGCGGATGGTGGTTTTGGTACTCGGTGGATGCGATCCATCAAAAGGTATTCTGGGTCTACGATTGGTAGTAAATGAGTAAAGAATTCTGAGACGTATGAGGACAGTTCCTTTGGAGAGACCGTTTCAGGGATGCCCCTTATCTTTAGGTTGTGACGTTGGGAGCGATCCTCAAGGTCCGCTAGTTTAGATTCACATTTCCGTATCTGTTCTTCCAGCGCCTCCACGGTAGTCGCCATGCAATTATGGGCTGTAGCAAGTTCATCTGTCTTTGTCTCCAAATGAGATGTTCTGTCTCCTATATCTCGGATCTCTTTCCGTATGTCAGCTGAAACTGCGTCAAGGCGGGAGGTCAGTGCAGACGATAGATCTTTGAACATCGCCTCCATCTTCAATGTGAACGTCGAGAGGTCTACATTGTCAGCAGTGGGAAGTAGGTCTGAGGCTGCCGATGGGGATCCTCCTCCTTCTTGGGCTTCCGTGCCGTCGCGGTGCTTGGTGGATTTGGGGGTAAAAAAGTCCAGTTTAGCTCCTGGTTTCTTACTTTTGCTGGAGGCCATGATATGCTAGTTGGTTTGCTGTACGTGTGCGTTTCTGTCTGTGATGTTGAAAGGTCGGTGACCGTTGAGTGGCGCCGTTTACCTGCAGGGCCGCCTGATCACATAGTCACCACGATCAGTCGCTAACTCCGCCCTTTACTGATGGAAACAGACAGAGCCGCCGTGTGAGGCATCCTTCCTCTGTGTGTGCCTCTGGGCACCAAAACAGGAATATTTTTAACATTGAAGTCTATGGGATTCACCTGAATAAACCTGCCGAATTAAACCACCGAATGGCAGGGCATTTCGGGAACCTTTCACTGCTGGTTTGTGTTCTCTGAATAGCCGAAGCAGTGCTTTTTTATGGGGATTTCACTGCCCTCGAACAGGCACCGAACAGGCACCGTATGTGCAGGCAATTCACCAGGATTTGGTGAATTGCCTGCTCTCTGGATAGCCGAATGGCCAAGAAAGGTAACCGAACGCTGATTTTCAGCGTTCGGTTACCTTTCTCCAGCAATTTGGATCTCTTTGGATAACCGTGATAGTGTACACGGGTGCACTACAAGTTCAGGTTTTCCTCCTTAGGGTCCTTGGTTTAGCGGGCAGATTGTAATTCTGCCCATAATATTTTACTGGCATATCTAGTCTTCATAGTAACTGCTAGTAGTTCAACCTGACTATCATGTGGTCCAAAAAATTAGGAGTCACTATTCTGGACAAAAAGAACATATAATGAAAAGAGTTCCACCAAACAAACATTCTAGTTTATGTATCTCTAATCATTGCCAGCTGCTAGCCAGTGGTTAGGCACTGGCTAGTATCAGAGCCAGATATACACAGGTTACATAGGTTCTGGCTCAGTGCTCCCCAGAATGTGGCTGCTCTCCGTGCTCCCCAGGATCTGGCTGCTCTCAGAGCTCCCCAGGATCTGGCTGCTCAGTGGTCCCAGGATCTGGCAGCCCAGTGCTCACCAGCACTACACCTGCTGCTGCTCACCCGGTGTGGCTCTCGGCGGGTGGCACTGACCTGTTGGAGTTCAGTGGGCATTTGTGCGGGTCTCGGCCAGGTCCAGTCCAGCAGTAGTAAACACACACACGTCCATACTAGGCAGCCGAGTGTCAGCCATGCACTGTCCCCTGCACTTGCAGGGAGGAATCACCACCACGGCGAACAGTCACAATGAGGCCCCACCCTGAGCACAGCCCTGCACCTACTGACTGTGCGAGATGAGGAGGACAGTCACATGACAGCAGTGCGTCAATCAATGCATGCATTTTTGAATGGCTTGGACCAATGGTGCTTTCCCATTGGTCCAAGCTATTCCATTGCTCTCTCAGTGCCTCTCTGAGGCACTGAAGAGCAGTGTTCAGAAAGTAGGCAGCACTTGGACATCTGTTGAACAGGCATGCATGCACTGCAGACTTCTTGGCAGCTTACGCGATTAGAGTAGCGGGGAAGTGTACTGCTACGCAAATTGTGTAGGCTGCTGTAAAAACTAATGCATGCACGTGAAGAGGCAGAGGACAGAGCAGACGGCAGGGGAGAGCGGAGCAGGTGAGTTAATAAGTTTGTTTTATTATTTAAATTTTTACTTAATGGCAGGTGAGGCTCTGCCTCACCTGCCTCCCTTGATGGCACGTTCTTGCCAGCCACAATGTAAACATTTCTCCAGTTTACAAAAGAAAAAAGAGTAAAATATCCTTGCACCTTGACATGATGCTGACTCAGCAAAGACACGCTTCGGCCCCTATTACATACCTAACGCTAACGGTAGTGCTCACCTGCGTGAGCACTACCGTTAGCTGCGGTATTAGCAGGCTATTATGATCCTAACGCAAACAGGTTAAAAAACCCGTTAGCGTTTGTTACCTTGCGCTTCTCAGCACAAAGTCACTGCACTTTGCGCTCCCTATACTTAACATGGAGCGCAAAGCGTTAATCAGCGCTGGATTACAATGTCCCAGCGCTGATTAACGCCTGGCTCTGGTCAACAAAAAGTTAACCAGAGCCAGGAACGGTGTTAACTGATTCTGCTGGTGCAGAATCCGTTAACACCAGCTTAAAAAAGTTAAAAAAAAAATAATCCTATACTCACCCTCTGTCCCGCGGTGAGGACCGCGGCTCCCGTCGCCTCCTCTGGCCGGCGGGAGCAGGGAAAGACAGGGGGAAAAAGTCCCCCCTGTCTCTCCCTGCGTATCCCAACGTCGACCGGCCGGATCTCGCAATGTGAGATCCGGCCTGTCATGTGACCGGCAGAGAGGAACTCAATGGAGTCCTATGGACTCCAGCGAGTGGATGCTCGCGGCTGCGCTCAGCGCTGCCGCGTGCATCCTGATTTTTAACGGGCGCTACAATGCAGGCAGCATTTTTTTGCGCCTGCATTGTAATCTGGCATTAAAAAGCGGGCGCAAGGGGGAAAACTGCAGGCGCAGTTTTTCCTCCCTTGCGCCCGCGTTTTAACGCCCAGATTGTAATAGGGCCCTTCATAGGGCTGTGTTCAAGGTCATAAAAGCAATACATTTATTTAAGCAAAAACTAACTATTTTCTCTCCTCTGTTGTGCTCACTTAGCTGTCAAAGTTAAGTTCCTTCCACTTACAAACCAACAGCAAGGATATATTATTTTGGCTGTTAAAGGAGACAATACAGCTCTAATAATGAGATGATTCATATCAACATTGTAATGTTTTTCATGTTGATTTACCAGCTTTGAAATATTTACAAGCAGGGTCGGATTAACATAGGGGCTGATGGAGCAGCAGCACCAGGCCCATGCCCCAGAATAGGCCCAGAGAAAGGATAGCTATGTCTGTGTTGATGGGCATTTGGACCACTGTATCTCCAACCCCATAACAGCTACAGGGTCATGTGAGGTATCACTGGAAAGGCCAGAGCATGATACCAAAATCAGGTTTTATGTAATAATAAAAATAAAATAAATATTTCTCTTCTTTTTTTCTAACAGCAATATTTTTCACTTTTCAATTATAAAGTGAACAATTATGCTGCACTAACTCACCATCTCATTTCTCATGTAACCAACAAGTGTGGAGGTGATGGCACAATCCGTTATTACAAATTGTTACATCCAAAACCGCCGTACTGCAGTGAGGAGCACTGGGGGAACTTTGGAACCCTGCATCACTAATCTTTACACCTCACAAGGTCAAGTGAGGCTTCTTTGGACAGGTCAGAGTCTGGCCTTTGTATTAATACCAAACGTGACCATGTAAAATCTAAAAGAAAAGAAAACAAAAAAAAAACACTTTATTTTTAGTTCCAAAGTAATGGCATTGTCCTTTTGTCACGTATAAAATGAGCAATACCGCTGCCATTACTCACCTTTTTATTTCCCAAGCTGTGGGAAAGGTCAGTGTTTTATACATAGTCATATTATTCATAAAACACCATCCGTCAAAACACAAAGGAAATATCTTTTTTTTTTAAAAAATTTTTGGTTAAAATTGTATATTTATTCAGAAAAATGCAGTAACAGGTTCCCATTTCAATTTTTTAAAGAAGATTTCGCTATAGAATATATACCACAAAGGTTTGGATGATAAAATGTGAAAAAATTATTTTACATACGCAAATGATTGAAATCTAAATAGAAATTTTCTCACACATTATCTGACTGGTTAGATATACCCGTATCTGCAATAGTAAATAACCTATAATATGTTCTCATTTCACTAAGTTCCAAAAAAAGCCACCAAAATATTCAGCTCCAGGACCAAAGAGATCTTAATCCAGCCCTTCTTACAAGGTGAGGATGGGGAAACAAGTGTCACAGCCAAGATGTTTTATTTTTATTAAGAATTTCATATTTCAGGTTGATTCGTATTTGATTTATATTAGTTATTTCTTTTTTATTAGTTATTTTGGAATGTGAAATGGATTATTTAATTACTTAGATTAGTGTAAAAAAAGATACGTAATCCCCCTGTCCATGGTGCTGAAATATATTTTAGCACCAAGGACAGCAGCCAGCCGGTACTACAGTAAAATGAAAATACACGCCGGTACTAAAATAAAATACCAGCCGGTACTATAACTAAAGTATAAATACCAGCCATTCTAAAATAAAACACAGCCAGTACTATAATGAAAATAGCAGCCAGTAATAAAATTCAAGCCGGCACTAACAGAAAATACCAGCCAGCACTACAATGAAAATAACAGCCAGTGATAAAATAAAATATAAAATACAGCCGGTACCAAAATAAATTACAGCCGGTACTACAATAAAAATACAAGCCATACAAAATAATACCATAGGTTTCAATGTAAAAAATATTCCCCATTTTTATTAAATATTTATTCAACTGTTAATTCTATTCCCTTGCAGCAAAAATTCTCCTTTTTCGATTTTTTTTTTTTACTTTGTCTTAGGCATTTTTCAGGATTTTTTTGGTGAAATTGCCGAGCAATATCAGAGTGCAACACGTAATACAACAAATTAATTCTGAAAAACGGAAGCAATTCATTGTGTTTCATTTCGGACAGATCCGATTCATATTTCAGAAGTGCTTCCGAAATACGAATCAGGTAAATTTCATTTGAATTTTAAATCTGAACGAAACAAAATGCACATCTCTAATACAGAGGTGTTTGCTTGGTGAGTGGTTAAAATGCCTATGCCGAGGAAATAAAAGCATCCAGTGTTTTATAGCGATAACCATCTTGGATCCCTGTCAGGGTTTAGATGAATGTGAATTGATAAACATTCTTTTAAACACACAAATCTGTCAGAATGATTCTTTATTCCAAATGAGCGATGACAGCCCAATGACAAAAGGCAAAAGCAGAGTGTGCCAAACACATTTCCTTTGCAGATGGTGCTCCTATAGTACTAATACTCTCACTGTCATGCTGTGTATAAAGGAGTTTGGGTGTCTGAACACAGTGAATCTCACAAATGATAAAATGTTTTGTGTAGCAGTATAAACACAATCTAACAAACTGTCTATTAAGGTTTTGAGAGAGATCAACAGTTGCCAACATGCTATTATTAGATATTGCTAGCAAACAAATAAACTCTGTCTACGTATGATCATCAAGTATTTATTCTTCTATTTCCCAGAAACTTGTGTGTGTATTGCATACCTAGTTTATGTGATTTGCTTTAAAAAAAATTCTGGAGGAATAATGTAACAGCATTTAAATAAAGCTTCTCTTATAACAGATCCATGATTTGTGCTTTTGAACTTTTTGGATTTGGCAGACATTTATTTATTTATTTGCAAAGTATTTTACCAGGAAGGATACATTGAGATTTCTCTCGTTTTCAAGTATGTCCTATCAACTGAGTGTTAAGTTCTATGTAAAATATTAAACAAAAGGTTAAAATGATGAATAAAAAGGCAAGTGGGGTGAATATAAAAGGTGGGTCATAATGATAAAACATTTTGGTATGACAGAGAGAGTACAAGAATGTTTCCGTCAAGGAGGTGGCCATCTCTGTTATGTGATATTCGTTCCATGAACAGTCCTGTGAACTCAGGTACTTTGGTTATGTATTACACATAGTTCTTAGTAAATGTCCTTGTTCCGGTCCTAGACGAAGGCATTTCAAATGTATCACTATTGTCCACATGGAACAGGTGAACCACAACAGGTGGTAATACATAAAGTGGAGGGGTTCGGTAGAGGCGCTCGTATCTAGATGTGTCGATTTAGGTTGGTGCTGCCGACTAGGAGGTAGCACAGGCTCTCGAGAGGATGTGCAGATAGAATCAGGGAGAGAATATGGGGTTCCTAGTGGCGCAGTAATTTAAATATACTCCTTATGTGATATAACCCAATAAATGGAAAAAGCTAGTTGCATGTACCATACATAATACAGTATATAGTACAAAGTGCAAATGCAGATCACAGAGGGTGTAAAGTGCTAGTGCAGCGGTCTGAACATGCAGTAGGAATAAAGTGCAAATACAACAGTGCAAAAATAATGCGATATACTAAAACTGTTAAAATCACGGTTCAGGCTATAATGACCAGTGGAGTCCATAAAAGGACTTATCTTCCAATGTGCAATACGTATTATGAGGTCAAAAAGTCTTTGCTGATAGTTTATCCAGTTACTAAGTGGATGGGTGATGCGTCAAAAAAAAAAAGTGCTCAAGAATAGTGTCAATATTACCCTTTCCACAAATGTAACGGGCCTGTTTAGACGTATCCGTTCCTCTAATAGTCTTGATGGGCTCCGCAGCAGAGGGAATATAGGGATATATAGGTGGAAACAAGAGGAGATGATAGTGCAATAACGTCTATATGTGTGAAACACAATGAATTAAAAATTGCACACTTACAGATTCCAGAGCCTTTGGAATCCAGGCCTTGTGCCTAAATACAGGGTGGTCACTGCCCTTCTTTACAAGGTCTTCTTATTCCACCTCAGGCAGGGGACACAAGAGCAGAAAAGAGACAGCGCTCTCATAGCATGATACCAGCCTTGTATTCATATGTTAAGAAAGAGAGAAGAATCTCACTCACCGATTCAGGAGCCTTAAAGGTCCAGGCTCAACTGTTACACATGTGGTGCTCCTTAGCGGTGAGCTCCTGAACCTCTTTAGCTGCTCACTCTGCGTCCGGATCGTGGTTCGTTAGGTGTCTGTCGTGGCTTCCACCTGCAAAGCGCTTCTCCCCGCCGCGCTGATCTCTCCCAGATTTTTCTATTTATTGGGTTATATCACATAATGAGTATATTTAAATTACTGCGCCACTAGGAACTCCATATTCTCAGGTGGTAATACATGCATAGTACAGACTCTGGGCCACATTACAATCTCCACCCTAAAACGGGGGCGGTAGGGAGAAAAAACTGCACCCGCATCATCTACTAATAATCAAATAAACCTCAGCCTGCTCCCTAAGGTTAAACAGTGACCTGCGCCTAGCTTATCCCTGCATCACTTCTTCCCATGATAGACTGCAGGATTGCTCACGCCCAGTCCCCATCCTCTGGAATGCTCTCCCTCGTACTGTCAGACTCTCACGATGCTGGTTCCGGGGTGGCGGTTTGAACCCAATGTGCGGTGATAAAAAGGGAAAACACAAGATTAAATATAAACAGGGGTTTATTAATATAGGTAAGGAGTGAGGAATAAATAAGGCAAACTAAATACAGAAGGAGAGCACAGAGACACAGGACATGAATGGGGTTGACTAAAGAATGCACTAAATAGAAACAGAGGGGTGATACAGGAGGAGGAATGAATACAGAAACAAAGGCAACAGAAGGAACTTATAGACACTGAATAAACAGAATAAGGGCTGAAGGATAAATAATACTGATTACAGGGTTGTAAACAAAAGTCCAGAGATAGCTAGGGCAGAATCTGTAGCAGAGGGATTCTTGGATTCAACAGTATAGCCTTTGGTGTCCAGCAATAGGAAATCCTTAAAGGCAAGCAAAGTCATGGCAAACAACAGCAGTACAGGGATCCTTAAAGATAAGCAGGGTCTTTAGTTAAACAACAGCAGTAGAGGGATCCTTGAAGATAAGCGGGGTCTTTAGTTAAACAACAGCAGTAGAGATATCTTTGAAGATAAGCGGGCCCTTAGTAATCAACAGCAATAGAGGGATCCTGGAAGATAAACTGGGTCTTTGGTAAACTGGAACAGAAGGTCAGGTATACAAAGTTCTTTAGGAGAGCAGGCTTCTTCTTTCTCAGACAAGCTGAACAAAATAATGAAGCAAGGTCTTATGTGTGCTCCACCCTTAAATAGTCATAGATAGGGCAAAGGGTAGGAGCACCTGTATCTGCTACGGTGTGTGGTAAAGTCCAGAAGAGTGCAAAATCAAAGCTTGAAAGGGGCTGCCAGATTATAGGCAGAGAGTAACAGGCTTTGTTTTATTCTTCTTGCGCCGCCTGCGGCTAGGACCATGACAGCCCCCCTCAAGTGACGCACTCCAGGCGGTCGAGGTTGTTTCCAGATCATCAGTAGAAGATACAGAGTCGGGGGTGTCCACACTTTCAGATTGGAAAAGGCGTTGGTATCTCTTCTGGATCTGTGGATACAGGCAAGTTAGAAACTGTACTAGTAATATGAATATTCAGAGTTGTAGTTGGTTTCTTGCCAGTACGAGGGATGGGAGTGTCCACTTTAGTTATTCCAGATATCCTCCTGGAATAGACAGATTCATATGAGGAAGTAATCGGATTGGGTAGAAGGATAGTAGAGGTGGTGGCATTAGCAGGATCTATGAGTGGAGGTAAGACAAGGATGTTCGCATCTAGCAGCATGTTTACATGTCCAGCACATGCAGGGAGGGGAAGTGGAGAGAGTGGAGACCATACTTACCTATGGTAAGTATGTAACAAGCTGGGGTGGGTTGTTGTGTGTGTGAGTGAGCAGAGGCTGGCCAATTACTGGGTTCTGATACTGGCTTATTACTGGGGGTCTGATCCTGGCTAATTACTGGGGTCTGGTGCTGGCTAATTACTGGGGTTCTGATACTAGCTGGCTAATTACTGGGGGTCTGATTCTGGCTAATTACTGGGGTTCTGATACTGGCTGACTAATTACTGGGGTTCTGATATTGGCTGGATAATTACTGGGAGTCTGATATTGGCTGGATAATTACTGGGAGTCTGATACTGGCCAATTACTGGGGGTCTGATCCTGGCTAATTACTGGGGGTCTGATACTGGCTAATTACTGGTGTTCTGATACTGGCTGGCTAATTACTGGGGGTCTGATACTGGCTAATTACTGGGGGTCTAATACTGGCTGGCTAATTACTGGGGGTCTAATTCTGGCTGGCTAATTGCTGGGGGTCTGATACTGGCTGGCTAATTACTGGGGGTCTGATACTGGCTGGCTAATTACTGGGGGTCTGATACTGGCTGGCTAATTACTGGGGGTCTGATACTGGCTGGCTAAGTACTGGGGGTCTGATACTGGCTGGCTAAGTACTGGGGGTCTGATACTGACTAATTACTGGGGTCTGATAATAGCTGTCTAATTACTGGGGTCTGATACTGGGGGTCTGATATCTGGGGCCCGCGCGGAGGGTGGGTCTTGAAGGCGCGGGGCGTACTGGTACGCCCCGCTGACTTCAATGGCAAGCCTCAGCCCCTCCCCACACGACGAGGGGGGGCCCTTCATGGATTCTTGCACTGGGGCCCTGAGGTTTCTAGTTACGCCTCTGTGGACACAGCGGGTTCAATATATGGCTTCATTATTATGTCACAATGCTGGTTCCGGGGTGGCGGTTTGAACCCAATGTGATAAAAAGGGAAAACACAAGATTAAATATAAACAGGCGTTTATCAATATAGGTAAGGAGCGAGGAATAAATAAGCAAACTAAATACAGAAGGAGAGTACAGAGACACAGGACACAAATGGGGTTGACTAAAGAATACACTAGATAGAAACAGAGGGGTGATACAGGAGGAGGGATAAATGCAGAAACAAAGGCAACAGAGAGAATTTATAGACACTGAATAAACAGAATAAGGGCTGAAGGATAAATAATACTGATTACAGGGTTGTAAACAAAAGTCCAGAGATAGCCAGGGCAGAGTCCATAGCAGAGGGATTCTTGGATTCCACAGTATAGCCTTTGGTGTCCAGCAATAGGAAATCCTTAAAAGCAAGCGGGTCTTGGCAAACAACAGCAGTAGAGGGATCCTTGAACATAAGCAGGGTATTTGGTAAACTGGAACAGAAGGTCCTTTAGGACAAAGTTCTTTAGGAGAGCAGGCTTCTTCTTTCTCAGACAAGCTGAACAAAATAATGAAGCAAGGTCTTATGGGTGCTCCACCCTTAAAAAGTCATAGATAGGGCAAAGGGTAGGAGCACCTGTATCTGCTACGGTGTGTGTGGTAAAGTCCAGAAGAGTGCAAAATCAAAGCTTGAAAGGGGTTGCCAGATTATAGGCAGGGAGGAGCAGGCTTTGTTTTATTCTTCTTGCGCGGCCTACGACTAGGACCATGACACAGACTTTCCCCTAGTTTCCCTTCCTCCAAACGCTCCCTTAAGACATTCCTATTTAGGGAAACCTACCACCCGACTCACTGACACAACCAGTCCATCACGTCCACCACTCTCAACTTCCAGTCCTCTCCTCCTGTTTCCACCCCCCAACCCTTCTAGATCGTGAGTTCCCTCGGGAATAGGGCCTTTGTTTCCTCCTGTACTGGTTTGTCAAAATGTTGTTCAATGTATTGTAACCCTGTCTATATTGTGCCCATTGTACAGCGCAGTGGAATATGCTGGTGCTTTATAAATAAAGAATAATAATAATAAAAAATAATATTTGTTCTAAATATTAAAAGTATCTTACTGTAGCAGGTAGACAGAGTTTCTTTATGGTTCCTGTAGATGAAGAAACATTAAAGAATGATTGTGCAGTGGCTGTGAAATTGAAGAGAATGAGGTTTAATTTGTGTAAAATTAATAATATGAGTTTGGATATTTTTCTGGAGATTTATTTTTCACTTGTCACATTATGCAATTTTAAAATAAGTTTCTTTGTATTATCCAACATATAAGGCCAGGACAGCTGTATAATCCAGTGTGACAGTTTGCTTTTCCTGAGTGTCAGATACTGTGTAGCCACTTTGCTAGAAATCGGAATGCTGACTGCTTGTCAGGATGGGTCTTTTCTTTCCAATTTTACATTTGTGAGTTTTGAACAGAAAATGATTTGGAGTTGGTTGCATATACAAATCTTGATCCAGTTATGTCAAAGTAAAACAGCAGCCCTATCGACCTAACAATATTTTAATATAAAACCTGCAACTATTATTACCTATAAAGTGACATGTACTGTATGTGCGCAGTATGGCCTTTTTTTTTTAATTCTTTATTTATGATTTTTTCAAAGTTTCAGAAAATTAGGCTGAGAAGCAGCCACGCAGGGCCATCACCAAAAACCACAAAAAAAGAGTCGGCAGAATAAGATAGACATGCATTAAGGGTCATCGAATAGGTAAGAATAGGTAAGTGGAAAAAAATGAAGGGGGGAAACAAACCGGGTAAGTATCCGTTGCAAAGAATGTGCAAATAAAAAGGGGAGGGGGCAAGGGAGAAAAAAGTGGGCAATGCCAAAAATATGCAGCATTCCTGGTGCACTCTGGAACCCTCACAGAGAACCGAAGGCCATGGAAGCGGCTGTACAGCCAGGGGATTAAGAGCCAAAAAGCAGTCATGGTGCCCGCCCAAACGTCGCACCTGAGACCATCTGTACGCCCACGGGGAAAAATAAAACAAAATAAAAAAAAGAAGGGAGGGTGGGGCAAGAAAAAAATGAAACTCTATCAGCCACTACGTGACCAAAAAACAGCAAGACAGCTAGGGCAAGACACATCTACATAAAACATCTCAAATAATGTAAAGAGTCCAGAAGAAAGATTCAGCGGAAAGAGCGACATTGAAAAATAGAAGTGAAAGGAAAAAAATGGGGGAATCCATTCATCCTGCATCGAGAAATGACAGCAGAGCCCGAACAGGCAAGTCAGACAAAACCAAAGCCAAAACCGAACAGACGGCCTCCTCAGGCACCCATGTAGAAAAAGGGGCTGGCATGTCGGACAGGCCTCAACCGACCTCCCTGGGGTAAAAATGCACAACACTTCACATCAAGGGTCGGTGTGAAGGGCCCAGGCAACACCAGCGTTGCGAACCTCATGCTGGGGCAGGCAGCAAGCTCCAGAGTCCATCCAAGAACATCAGTGGTTACCACTGCCCCAGCAACCGCCACTTGGGTAGGCAATCCACCATTTGCAGGTAAGCATACTCCACCCGGATCCGGAATCTCCATCTGAGGCAGAAAGTCCGGAGGCGTCACAAAAGCTAGGCTCCACACATGGCACACCAGGCGCTACCTTCCTCCACAGCCAGACAGCCAACGGTCCCGATAGATGTCTCCGATGTCCCCGATTGCGTGGAAGGATGAAGAAGATGAAGTTTAATAATTAATTATTTGGATAATTAATTATTCTTGTATTGTTGAAGAGTACTACCTTTATCTATGCTTTATATAAGATAAGCTGATGTATACTTGCAAAGAAAAAAATCACAAAGCTACGACTAGCAGTTGTCTTTGTTATATTGACTGTTCATAATATTCCCTCTCTAGAGGAGGGTGGGTATGGCAATACATGTCGAGTATACTGAAAATAATGCATTATTTCAGTTTTTACTAACTGGGTTATTCAAAGAGCACTGAAATTTTATGGAAAGTTCGGTGTTCTTTCGTTCGGCGCACTTCAGTTTCCCCTTAGCATCCCCATTTTGCCCCATTTTACGAGTCAGGTACTGACTAGAGATGGGCCGAACACCCCCGTGTTCGGTTTGCATTCGAACACGAACATTTGAAAAAGTTTGAATTCGAACATGAACACGATTCGAACTCAGTGCAAGTCAATGGGACTCGAACATTCGATTTTTAGAGTGCCCTCCAAGAGGGCATATATGCAAGATATTTGCCATACAAGGTGTATGGGGGTCCGGGTAGTGCCCTGGGGGACAGAAAACAAGGACAAAAAGTTAAAAAAAAAAACATTTTTAAAGGAACAGTGATTTTTCCATGACATAAAGGTTAAGAATAAAAACGAAAAATTCCTTCAAATATCGTGCCTAGGAGGTCCCCATAACCTTCCATTTGTAGGATGTATAGAAACATTTAAAAAGAAAAAAATGACATTTCAAATGACGGTAAATGGTTTTCCTTTAATCTATTCATAAACAACTGCTTGGGGCAGCAGCCTGTATGAAAAGAGGAGACGTTTTAGGACACGCAGAACAAGTTTAGTAAATTTTTGGTTAAATTATGGTGAAACTTATGCGGGCTTTGGATGAAAGTAACAATAGGTGCATCAAAATTGCATGAGCATTAACATTTGCTGCGGCGTTCACCGCATATTTGTAACGATTCCCCAGGACAGGCCTGGTAGGATCCCTGGTAACAGACCTCTAACCCTCCGATCCTTAGGATGGTCGGGAGTCGGGACCACTAAACCTAACCTCTAGCAGCCACACAGGCCAGGGAGACAGCACCAACAATATACACCACAGACTGAGATCAATATATGTTTGTACTGTGCTATAGTATATGGCAGGATGGAAGCACACCAGCAGTAACAAGCAGTGGAATATACCAGACAGGGGCGCAGAGCGAGAGTAGTTGTTATAACAAAACCGGGTCAGCAACGTTTAGCCACTTGTACTGCGCTACTGTATATGGTGAGAATCGGCACACACCAGTAGCAACAGGAGGCAAACAGAACAGGCAGGGAGTACACAGAGAGAATAGTTAAATGGCAGACAAAGCCGGCAACAGATCGGGTCCTCAGAACAAGCAGGGTAAGTAACAAGTATACAAACTGATTCGGTAAGCTAGCGATGCGGGAATGAAACTCCACGGCAAGGCGAGGTGTAAGTGCGCGCTCCTGATTTAAAGGTCCCGGCAGCTCCGCGTCATCACGCCGCGCCCTGCCCCCTGATCACTCACAGCTGCGCCGGGTGCCACCGGAGCTCCTGGCATTCGGCCAGCTGGTGGCACCATGCGTCCGGGGGCCCCCCGATCACCACCCGGGACCCTGGATGTCACAATATTACAATCCAAACGCAAACGGGTTAAGTAACCAAATTTGTAAGAAGAAGAATTAATGCAGCATATGAATCCTCACACTGCCACGCAGCACCTCTACAGTCTGATGCTAGCTTTAACGAGCGCGCTGTGTGCAACTTCTGAGAAGAAACGCTATTAGTGTAGCGAGGAAGCCGGCTGCGCATTTTGCATCGCTCCCTCTACACTAATAGCGTATCTTCTCAGAAGCTGCACACAGCGCGCCGGTGTTTGCAGTGTCTAACAGCGTGGGAGACAGGAGGCTGCGCTTGTTGGTGGATCCAGGAATCAGGTGAGTATTAGAAAGGAAGAAAAAAAAAGTTTTATTTTATGTTCCTTGGGACATTTAAAAATGTCCTCGGATTTTTTTTAGAAATGTGTCGCCTTACCTTAGCTTGGTGGTCAGTCAGTAGAGGCTCCCTGGATCCTGGTTGTGGGGGGGGGGTCTGCCGTGGCCGCAGGTGCAGTGGCTCCCTCCCTGGGCCACCTCTTTGCCACATGCACCTGGCCGGCCTGCCCGCACAGTCGCAGTTCTGTCATCCGGCGGCCGCATGCTCCTCCACGGATCCTTGGGAGGCCCTGGCGGTCTGACCTCTACAGTGCCTGATTAGAGGTCCTCGTCTGCCTGATGTTTTAGCAACAAGATTGTTTTATCCCATAGGCTTCAATGTTGAAAATATTCTTGTTTTAATTCAATATCTAATAAACCGTTGCTTATAATATTCTGCAGTAAAAAGTCTCTTTATTTTTAGGATTAGGATAGGATTGGTGGTTTAAAGAAAATTCAAACTTATTATTTTTTTCGAACGTTTTGCGAACGGCCTGAAAAGTTCAAAGTTCGCGAACTTTCAAACGGCCGATGTTTGATGCGAACTCATGTTCGCATCGAACCGCCAGCCCATCCCTAGTGCTGACCTGCTCTGAAACGCAGCGCTATCCTCCTGGATCAGGCCACCGTTTGTGCATTGGGATGTGTGAAAAAAGACTCTCTATTTACTTAGGGTCACATTACAATCTTGTTACTAACGTTAGCGCTGTGTGAGCATTAACGTTAGCCGCAGTGTCTACCGAATTTTACAATCCAAACAAAAACGGGTTAAGTAACCCATTTGCGTTTGGTAACTTGCGCTTTTCAGCATGAGGTTACTGTACTTTTCGCTCCCTATACTTAACATGGGGAGCGCAAAATGTTAATCAGCGTTAGGATTAAAAAGTCCTAATGCTGATTAACGTCCGGCTCTGGTTAGCGGAAAGTTAACCAGAGCCAGGACTTGGTGTTAACGGATTCCGCTTCCGTATAATCTGTCAAGACCAGCCAAAAAAAAAATAAAAAGAATCCTATACTCACCTCCTGTTCCGCAGCGAGAACCGCGGCTCCAACCGCCTCCTCTGTCTGGCGGGAGCAGGGAAAGACTGGGGGAAAAAGTCCCCCCAGTCTCTCCTGTGTATTACTACGCTGACCGGCTGGATTTTGCGACCACCGGCGTCTGGCTCAATGGAGTCCTATGGACTCCATCGAGTGGATGCTCACGGCTGCACTCAGCGCTGCTGCGAGCATCAGGGCCGTAGCGCGCGGTAACAATGCAGGCAGCTTTTTAAGTGCCTGCATTGTAATTCCACACTAAAACGGGGGCAGTAGGGAGAAAACTGTGGGCGCAGTTTTTTCTCCCTACCGCCCCCGTTTTAGCACGGAGATTGTAATGTGGCCCTTAGTTTTTAGGCATTTGAGGTTTTTTCAGCAAAATCTTTTTCTGATTTGTTTTGAATAGTGTTTTTTTTCTGTAACAGACCTTTTTGTTATTATTCATAGCACCTTTTGTGTAATTTTCAGGCATTTTCTTGCAGTAGGTTTTTTGCAAACACTTTTTAAAAGTTGCAGTGTTTTTTTTCTTACCCTGTTCGGCCTGTCGGCTATTCACGGCAGCTGGTCGGCGCTCTGTTCGGTGGATCATTGGCTTTTTTCAGATGTGTTCAGGGGTTTTGCTGTGGATCGTCGGGTCTATTTGGCATTTTTTGGGCAGTTTTGTGGCAGTTTATACGTTCGAATTTGCATATTTTGCAGTGTTTTTTCTTGTGCAGGCGGCGGACTTTCCCTGGGGAATGCTGAATTCACCATAGGGTCGGGGAATCGTATTCAAAGTTTTGGGAACGAAAGAGCACTGACATTCCGATGGACTGTGCTCTTTGAATAACCATGTAGGAATAAATTGTTCCTTGTGTTTTTCTGCAGCTCCTAGACGACCTCACACAGAGCTCATGCAGGGTCATTTTGGGCACTGAAGGGTCCTATGGACTCCTGGAGTCGATACCAATGGCAGCAGCACTACCTATATAAATCAGTGGCTGAAAATGAATCTGGCTCAACCTGCTGATACAGAATGGAATAAAACGGAGCCGGTAATGGTGAGCCACATCCGGAAAAAAGGCTTGTGCAGGATTTTCCATTTGGGACTCTTCATTAATGGCCGGTTTGGAATCTAACTCCCTTTGTATATATATATATATATATTACTCCCTTCCTATATATACAGTTTGAGCACCTAGTATATACTGCTTGGGACCTTGAGCACTCTAGATTTCAGAACCCAATGTTTCAGAGGCTGGAGATTGTGGCAGGAGAGCTTTAGCCTGTAGGTGTACCCACTGGGAGCGCTATGCAGCATCTCTTTGCATCTGGACAGCTCGAAAATTCAGTTTTTCAGAGTGTTCTGAATTTTTGAATTCCAGATAGGGGTGTCCAACTCTAGAGATGTGCAAATTGTTTCGAATTGAAATTCGGGCGAAATTCACCATTTTCGTGGTTCGGGAGCATTTCCGAAAATGAAATATTGACATCCCAAAATTTCTGATCATTTCGGCGATCTGGCTCATTTCGACAATCCAGCTCATTTCAGGTGATTCGGCTCAGTTGGTTTTTCCCTTTTTTATGAGTTATTTAGTTTTTTATTTCCAATTTAAGATTGGGAAGTAGATTACTTAATTATTCTTTTAGGATTTTTTAGGCATATTTTGGGTGAAATTTTAGGTTTCCTAACTTTTTTTTAAAGAAACAAGGCTTTTTAACCCGTAGGTTTCAATGCAGCATATGAATCCGCACACTGCCAGGCAGCGCCTCTCTGCAGTATAATTAATACATCATATGAATCTGCACACTGCCGGGCAGCGCCTCTCTGCAGTATAATTAATGCATCATATGAATCCGCACACTGCTGGGCAGCGCCTCTCTGCAGTATAATTAATGCATCATATGAATCTGCACACTGCCGGGCAGCGCCTCTGCAGTATAATTAATGCAGCATATGAATCCACACACTGCCGTGAACTTCCCAGCAGTGTGTGGATTCATATGCTGCATTAATTATAACTCATAAAAAACGAAAAATGAACTGATCAAAAGATGAATTAATCCAAATCAATGAATCGATCTCCAGAGAGGTGCTACCCGGCAGTGTGTGGATTCATATGCGGAATTATTCTGCAGAGAGGCGCTGTCCGGCAGTGTGCGGATTGATATGCTGCATTAATTATACTGCAGAGAGGCGCTGACCGGCAGTGTGTGGATTCATATGCTGCATTAATTATAATGTAGAGAGGTCCTGCCCAGCAGTGTGCGGATTCATATGCTGCATTGAAACCTGTGGGTTAAAAAGCCTTGTTTCTTTAAAAAAAGTTAGGAAAACTAAAATTTCACCCAAAAGATGCCTACAAAATCCTGAAATAATAATTAAGTAAAGAAACTTACATTCTATTGGTAGTAATCTACATGCCATTCTTAAATAAGCAATATAAAACAAGATAACTCATAGAAAAGCGAAAAACCAACTGAGCCGAATAACCTGAAATGAGCTGGATCTCCGAAATGATCCGTATCACCAAAATGATCCAAATCGCTGAAATGATCTGATCGCTCCGAATCACCGAATCAAAAGAAAAACTGTCCGAAATGATCCGAAACAAAAAAAAGTCATGCACAACCCTACCCAACTCATATTTTTGCTGTAATTTTGTTGGTGGGTGTTTCCTAATGTTTAGAAGGTAATTTACTGTTTGTTATGTGTTGTTATGTTTCCATCAGCCCCTCGCATGTGTGTTCATGAGTTTGGAGAGAAGTGGGTGTTTGCACTTACAGTAAAAGCTGATAATGGTGATTTTCATGTGTCACTGCTTCTAATCATAGTCTTTTTTTGGACATTGGATGCAATGACTAGTCACCTTGAGTAGTGTAGCTGTAATGGTAGATATTAGTTGAAAGGAGTGTCGACCATCCTTCATAACAGGAGGCAGCATACAATTGGGATACATTTTTCCGTTTTATCATTTTTGATGTACAAGGACCTTGGAAATGCAGAACGATAATTTACTCGGCATGGTTTTGAAGTACGAAGGGAATGAGACCATGACAGAGCTTAACCAATATGTAAGATGGAAATGTTCTTCTCAAGGTTAACACTGGTTAATAAGGCTTGGTATTTGTCTCAAGTAGCAGAAATATTTTAAACTAATTATCTCATTACAAAGGAAAGTGGACTCTATGCTTCACCGTTACACTCACATAAAGTCTTTTTCCTCATTTGGCAGTTTTGGTCTAAGCTAGACATGTGCCTTTCATTTAGTCACGAATCGCAATTCATCTGAAATTTTGTTGATTTTGTATTTCGGATGTATTTCTGAAATAATTAATTTATTTCACCCTAAAAGAATTGCTTCCAAAAGGAAATGGTATATGCCGAATCAATTCGGATAGATTAGTTATAATGAATCTGTTTCCTTATTACATTTCACGCAGGTGTAAATTTTTTACAGTAGCCTGAACCAATCACTGCATTGCTAGATCCTAACCCTAATTGTGCCTACGCCTTGTAATCAGCGGCGTAGCGTGGGTTGTCAGCGCCCGGGGCAGGGCATGAATTGTGCGCCCCCCAACCTGTGTACAGGGTAACTCACCATGATTCCCTTCCACCAGTATAGTATTGACCCCCTTACCCCACAAGCACATGTATTGTATATTAACAAAATACTGATATGATAAAAAAAATGAAGCACACATGCCCCCCCACGCTAAGCCACTGCTATCACTCACCCTGTCCCAGTATACCCTAGCATAGGTCCATTCTCACACTATACCCAGTCACTCTCTCCCAGTACCCCCAGTCACCCTCTCCCTCCAAGTACCCCAGTCACTCTCAGTACCCCCACTTTCTCCCAATACCCCCAGTCACTCTCTATCCAAGTACCCCAAGTCACTCCCTCCCAGTACCCCAGTCACTCTCTCCAAGTACCCCCACTTTTTCCCAGTACCCCAGTCTCTCTCTCTCCAAGTACCCCAGTCACTCTCTCTCTCTCCCAGTACCCCAGTCACACTCTCTCCCAGTCCCCCAAGTCACTCTCTCCCAGTACCCCAGTCTCTCTTTCTCTCCAAGTACCCCCACTTTCTCCCAGTACCCCCATTCACTCTCTCTCTCTATCCAATATCCCCAGTCACTCTCTCCCAGTATCCCCAGTCACCCTCTCCCTGTACCCCCTCACTGCGTGGTGGTCCTGCTACTTTGGTGTCATACAGTGTCGCCTACCTGCGTGGAGTTGTGCTTCAGATATCTGGAAAACCTGACCTGTTAGGGGTACTTGAGGACCGCGGTTCGGAACCACTGGTCTACGTGAGTCCGATGGAGTCTGCTTGAATCTTTCAGTATCTGTGTGAATTTTCTGTCAGTGTCTTTGTGGATATGCCAGCATCTGACAGTGCCTGTATTAATGTATCTGTGTGTCTAAGCATCTGTGTGTATATGTTCATGTCAGCGTGTGTGTATACCTACAAATGTTCAGATGGTTTGCTTCCTATATATCACAACGATCGTTTAGTGTCTCATTTGCTGGAAGTACCTCCTCCCAGCAGCCTGTCTCTGTTGGGGTGCCCCAAGGTTCAGTACTGGGCCCTCTACTTTTCTCGGTCTACAAAGCCTGTCTAGGCAAACTGATCAGCTCCTTTGGATTCCAGTACCAGCTATACGCTGATGACACCCAAATTTACCTCTCCGCCCCTGACCTCTCTCCAGGTCTCCTGGATCGAGTCACTGACTGTCTCTCCGCTGTCTCAAATTGGATGGCTTCCCGCTTCCTTAAACTCAATCTTGCCAAAACTGAAATTCTCGTCATTCCTCCCTCCAAGATGATCCCAATACCACCCATTTCTCTACGAGTAAATGGAACACCCATTATCCCAACACCCCAAGCTCGCTGCCTTGGTGTCACTTTTGACTCTGACCTAACATTCTCTTCCCGCATCCAGACAGTGACCAAATCCTGTTATTTTCAACTCAAAAACATTGCCCGTGTCCGCCCCTTTCTCACACAAGATACCGCAAAAGTGCTGGTTCATGCTCTTGTCATTTCACGACTTGACTACTGCAACTCGCTCCTTATTGGCCTCCCCAACTCCCGTATTGCCCCTTTGCAATCTGTAATGAATGCAGGGGCAAGGCTTATTTTTCTCACTAAACGCACCTCACATACGTCCCCACTCTGCCGGTCCCTCCATTGGCTTCCTGTACGTTTCAGGATACAGTTTAAAATACTGATGCTCACGTTCAAATCACTCAATAACTCAACCCCTCTCTACATGTCTTCGTTACTCCGCAAGCACATCCTATCTAGACAACTCCGTTCAGCAGGTGATCTCCACCTGTCATCGGTCTACACCTGCACAGCCAACTCTCGCCTCCAAGACTTCTCAAGGGCAGCACCGGTCCTGTGGAATGACTTGCCTTGCCCTATCAAACTCTCCCCTAATCTTCAAGCCTTCAGGAAATCCCTCAAAACCCACCTCTTCAGATTAGCGTACCACATCACTGATGCAACTCATCCCTCTGCTCACCTACTCACACTTGATTGAAGCCGCTCTTATGGCCCCACCATTCAGAAACCACTGGCACTAATGATCCTGCTATCTAGTGCAATTCCTCTTGTCTTCCTCAACCCCAATCCCTCTAGACTGTAAGCTCCTATGAGCAGGGCCCTCTACGCCTCTTGTTTCCATTTTACGTCCGTTTATTTGTATTTCGTTCCCTTTGGTTATTGAAAAGCGCTGCAGAAACTGTTGGCGCAATATAAATGATGACATAATAATAATAATAATAATAATGTGTTGGGCTGCGCTTTGGGTCTCCATTAGGGATGAACTGTTCGGGTTCGGATGGTTCGGAGTTCGACCCGAACTTTGGCAGTTCGAAAGTTCGCGAATTTCGAACTTTTTGGGCGTGTTGGTTCGGGTTAAAAAAAAAAAGAAATTTTGAAAAAGTATAGAAAATGCTTAAAAAAATACTAAAAAATCTAGAAATAAAGAGACTCTTTACTGCAGAATATTATAAGCAACGGTTTATTAGATATTGAATTAAAAACTAATGTGTATGTGGAAAGATTATCAACTCTAAATGACCTCTGTTCACAAACGGGCATAACACCAGGTGTTTTTCAGTCTGGTAATCAATTTGATACATGTACAATATAGTGAGGGGTGGGGTGGTGTCTGTTTCTGATTGAGATTTGAGAATTAATTTCCCTCCTAAGGCTAGGGTCAGACGAGCGCAGTGCGAACGCGCGTGCAGGCGCACTTAATCACGGCCGTAGTAGCAGCAAATGACGGGCAATGACGGCCAATATACGAAGTACGTCGCACAAAGTCCGGCTGCGCAACGCAAGGGAAAACGAACGCATTTTGTCGAGAACGTAAAACCTCTAGTACGGTCGTACAGAGTGCGCTGCGTCCGCTAGAGCGTGTGTGCGGGATTAGGAGACGTCAGACACTGCTAATGTCCGGCCAACATAACGTCCAGATGCACAAAGTGTTTTATTGATGATCCGTACAAAATCACGGATGCAAATGTGCATCGTAGACGCTATCGCGTACTCGTGAAAAAATGCATCCATTTCGAACGCACTTTTTCACAGACAACGCGAAAATGCGTTCGTCTGACCCTAGCCTAAAACATCCTAATATGCTGCATTTAACCCTTTTTGCTGCTGAGACTTTTCACACCTCTGTGCTGAGGTCATTTTTACCACTTTCGCTCATCATGTTTAACCGCGTTTTGTAGCCATATTTTGATATATGACCCAGACATATTATATATCATTCTTTCCGGCAGACTTGGCAGATTCATAATATGTCATTATTATATGTATACGTTATGTCATGTCTGTATATTATAACAAAAAATGCAATAAAATTAGAATTTTCAATAATTTATTATGTGTAAAGTGTTTTTTTCACATTTTAACATGCGATCGTTTGCGGTTATATTTTGTATGTGGTGCGCTTGTTAAAAAAATTAGAAATGGGGTCTCGTTACATTTTTTTTTTGGGGAAAATTTAGCTTTTTTTAACAAATGCACCGCATACAAAAATCGTTAGTGCAGCATTATTGTTCACATTATAATTGAAATGGGAACAATATTGCTGCATTAACAAAACAAAAACAAACAAAAAAACTTGTTTATTTTTTTTAAAAAAAACAAAACATTTTCATGCTCATGTTTAGTATACTTGGAAAGGCCATGCTCTGGCCGATCCAACGATATCAAACATTAACCCCTAGCTGCCACGGATCGGGAGATAGGGGGTTCATTGGAACCCCCTAACTCCACCATTGGTGGCAGCTAGGGGTTAACTCCAGGACTGGCGTCATCGTGCTATGCATGATGATGCCAGTCCTCAGGGGGAGTTCCTGGAGGCTTGGCCGACATCCAAGATGTCGGCCAGCTCCAGGAGAGGATCACGATTCGGCGCTTTTCAGCGCCGATTCGTGATCCGGCTCCCCAGGGGTTAATCACAGCCACCGTTTGGAAGGGCAGGCTGTGCCCTTCCAAACGGTGCCTGGATTAACCCTCTGCCCCCCGGCGATCGGGAGGGAGAGAGGTCCGAAGGACCTCCCCCCCTCCCTTTCAGGCGCTTCCTCCGCACATGTGGGGGGGCGCCTGAATTAGATGTCATCGCGCCGCCGCAATGACATCTAATTGCTCCGCCGGCATCCCGGAGTGCTGGGCTGACATCCAAGATGTCGGGGGGCGCAGGAATCCGGTGGATTGCTGCCTCCTGTGCATGGACGCGCTCAGCGCGTCCAAAGCACAGGAGAACCACTTGGCTGGACTCGCTGAGCGCGTCCATAGCAGCCAAGTGGTTAACTGGTGTTTGAAAAAAATATAAAGCAATGTTATTTTTCACCTCGGGATTAAACATTCACAGGGTTATTCAGAGAGCGGTGAAAAGCAGGAGAATAACTGAAGAAGTGAAAATTCTAGGTCAAAATAGCCAAACCAGAAAAATTCTCCCATTTAACTCACTTTCCAAATTGGCTATTTGGTCTAGATTGTTCTCTTCTCCTGCCAGTTCTCCTGGCTTTCACCTCTCTCTCGGGGTTGTTCAGAGAAAGGTGAAAACCAGGAGAATGGCAGGAAAAGAGAACAATCTGGACCAAATAGCCGATTTGGAAAGTGAGATAAGGCTAGGGTCAGACTAACGCATTTTTTGCAGCGACCGTCAAAAAGAGCGTCCGAACACATTGCCGTATTTTTTCACGGATTGCGCGAAAACGGTCATACGATGCGCATTTTTGTGCATGATTTTTTACGGATCCAAACCAGGAAACTTTGGGTGTCTGGACGTTATGTTGGCTGGACATGAGCAGGGTCTGACGTCTCCAAATCACGCACACACGCCGCTAGTGGACGCAGCGCACTCTGTACGTCCGTACTAGCGGTTCTGCGTTCTCGAAAAAATGCGTTCATTTTCCACTTGCGTTGCGCAGCCGGACTTTTGTGCGACCGTACTTCGTATATTGGCCGTCATTGCCCGTCATTTGCTGCTAGTGCGGCCGTGATTAAGTGCGCCTAAACGCACGTTAAAAATTCGCTAGTCTGACCCTAGCCTAAATGGGAGAATTTTTCTGGTTTGGCTATTTTGCTCTTCACTGCTCTCTGAATAACCCTGACAGGGTTATTCAGAGAAAGGTGAAACTCAGGAGAATGACTGGAGAATGGAAAATTCTAGGTCAAAATAGCCAAACCAGAAAAATTCTCCCATTTATCTCACTTTCCAAATCGGCTATTTGGTCTAGAATTTTCCATTCTCCAGTCATTCTCCTGCTTTTCACCTCCAAAAAATCAGTAAACTTTTTCTGCGTGTCCGAAAATGTCTCCTCTTTTCTTACAGACTGCCGCCCCAAGCAGTTGTTTATGGATAGATTAAAGGAAAAGCATTTACCGTCATTTTTGGTTTTTACATATTTCTATACATCCTAGAAATCCGCCACTTCACGGGCAGGTTATGGGGACCTCCTAGGCATGATATTTGAAGGAATTTTTCGTTTTTATTTTTAACCCTTATTTCATGGAAAACTCACTGTCCCTTTAAAAACGTTTTTTTTACTTTTTGTCCTTGTTTCCTGTCCCCCAGGGCACTACCCGGACCCCCATACACCTTTTATGGCAAATATGTAGCATATATGCCCTCTTGGAGGGCACTCTAAAAAGCCGAATTTTCAGCCCCATTGACTTGCATGGGGGTTCGGGTTCGGACCCGAACAAATGGGAAGTTCGGGTTCGGGCCCGAACTCGGGGGGTGTTCGGCTCATCCCTAGTCTCCATAAGTGTGTCTTTATATGTGACAATATGAATTCTAAGTGTAGGGCTCACTCCCGGAGGAGCCGCTGAATAAACCTCGGGATAGTCTCACCGCACTAGGGAATAAATATACACCAGCACTGTTGTGGGTTTTATAGATTATATACTTTACTGATCCCAATAAAGTGACACATATAATGCAAATACGGTATATGAACGACAGGATTTCGTAATGCGGGAAAACACGCGGCCGCAAAAGAAAAAGGATTAACCCCCTCAGTTCTGGAGTGTAAGTCCTGTTAGTGTAATGTCTCAAAAAGGTGTACGTGTATTGATTCGTGTACCCGGGTACTGTATTCAACTGGCCAGTGAATGTAATAAGCAAATCTTCGACTAGTAAAGTTGGTGCCCTGTAGAATTGAACAATAAGGCAGCGTGCTGGATTATACTTGGACTTGCGGCCTGTAAGGCCTCTCACCCATCCGTTAGACAGTCCGTCCCACTACCCGATCAAGGATGTCTCTACGCTTGTCCTCCGGAACTCTGTGCCACCGGATACGCTCTCTTGCTCATCCGATCTCCAACTCGAGAACTACAGCCTACCGCCTGCACTCCCTATGGATCATCGCGGTCTCCTTACAAGGGGTCCAACTGGAACTGAAGTTCTGCGCAAACCTCTCCGCTGTAATGGGTATGCCTCCGCAAATTACTGTCCCGATCTCCAGCACCCTCAAGGTAGTGTCTGCGCTCCGGCCTGGTCTCAATCTCTGGCAGTCTCCCTTGCGTCCTCTGTCTTTCGCCGCTCCGCTCACTCTGGCGCTCCTCTACACGAGGCTGCTTACATCTTTCCTCTCTGTCCCACCCACTTCCTGTATCCGCCGCAAAGCCTGATGGATATTGTAGTTCGTTTAGGTCCCGCATTGTCCATATGGCTTTTGTCTCCCTCTGGTGGCTAAAAACCCAGTAATTGCAGCAACACAGTTTTAAACAGCGCTACATAAGTTATATAACAGTGCCTGTGTATAGCTGGGATTGTCTATATGAGTGTGCTCTTTCGGCAATGTTTGTGGGTCTGTGGTATTGTGACCATGTGTTAATGAGGCCTGTAATGGCATGACTGTGTGAAACAGTTTTTTTTTCTATATAACTGCCTTTGCATACTTGTGTGGGTGTGTATGACAGCATCTGATGGTTCCCGGAACAGATCTGGTAGGATCCCTGGCAACAAACCTCTAACCCTCCGATCCTTAGGATGGTCGGGACCGCTAACCCTAACCTTTAGCAGCCACAAAGGGCAGGGAAAACAGCAACACAGACTGAGACATATATATATATACTGCGTAACAGTATACGACAGGATATGTAGCCCACACCAACAGAAACAGATAGCGGATACCAGACAGGGGCACAGAACAACGAGTGGTTGTTTAAACAGAACCGGGTCAGCAACATAAGGACACTAGTACTGCGCTATAGTATATGTGGCAGGGTCTGATAGCACACAGCAGTAGCAGATACACCAAGCAAGGGCACAGAGAGAGAGAGTAGTCGTCTAAGCAAACCGGGTCAGCAACGTAAGGACACTGGTACTGTGCTATGGTATATCTGGCAGGGTCTAATAGCACACACCAGCAGCAGCAGCAGGAGGCAAACAGTACAGGCAGGGAGTATACAGAAAGAATGGTCAGATAACGGGCAAAAATCGTCAACAAATCAGGTCCTCAGAACAGCAGGGTCAGTAACGGATATACAAACTATTTTTCAAAGCAGCAATGCGGGAAATGAAAGTCCACGACAAGGCAAAGGCTCACTGTGCGCGCTCCTCCTTTGAAGCTCGGCGATGCTGCGTCGTCAGGGTGCGCCCTGCCACCTGATTGCTTGTACACACGCCGGATCTCCTGGTACCCGGCCAGGCTCCCCCAGGGTCCCCCTGCCCGCCTCCTGGGACCCTGGACGTCACATAACCGCCCCTCCCACGGGCGGCCAACGGACGCCCCCCAGGCGCAGAGGGATGGGCAGAATGAAACTGACGCTCCAAACGAGGCGCATGGACCTCACTGGCCGGTAACCAAGCCCTATACTCAGGGCCATAACCCTCCCAGTCAATCAGGTATTGAAGAGTGCCCCTGACCATGTGTGACCTAAGGATGGCACGAACCTCATATTCCTCCTCACCTTGTGACTGAACAGGCGGAGGAGGCCCAGTAACTCGGGTATACCTGTTGCACGTGAGAGGCTTTAGAAGACTGACATGGAACACATTGTGAATGTGCAGATGCAGGGGCAACGCCAGAGCATATGACACGGGGTTTACTCTACTCAAAACCTTGTACGGACCAATAAACCTGGGAGCCATTTTATATTATGAGTGGAAAGCCAAACTCTATCTCCTGCTATATACACAGGAGCAGACCGCCTACGTCTGTCTGCTTTCTCTTTTATCTTTCTTACTAGTTGTAAAGCCTGCCCAGAGGGCAGTCTATTGTGGATATACTGCCCCTGCTCATGGATATACTGCCCCAGCACGTGGATACTGCCCCAGCACGTGGATACTGCCCCCGCACGTGGATACTGCCCCAGCCTGCCCAGAGGGCAGTCTATTGTGGGTATACTGCCCCAGCTCGTGGATACTGCCCCAGCACGTGGATATTGCCCCAGCATGTGGATACTGCCCCAGCATGTGGATACTGCCCCAGCACATGGATATTTGCCCCCAGCACATGGATTTGCCCCCAGCTCATGGATTTGCCCCCAGCTCATGGATTTGCCCCCAGCTCATGGATTTGCGCCCAGCTCATGGATTTGCGCCCAGCTCATGGAGTTGCCCAGCTCATGGATTTGCCCAGCACATGGATTTGCCCCAGCTCATGGATTTGCCCAGCACAATGATTTGCCCCCAGCTCATGGATTTGCCCCCAGCTCATGGAGTTGCCCAGCTCATGGATTTGCCCCCAGCTCATGGATTTGCCCAGCACATGGATTTGCCCCCAGCTCATGGATTTGCCCCAGCTCATGGATTTGCCAGCACATGGATTTGCCCCCAGCTCATGGATTTGCCCCAGCTCATGGAGTTGCCCAGCTCATGGATTTGCCCAGCTCATGGATTTGCCCCAGCACATGGATTTGCCCCCAGCTCATGGAGTTGCCCAGCTCATGGATTTGCCCAGCACATGGATTTGCCCCAGCTCATGGAGTTGCCCAGCTCATGGATTTGCCCAGCACATGGATTTGCCCCAGCTCGTGGATTTGCCCAGCACGTGGATTGCCCAGCTCGTGGATTTGCCCCCAGGTCGTGGATATGGACCGCCCCAGCTCGTGGATATTGACCCCCCCAGCTCGTGGATATTGACCCCCCCCCAGCGCATACTTACCTGTCGAGCGCCGCCAGGAAGTGAAGATTTCCCCGCTTCCGGTCTTTGAAGGACCCAAGCCGCGGTCACGTGACCGGGGCTTGGGTCCTTCAAAGCGGAAGCGAGGGAACTTTCCCTTCGCCGCTCGGGGGACCCGTTAGATGCACACAGCAGCCGGGTAGAGGCTGCGCTCGCAGCCTCTACCCGGCTGCCGCACGCATCCAACCCCCCGAGCGGCGGAGGAAACTTTCCCTTCGCCGCTCTGGGGTTGGATGCGCGCGGCAGCCGGGTAGAGGCTGCGAGCGCAGCCTCTACCCGGCTGCTGTGTGCATGTGTAACCGCCGCGGCGAGCCGGCAGCCGGCTCGTGCCGCGGCGGTTGCATGCGCGCGCAACCAACCGCCGCTGGTTGCGCGCGCATGCGCAGTAAGGCTTTGGCGACGGACAGCCAAAGCCTTACTCTTTTATTATATAGATACTGGTCTCCATGGCTTCCCTAACCTTTTCCCAGGTTGCTTTCAACGAAACCAGATGCTCATCCAGAACTGGTAGAGAAGTATCCTGAAAGCTGGATGGAAGTACAGGTGGGTCAAAACCATACATAGAAACATAGAAAATGTCGGCAGATAAGAACCTTTCGCCCATCTAGTCTGCCCAATTACATGGATACTTTACCTGGATTTATCTTTTGTTTAGGATAGCCTTATGCCTATCCCATGACTGCTTAAATTCAATCACTGTTTTGACCTCTACCACTTCAACTGGAAGGCTGTTCCATGTATCCACCACCCTCTCAGTAAAATAATGCTTCCAGACGTTACTTTTAAACCTTTGCCCCTCTAATCTAAGACTATCAGGGTTATCCAAAGAGATCCGAATTGCTTGAGAAAGGTAACCGAACGCTGAAAATCAGCGTTCAGTTACCTTTCCTGGCCATTCGGCTATCCAGAGTGCAGGCAATTCGCCAAATACTGGCGAATTGCCTGCACATACGTGCCTGTTCGGTGCCTGTTCGAGGGCAGTGAAATCCCCATGAAAAAGCACTGCTTCGGCTATTCAGAGAACATAAACCAGCAGTGAAATGTTCCCCTAATGCTCTGCCATTCGGTGGTTTAATTCGGCAAATTTATTCAGGAGAATCCCATAGGCTTCAATGTTAAAAATATTCCCGTTTTAATTCAATATCTAATAAACCGTTCATTCTAAAATTCTGCAGCAAAAAGTCTCTTTACTTATAGATTTTTTAGGATACTTTAAGCATTTTTCAGATTTTTTTTTTTTATTATAAGTCCGATTTTTTTTTTTTTTTTTTCAGTTTACTTATTTTTTTTGTAACAGCCCTCTTTATTATCATTCCCTGGACCTCCTGTGAAAATTTCAGACATTTTCGCTCAGTAGTTTCTTTGCAAGCAGCGTTTCTTTTTCCCAGATTCATACAAATGGTTTTTCTAATTTATTCACTGCCTCCTCTACGTCACAGCTGCTTCGGCTCTGTGTGATTCGGCTCATGTTCGGCTCCTGTTCGTCTTTTTCAAAGGTTAATCCAGATGTTTTTGCTTGTTTTCAGCGTGCATTCGGTTAGTTTTCGTCGGGTTTACGGCAGCTTTTCCCTGCAATTCGGGGACCCTGTGGTGTTTGCTGAATACACCGCAGGGTCACTGAAATGCAATCGGCAAAAGGAACCGAATTGAAGAGAACGAAAAGTCACTGAACGTGCGGTGACTTTTCGAATCTCTTTGGATAACCCTGTATGTCCTCTTGTTTTGCTACTTTGTTTCCTTTTAAATATACTCCCTTCCTCTACCTTGTGGATTCCCTTTACGTATTTAAATGTTTCTATCATATCTCCTCTGTCTCGTCTTTTTTTCAAGCTATATATGTTAAGATCATTAAGCCTTTCCTGGTAACTTTTCTCCTTCAAGCTGTACACCATTTTAGTAGCCCTTCTCTGAACTCTCTCTAAGATGTCTATATCCTTCTGGAGATACGGTCTCCAGTACTGCACACAGTACTCCAAGTGAGGTCTCACCAGTGCTCTGTACATACTGTATGGAATGGAGAATGACCCGTAGTCTCGCTGACTGCGTTATTCAAGGCATCATTAACCCCTTCAAGAAATGCGGCAGAGAATGCGTTATTCGGCCAGTGCAACTCAGCTGCCACAGTTTTAAATTCAATAGCGTAGTCAGCTACACGGCGGTTGCCTTGTTTAATGCGAAACAAGGTTCTAGCAGCACCAGTAGCACATCTGGCTGGATCGAACGTACGTTTGAGATCTCTCATAAATTCATGATAATTGTATACCACAGGCCTCTTAAACTCCCATAAGGGAGTTGCCCACAAAAGAGCTTTGTCAGTTAAGTGGTTAATCACGTACCCCACCTTAGCTTTTTCAGACAGACACATACCCAGGGCCGGATTAACATAGGGGCTGATGGAGCAGCAGCTCCAGGCCCATGCCCCAGGATAGGCCCAGAGAAAGGATAACTATGTTTGCATTGATGGGCGTTTGGACCACTGTATCTCGAACTCCATAGCAGCTACCAGGTCATGTGATGTGTCACTGGAAAGGCCAGAGCATGGCCTTTCCAATGATATCAAACATGACCAGGTTTTATGTAACGATAAAAATAAAATATTTCTTAATTTTCTTCTTTTTCTTACTAGCACAGCAATATTTTTTACTTCAATTATAACGTGAACAATGATGCTGCACTAACTCACATCACATTTCTCATGTCACCAACAAGTGTGGAGGTAGTGATGGCACAATCCTTTGTTACGAATTGTTACATCAAAGACCTAAACTGCCGCACTGCAGTGAAGAGCACTGGGGGGGGGGTGATTTGGACTCCTGCATCACTAATCTTTACACCGGACAAGGTCAAGTCAGGTGTCATTGGACAGGTCAGAGTATGGCCTTTGCATTGATACCAAATGTGACCATGTAAAATCTAAAAGAAAAACATTTTTTAAAATTATTTTTAGTTCCAAAGCGCTGGCATTGTCCATTTGTCATGTATGAAATGAGCAATACCACTGCCATTACTCACCTTTTAATTTCTCACGCTGGGAGATATGTCAGTGTTTTATACATGGTCATATTATTCCTAAAACACCATCCTCCAAAACACAAGGGAAATATTTCATGTTTTTGGGTAAAATTGTAAATTTTCTCAGAAAAATGGAGTAACAGGTTCCCAATTCACATTTTTTTAAACAAGAATTCCCTATACAGTATATAAGCACAAAGGGTTGGATGATAAAATGGGAAACAATTATTTTAAATGCTTGAAATCTGAATGAAAAATTACTCACACAGTATCTGCACAATTAAATAACCTAAAATATGATTTAATTTCACAAAATTCCAAAAAAAGCCCAAAAAATATTCAGCACCAGGCCCATAGAGATCTTAATCCGGCCCTGCACATACCAGGATTCAGTTCAAACATTATGTCCATTTGCATAGCGAAACCCCTGCAAGTTCCAGAAGTACCATCATAGCGCCCAGGGGTCTTTAGGCTAACATGAGAACAAGCACCACCCTGAGGGGGTGTAGTAGGAACGGTAGGGAACTGAGGAAGCGACAACTTTGAGGGAGGATTCAACAGTAACCCCAAAACCTGGGCAAATTGATCCATCCTATGATCCTGCTCCTCTAGTCTACGATCTTGCTCCTCCTGTCTACGGAGTTGTTCCTCTTGTTTACTAATCAAGTCGCCTAATTTGGTAATTAACACAGACAGGTCTGTTGGATCCATAGTGGTGACCTTGTCATAATCTGACGGTTCCCGGGACAGATCTGGTATGATCCCTGGCAACAAACCTCTAACTCTCCGATCCTTAGGATGGTCGGGACCGCTAATAGGGATGAGCCGAACACCCCCCGAGTTCGGTTCGGGCCCGAACCTGAATTTTTCCAAAAGTTCGGGTCCGAACCCGAACCCCATGCAAGTCAAGGGGGCTGAAAATTCGGTTTTTAGAGTGCCCTCCAAGAGGGCATATATGCTACATATTTGCCATAAAAGGTGTATGGGGGTCCGGGTAGTGCCATGGGGGACAGGAAACAAGGACAAAAAGTTTAAAAAATATGTTTTTAAAGGGACAGTGAGTCTTCCATGAAATAAGGATTAAAAATAAAAACGAAAAATTGCTTCAAATATCGTGCCTAGGAGGTCCCCATAACCTGCCCGTGAAGTGGCGGATTTGTAGGATGTATAGAAACACTTAAAAACAAAAAAATGATGTTTCAAATGATGGTAAATGCTTTTCCTTTAATCTATTCATAAACAACTGCTTGGGGCGGCAGTCTGTATGAAAAGAGGAGACATTTTCGGACACGCAGAAAAAGTTTACTGATTTTTTTGGCTAAATTATTGGGAAACTTATGCAGGCTTTGGATGAAAGTAACAATAGGTGCTTCAAAATTGGTCCTTTAGCGTCCCCAACAGTGCCGTCACACCGTAACCCCTCTGAGGATATGAATCTGATACAGGCGTCAGTGGCAGTGCACCCAAACATTGTGGTTTTGGTGCCAGGCCTGCAAGTACTATCATACAGTAACCCCTCTGTGATATTGTGGAAGAATGCAGGGGTGGACCATGTGGTCCTATATTGAAAAGTTTTTTATCTGGTAATGGGCATCAGTGCACCCAGATATTGTGCCTTTGGTGCCAGGCCAGCAAGTATCATCATACAGTAACCCCTCTGTAGTATTGTGGAAGAATGCAGGGGTGAACCTTGCGGTCCGATATTAAAATGATATGATTCTGGTCAAGGCGTCAGTGCACCCAGATATTGTGCCTTTGGTGCAAGACTGCCAGGCCAGCAAGTATCATCATACAGTAACCCCTCTGTAGTATTGTGGAAGAATGCAGGGGTGGACAATGTGGTCCTATATTAAAAAGATATGATTCTGGTCAAGGCGTCAGTGCACCCAGATATTGTGCCTTTGGTGCACGACTGCCAGGCCAGCAAGTATCATCATACAGTAACCCCTCTGTAGTATTGTGGAAGAATGCAGGGGTGGACCATGTGGTCCTATATTGAAAAGTTTTTTTTTCTGTTAATGGGCGTCAGTGCACCCAGATATTGTGCCTTTGGTGCCAGACTGCCAGGCCAGCAAGTTTCACCATACAGTGGTGGACCATGTGGTCCTATAATAAAAAGATATGATTCTGGTCAAGGCGTCAGTGCACCCAGATATTGTGCCTTTCATGGCAGCTAGTGCCTTCACACCGTAACCCTTTTGTGGTATTGTGGAAGAGTGCAGAGTTGGACCCTGCGGTTCAAAAAATTAAAATGATATAAATCTGGCACAGGCGTCAGTGCAGCCAAACATTGCGCCTTTCATGGCAGCAAGTTCATTCACACCGTAACCCTTTTGTGGTATTGTGGAAGAGTGCAGGGTTGGACCCTGCAGTTCAAAAAATTTAAATGATATAAATCTGGCACAGGCGTCAGTGCAGCCAAATATTGCGCCTTTCATGGTAGCAAGTGCATACATACCGTAACCCTTTTGTGGTAATTTGGAAGAGTTCAGTGCTGGAGGTTTTGTGAATGCAGAAGACATCCCCAAACTATTCCGTTACGTCAGCATCAGGGGGTTGATAGCTGCTGGTCCAGGACTGATTCATTTTTATAAATGTCAGCCGGTCTACAGAGTCGGTGGACAGACGCACTCTTTTGTCTGTGACAAAACCTCCAGCGGCACTGAACGTCCTTTCAGAAAGCACGCTGGATGAAGGGCAACCTAGTAGCTGCATAGCATATTGGCTAAATTCTGGCCAGTGATCCAATCTCAACACCCAGTAAGCCAGTGGATCATCTGCTGGAAAGGTATACAGGTCTGCCCTTGCCCCTAGGTAGTCCTGCACCATATGGTGAAGACGCTGGCAATGGGTGCCTACATTTGACGTCCCTGGGCGTCGTGGACTAAAGAAATTTAAAAATGCATCAGTCAAGCGGCCCTGGCCTTCACCACTATTCCTCTGATCATCCGCAGCCTCAGAAGCACTTGTGTCAGCACTTGGTAATCTACCAGTGCCTGGAAAGGTGTTACAAACGTCTCGCTTTAGAGCGTCCTCAAGTTTTTTCATCCTGTGCTCCCTCTGTGCGGGCAGGATGAGCTCTGCAACTTTACCCTTGTATCGTGGATCAAGAAGGGTTGCCAACCAGTAATGATCCCTCTCCTTGATTGCACGAATCCTGGGGTCCTTTAGCAGGCATTGCATTATTAGGGAGCCCATGCAGCGAAGGTTGGAGGTGGCATTAGCTTCCGAGTCTTCCTGGTCAATGTGGATGACCGTATCGTGCACTTTCTCCTCCCAGCCACGCACTAGCCCTTCTGTTTCTGGGCACACGAAACCCTCTCTTGAGGAATCCCCACCTTCAATGCCCCCACTACTTAAATATTCCTCCTCTTCCTCCTCCTGTCTGATCTGAGTAGGACCCGCTGGAATGCTGTCTGTAGAAAGACTGGGGCCTTGAGAGCTAGGGAAGGCCTCCTCTTCCTCCCGCTGCTCTGCCTCTAGAGCCACATCTATAATTCCCCGCAGAGTGTGCTCCAGCAGGAACACTAAAGGAATTGTGTCACTGATGCATGCACTGTCCCTGCTCACCATCCTCGTTGCCTCCTCAAATGGTGACAGTACAGTGCATGCATCCTTGATCATCAGCCACTGCGGGGGGGGGGGGAAACAAGTTGACCTGAACCTGTCCTTGTGCCATACTCACACAGATACTCGTTGATGGCCCTCTGCTGCTTGTGCAGACGCTGCAGCATTGCTAATGTCGAGTTCCACCTGGTGGGCATGTCACAGATCAGACAATTTGTGGGAAGGTGGAATTCTCTTTGAATTTCTGCCAGGCGAACACTTGCTGGGAATGACCGTCTGAAGTGGCTGCAGACTTTTCTGGCCTGGCTGAGAAGCTCTGGCAGCCCTGGGTACTTGGTTAGGAAACGCTGTACCACTAGATTTAGGACGTGTGCTAGGCATGGTACATGCATCAATTTACCCTTGCGTAGGGCGGAGAGAAGGTTGCTGCCATTATCACAGACGATCATTCCCAGCTCAAACTGGTGTGGTGTTAACCATCTCTGCACCTGGCCCTGCAGAGCTGACAGAATTTCTGGCCCAGTGTGGCTCCTGTCCCCTAAACAAACCAGCTCAAGCAAAGTATGGCTTCTTTTTGCTTGAGCCATTGCGTAGACCCTGTCAGGCGTCGGTTTAACTGCCACTTCGCCAGAGACAGAGAAGGAGGAGTAGGAGGAGGAGGAAGAGGGAGAGGTGGTGGTGGTGGAGCAAACAGACCTCATACAAGCATCTTTCTGGAGGCATGGTGGATGAACAAGCTCCAGCACAGAGCCCGTCTTGGATCCCTCCCAGCTGCAATCAGAGTTACCCAGTGTGCCTTGAAGGAAATGTAACGACCCTGGCCATGCTTGCTGGACGACATGTCTAAAGTCACATGCACCTTGTTGTTGACTGCCTTTCCCAATGACTGGATAACATTGTCTTCCACGTGCTGGTATAGTGCTGGAATGGCCTTGCGTGAAAAGTAATGGCGTTTTGGAACCTGCCACTGTGGTACAGCACATTCAGCAAATTCACAGAAGGGAGCAGAGTCCACCAGCTGGAAAGGCAGCAGCTGCAATGCTAGTAATTTTGCTAAGCTGGCATTTAGACGCTGTGCTTGGGGATGGTTGGGACTATATTTTTTCTTACGTTGCAGCAGCTGCGGCAACGTAATCTGACTGCGTAAATCTTCAGCTGCTGGGAGGATGTCACATTGTGAGGAAGGACCTGGTACATCCATTACTGTAGCATCATCCCTGTCAGTGGAGGTTGTAGGCAATGACATGGCAGGACATACAGTATGGGTAGAGACAGATGAGGAGGAGGAGGACCTTCGCAAAGTTTTGCGCCAACGGGATGCGTGGCGGGTGGTCATATGTCGCCTCAAACACGTGGTACCCAAGTGTCCGGTGTTTATCCCACGCTTCAGCCTCCTCTGACATAGATTACAAATAGCAACGGTGGGGTCTGCTGCACATTTGTTAAAGAACTCCCAGACAGCAGAGTTCCTGCATGTGTTCTTTGAGACAACAGCGCTCTGCACCGGAGCAGCTCTGACATCTGATGCCTTGAACTGGCTAGTACTACGGTTGGTCACAGAGGATGTTGTGCCTCGTGTTTGCTGTGCCTCCTCCTCCTCCTCCCCCTCCTCCTCACTTGATTCCTCAGTTCGATCTGGCACCCAGGTGGAGTCAGTGACCTCATCATCAATGTCATCTTCACCCCCTATCTCCTTGTCACTGGAGCCAACTTGGCAGTATGCTGCAGCTGCTGGGGCAACATGAGTGCCAGTTATTTGTGTGTCATCACTGGCACCCCCTTCCTCTAGGTTGATTATACTCCCTTGCTCAACCTCAGAGATTGAATCAGAGCACTGTAGTTGCTGTGCATCCTCAAGCTGCATGTCACTGTCATTGTAATCAAACAATTCAGCTGACTCATCTGTGTGTGATAGCGAGGCTACGGCAGGAGTAGCTGTGGACATGGAGGCTGCATTAGATGCTTTGGCAGCTGAGGTGGACTGTAAAGCACTAGAAGCCTGGCTGGCAGAGGACTCGGAGGATGAGGATGGCCTGGCTAGCCAATCCACCAAATCCTCTGTGTGTTGCTGCAGGTTAAGAAGACGGCCAGCACCAGTTATAAAGGACAAGCATGCCCCTGCAGACGATGCACCACGTCCACCACGACCAGAGGCACAGCCTCCCGACACAGGGGCTGCTTGCCCTCTTATCTGTGTCTGGGAGCGTCTGCCTGTCCTTTTTGTTCTTTCAGACATGGTGAATGATATACAGATTAAATATTGTGACAGAGTACAGGATCATGCGTATATAAGCCTGAGGTTGCAACGTGCTGTGTATCCAGGTTACTAACAGGTTAAAGGCTCCTGTCCTGCTAGCACACCTTTTCTCTATCCTAATTAGCTCGGGCCTATTTAGTAGGTCTGGGAGAACAGGGAAATGGTTCAGAGTGGAGCTGAACCAAGTCCAGAGAGGTTGTCTCCTAAGTTGTCTGGTAAGGGACTGACTTTTTGGTTACCTACTGTTCAAAACGTATGGTTTATGTTTTTTTCGTGCTGGAAGCAGAGTAGCTGCTCCAGCCTCCTGTAGTCAGAACCTACTACTGTGAGTTAGTCTCCTGACAGGAGTAGGCCTGTTCATTTGTTTATCATTTGTTGTTACTTTCTTTTCTGCGTGGCAAAACATGTGATTAAAAGGGGAATCACCCAAAAAAACCCGCAAGAGATTTACTGTTCACCAAATAAACGTTGTTTTCAGTGCAACCTCCTGGCTGTCCTGACCCTCTTTGGCCACGACCCTACCACAAGTGGTGGCAGCGGTGGGATGTGTGTCGTGCCGGTTCAGTTGCCACAAGAACCTTAAAGGTACAGGACCCATAGAAAATGGAGGACGTTGTGAAGGCCCTGGTGCAGGCCACGGCGGTGCAGCAAGAAACAAACAGGCAAGCTGCAGCCCAACAAGAAATAAACCGGGAAGCTGTAGTAGCGCAGCAGGAGGGCAACAGACTCTTAGCCCAACAAATTGGAGCCCTGGCGGAGGCACAGAAGTCTGACCATGCGCTGCTTAAAGGTATCCTGGAATATATCGCTAACCCGGGAGAGCCTGTGCAAACAGGAGGGGTTAGCAAAATACGGGCAAGCAATTGTTTGCAGAAAATGACTCCCGAAGATGATGTGGAGAGCTATCTGCTGGCTTTTGAGCGAACAGCCACCCGTGAAGCCTGGCCTCCAGAACAGTGGGCAGGAATTATTGCTCCTTTTCTCCTGGGAGAAGCACAAAAAGCGTATTTTGACCTAGAAGAGGAAGCCGCTGCAGATTATCCTCAGTTAAAGGCGGAAATAATGGCCCGGATGGGCGTCACCACTACTGTAAGGGCCCAGCGTTTTTACAAATGACGATTCAATGAGAGACAGGCTCCTAGATCCCAGATGTTTGACCTAATCCACCTGGCCCGGAAATGGCTCAGACCGGAGTCCCAGAGTCCTGCCCAGATGGTGGAATCCCTAGTACTGGATCGATATTTAAGAGATATTTAAGAGAACTTCCCAGTGGTCTTCGTGAGTGGGTCAGCCAAGGAAACCCCACTAATTATGACGTCATGATAGCCCAAGTAGAAAGATACTTGTCTGCAAAAGACTTGGAAAAGTCCTCTAGGTATCTGGGGCCGAACCAGAGACCAAAAGTCCAGCGGAGTGAACCTGAAGCTACTTCCAGAGAAGGAGTGCATCTGCGCAAAACAGACTCTAGGACCCCCCTTCCTTTGAAAAATGACCACTTTGGTGGAAACTCCATAACCTGCTTCGAGTGTGGGGGTAAAGGCCATGTCAGGGCACGGTGCCCTAACCTCCCGGAGCCAATGCAGTGTGGACTTGGGGAGAACCCCCAAAACTTTTGTGGACTACTCTGCTTAGCGGGCCTGGTAGAAGATTTGCATACTTTCCGAGTACCAGTCCAGTTGAATAATCAACATACAGTGGCACTAGTTGACTCTGGAAGTGCCTTGACTCTAGTGGCTGGTGGCTTAGTCAAGCTGACACATATACAGGAGCACCACACAGTAGGGATGTGCACCGATTTTTTTTTCGATTCGATTCGATTCGATTTTTCGAATTTTTTTAAATTTTCGATTCGGCTCGTTTCGACTGCTTTCTGTTTCGATTCGGTTTTCGGGTACATTTATTTTTCAGAATATCGACCATTTTTCGTATTTTTGGGTAACTTTACTAGGTTTCTGTATCGACTTTTCGTTATTTCGGAAATTTTCGTTTTTCGGAATTTGTACATGGTTTTCGGCATATCGCCCATTTTTCGTTTTTCGGAACTTTTCGTTTTTCGGAACTTTTCGTTTTTCGGAATTGTACATGGTTTTCGGCATATCGCCAATTTTTCGTTTTTCGGAACTTTTCGTTTTTTCGAACGTCTGTTCTCGTTTCAAAGCTGTCTAACTCTATTCGTTGTAACAATGTGTAAAGTGTATTTTTTCACATTTTAACATGCGAGCAATTGCGGTTATATTTTGTATGGGTGCGCTTGTTAAACAAATTAGAGATGGGCTCTCGTTACAATTTTTTTTGGGGAAAAT